>JBAWJQ010006014.1:600000-1038422 GCA_037783105.1 Bactrocera zonata | reverse complement strand
ACAATAGCAATAGTAATAGGGTGTGTCAATAAAAAATTCATAATTTTTTTTATGTTCTGAAAAATTGTATTAAAGAATATTCAAAAAAAATCTCTCCAAGTATGAGCTCTTAATATTAATAGGATGTCCGAACAAGGAATAAGAAGTTTGTCATGAAGTTCATAATAACCAGAAGGAAACATCAGAGATCTTATAAAATACATATAGTATATAAAAATGATCAGTTTGACGAGCTGAGTCAAGTCTCTTACCGTATGAAATATCGAACTGAAATTTTGCGCACATTCTTCCCTAAGAAACTGTTAATTTATCAGAAGAACCGTTATCGGACCATTATAGCGACCATACAAACCGAACGATGGGAAATAAATCCTTATATGGGAAACTGTTTTGTTCGGCGAGATATCTTCATGAAATTTTATTTTTTTAATTTATAGTCTATGGCATTATCTGCTTTAGTCCTTACAGATGGGTCAAAGCTTGGGGGAGAGTTGGTGGAGAGGTTTTTTTGTTAGGAGTTCTCTATAAAATCCAGTTTCAGACATCCTGACTATTGTAGTGTTTTCCAAGCCGAGATGGCAGCCAATAGGGTAGCAGTAGATCATGGTCAAGGAGTATCTAACTCCGCTATCAAAAACATGGAGTCTCTTTGTGATAAGACTGGTATTGATGCTGTAGTAATGCTCCATGCTGAAAGGCGAGGATGTATGCACGAAGCCAAGGTGAAAACAACTCCTTTTTGACTGTCCTGCGTTTGGGAGGTCAAAGTTCGAACACTAGAGTTCTTCTTTTTTATGGTTTTAAAAAGGACTATACATAACATTCCATGTGCTGTCTGTCTAGATCAACCATCTAACCTAGCCTAAGGCATTATCTGAATAAATTTTTTAGATCGGAAGACTATAGCTTTTATTAGTACCCATACAAACAGACAGACTAAAACTTTGGTATGGAAAACTTGAAATTGTGAGGGATATTTTTTTCTTATTAAGTTAGGTTAATTTAGTCATGTAGGCCATGAAGTTTGGTCTTTTGCGATGACAGTTGGAGTTCAGTTACACTGATTCATAGGAACTAATCATACCTTAGGTTACGTAAGCTTGACGTAAATTTGAATAGATTGTGTGGCCTCAATGAGGAGTGCACAGACCATACTGCTACCTTGGTACCTTGTTTTTGACATTTTCTGCAGTCTTCTCGATCTGTCAGCCCTATTCTGCAGACATGTGCCCCCCAAAAAACAGGTCACAGGGCAAGTATTCCGATCATGGCTATATAGTACCTTCTATCGGGAGCTAGTGGGAATTTTGTACATTTAGCACTAGTTCAAGAACTACCATTGGAGTGATCCTTAGAGCCTAGGCGAGGAAGATGAAAACTTGTCAGAAGACAGCACTCCGAACTAAGGCAGGATGCCTCCTGATGTTTCTCATCGAACACTTACATAATGAGGCCCATATGCTCCCAGTTAAAAAACATATTGAACTCCTCTTCAGCAGAAATCATCCCTGCAGTCACCTGCTTTGAGCGGAACCGCCTCCTAGGAGCATCAAGAGGCTAACCAGACCTCAGAGTCAACTACCTTCCGGCAAGCACTGACCGCCATTCACCGACTCCCTCTAGGAGTCAAATCACCTCCTCATTGCAGACAAAGAGCTTGAGTTGCCGCTAGAAATGAGAGTGACCCTTGCGCAGCTTCGTTCCAAATACTGTAGCAGGTGAAACTCTTACTTATCCAGAATAAACCCTGACATATCAAACATATGTCCAGGGTGAAATGAGTCTCCGCGTGATACTAGCCACCTCTTTCTAGAGATTCTAGAGAATTTTTTGAGCTGCTTGTCACCCAATTTTTACATACATATTAAATAAACAAAATAATCGATTTGTTTGACCCACCCTAGTATATGTATGTATTTAACAAAACTTACAACAGTTAGCTGAAATTTATATATTCACATATTTAGAATAGATTAGCTTAAAATAAATACCTTACATATGCACACACACACACACTGAAGCATAATGCACACCGGAAATGTGCGCTTAATAAATTGTTTTCACTTTTTTTCGTAAAAAAATATAAAACTATGCGCATCCACCGGATACACATG
This sequence comes from Bactrocera zonata, assembly GCA_037783105.1. Classification (NCBI taxonomy): domain Eukaryota; kingdom Metazoa; phylum Arthropoda; class Insecta; order Diptera; family Tephritidae; genus Bactrocera; species Bactrocera zonata. The sequence goes on along the minus strand of JBAWJQ010006014.1, from coordinate 1,036,308 downwards.
CATAATGTACACAACGTGGCCATTGTGAAATTCTTGAAAATTCAACTTTGAAAAAATGAACAAGCTCACTCGCCTTTCAATGCAATAAAATATTGTATAATAAATGAATTAAAAACAAAAAATTAGAAAAAAAAAATTAGACAAATAAAAAAATTGTTGAAAGACAAAGGCGGCAACCAATCAACTCGATCGTAATTCGCGGTGCGCTTATTTTATTAAGAATACATACATATATAGTTACATACAAGAATATATATACATACGTATGTATATATCAATTCACATATATATGTATATGTGCACTTGAAAGTGAAAGTTGGCAAACCAATCAGCGAATGATTTGAATTTTGCCAACGCTATTGTTTAGAACTCACGAAAATTTATTTGAAATAAATATACACACATACAAATATGTATGTATGTAGCATTTAAAATAACAGACAATATTATAAATACAACAAAAATTATGTTAACTTCGGCTACAGCCCAGTTATACCCTTCACAAATACAAAATATTCCTTTGAATAACTTGATTTTGATCGGTCAGTTTGTATGGCAGCTATATGTTATAGTTGTCCGATCTGAAAAGTTTCTTTGGAGATTACTCCATTGTTTTAGACATTAATCTGTGTCAAATTTCTTGAAAATATCTCGTCAAATGGAAAAGTTTTTCATACAAGCACGTAGTTCCGATCGTTCAGGTTGTATGATAGCTATGTGCTACAGTGATCCGATACCGATGATTTCGACAAATACGTAGCTTCTTGAAGAGAAGCGGATGTGTAGAAAATTTCAGAGCTGTGGTTCAAGAACTGAGGGACTACTTTGCGTATAGATGAACGAACACAGATGCCTACATTGACTCAGCTCGTTAAGCTGATCTGTTATACTACATATATTTTCTTTAGAGTCTCCGACATATTCTTCTAGATATTACAAACAAACCTAATATACCTTACACAGAGTTTGCTCAATCGTTTTATTTCAACTGCCATCGGTTCGGTGGAAATCGTGAACTCCCAATTGTTTAAGCCTTGATCTCAAAAAATCAGCAAACGAGAGAAAATCAAGGATGATTCCGCCTCGTCTTCTACCATTCAGTTCTGCAGCTGGCGTCACGTAATGTTCTCTTCCTTACGCATGGATACCGATACGACAATGGCCTTTTGGAGCACCCACAACTAAGAGAGAGGCTAGCCTTACTGACGGCAAAGAATTGACGGTATATCGTAAGAGAGTATCTTGTATCAAAAGGATCTTGCGACAACACATACATCGGTAGTCAAGTTCTTGCGGAGCCCAGCTATCCAGTAGTAGAACACACAAGAAGAGGAGAGCACCTACTCGTTCCTACTCTTCTGATAGCAGGACTAAGGTACCCTTCATTGCTAGTTCATCAACTTTACAGTTGCCTGCAATTTCGCCGTGGTCTAGCACCTCTATTTGTCTTAGCACAAAATGATTCGACGCCATTGATAATGTGGTTAGGCATTCCTTAACAAGCCTCAAGGCTAGTATCGTGGGGCTGCCATCGGAGTGGATAGTCACTTCTCTGAAAGAAGCTGCACTCCAAAGCAGTAAATCTGGCGCTACCACGATGCCTGCAACTTCAGCTTGAAAAACACCAGTATAGTTAGGAGGTCTGAAATTGAAGTTGATGGAGAGTTTCTGACAATATACCATTCTACCAACTCTCACCGCAAGCTTTGAACCAGCCAGTTAAGAAGCTTACTTCAACGGGCTCTACCCACCAACATTAACAGCTCCGTTGGAAGTATGTAGGCAGAGAAAAAATCGCCAGTATATGACTTGATGACTTCGTGATCGAAAAGCTTCGGTATAAAGTAAAAGCGTGTGAGGATCCAAATATTTGGTGATGTGTTCATTTAGAAACCCAGATTCTCTGAGTTTGATAGCAACTTTCGCGGCCATACACTTTCCAGCGACTTCTTTGGAGATAATGTGCAAAATAGCATTACCTAAGTGTTGGAGTTGGTGAGGACCTTTGTACACCGCAAATTCTGACAAGTACCGCTCATTGAACGCTGTCGAGCTGCCTTGCAAGTGTTTTTCTTTCTCCTCCACCACACAAAGACACAAAGAACATATGTATTGGCCTCGACTATGTAATCGTAGAGCCAAAGGCCCACTTGCGTTGAGAAACTCTACCTTTGTCAATGATATTAGGCTTCCATAAAGGCCTCGCATCTAAGACGAATATAAAATATTTCATTGTATTCGGTGGTTGTAGGCGGGTGTTTCCCAAGTGCTGTTGCCTCCCGCGCTTTCTCTAAACTAACTTTAATGTCTGAATGTTTACCATTCTCCTGCCGAAATGTGTCAAATTTTCCATAAATATCGATATTTTTCAGATTATTTTCTGCAACTACAATTCATGTTAACTAAGTCTTTATTTTTTTTTTTCAGAACGCGGAGTTTCTTCAAAACTTATTTGTTCGACAAAATCGATATATCGCTCATTTGCTGCAAGACCGGCATAAATCAAAAAACGTGATTTTTGAGTTAATGCTGCAGAATTGTTCGTTATATCATACTTCATGTTGAGTGAAAAATTCATATGAATACCTCTTATATGCTCCGCTTGAGAAGAGAATATATTTCCTGTTTTCCGTGTAAGGTTATAGTCAGTTGAAAACTTTAAATGCGTTTTCTTGCAAATCGATTTTTTTGACTTATGCCGGTCTTGCAGCAAATGAGCGATATGTAAGTACAAAAAATAATATAAATATATATATGCATACATATATATAGAACAATATAAAAGACAACTGCATTCCTCAAAGTGCTTATCACTGCAATGAAAAATGCCACATACTGCCTTAACGGAGTGTGCAGCGATTGTAAGTGGGTCAGTCATTCACACCGAAACTATTTGCAAGCACAAGCACCAACTCACCAAAAACAGATGTGGTTCAGCAAAACAATTGCTCACTCCCCAATAATTGTGTCATACACGTGTGCGATTTTGTGAAAAATAACTAAAATTCAATGAAGTTTCAAAGAAAAAGTGCAAATTCATGCGAAAAACGTGAAGTGTTGATGGTCGCCAAATTGCCAACTGGCGCAAAGTGACCAATTGAGTAGAACACCGTTTGTGTCAGCGAAGACACCAGACATGATGACTCCGTTTAGAATTTGAGATATGTAGATACATACAAATGTATAAACAGTGAAAAAGCAGTCTAAAATTGTGGTAAAGTTTTTTGTCAAATATCAAGCTCTTATAGGGTGTATTCAAGTTTTGACATTGTTTTGGTGTCAGATATCTGTTTACAATGTGACGAAAATTCTACTTCAAGCAAACATTAATTTTTGGAAAAATTAATTAATTTCACATTTTTTAATTTTCAAGGAATTGATTATTAAGTGTGATCCATTTCGAGCTTTTCTACCTTTTTAAAGAAAAAACAAGAAAAAACGTTAACTTCGGTTGCACCGAAGCTAAATACCCTTCACAGGTGCATTTCTGTTAGTAACTATTTGTTCAGTTTGTATGGAAGCTATATGCTATAGTCAACCGATCTGAACAATTTCTTCGGAGATTACATCGTTGCCTTACAAAATAGTATATACCAAATTTCGTGAATATATCTTGTCAAATGTGAAAGTTGTCCATACAAGAACTTGATTCCAATCGTTCAGTTTGTATGGCAGCTATATGCTATAGTCAACCGATCTGAACAATTTCTTTGAAGATTACATTGTTGCCTTAGAAAATAATATATACCAAATTTCGTGAATATATCTTGTCAAATGTGAAAGTTTTCCATACAAGAACTTGATTCCGATCGTTCAGTTTGAATGGCAGCTATATGCTATAGTGGTCCGATATCGGCCGTTCCGACAAATGTGCAGCTTCTTGAAGAGAAAATGACGTTTGCAAAATTTCAAAACGATATCTTAAAAACTGAGGGACTAGTTCGTATATATACAGACAGACGGACAGACGGACGGACGGACAGACGGACAGACGGACAGACAGACGGACATGGCTAAATCGACTCAGCTCGACATACTGATCATTTATATATATACTTTATAGGGTCTCCGACGATTCCTTCTGGGTGTTACAAACTTCGTGACAAACTTAATATACCCTGTTCAGGGTATAAAAACTTCAAAATTAATGGGGGATATTTATTATCAATCGGAAAAAATTCTTTGGCATTTATTTTTTGAAGATTATCTGTTTCAAATGTTGGTCGTGGCTTCGTCTCAGAGGGTCCATTGGTTGAGTTGAATTTTCGATGACTCGTTCGAGCATTTCGACTGGTAACTGGCGAATGATGTGATGTTTTGCTCCGAGGCCTGAATCGAAGCGGCGTTGTCCGCATAGATTTTAGACTTTACATATCCCTTCAGAAAAATTATAGTGGTGTAATATTACACGATCTTGGGGACGAATCGTACGGTCCTAAATGTGAAATTATCTGCTCACCGAAGTGTTCTTTCAATAAATCCATTAATTGATGCGTTTTGTGAGAATTGGCGTCGTCTTGTTGAAACCAAATGTTGCGAGATCGCGATCTTCAATTTCAGGCATCAAAAAGTCGGTTATCATGACGCTTTTCTTTTTCTAGGTGAAATGCGAGCTCTTGATTCTCTTCAAGTTGCTTTTTTCTGGGTGGTTCTCCTTCTTCTTTATTGGCGTAGACACCACTTGCGTGGTTATAATCGAATCTTCGTGGCTTACGTTATTTTTTGGTGATAGTACTTCCAATATAGACGAAATTATCTACGACTTCCAAGTTATGATTGTCAACCAAATCGAGGATGCGACGACTGTTTGTTTGATGACAGTAGATATCTCATCTTGCCCGACCCTTTTGGTTCACTTTTTTGTCCAGCCTAGGATAGATATCGATGTCATCGGCGTACGCCAGTTTTTTTATACTCTTGTCGAAGATTGTTTCTTCTCTATATAGATCTGGAGCTCAAATTATTTTCTCCATTAGTTGTACAATAGGGAGTCGCCTTGCCAAAAACCTTGTTTGGTATCGAACGGCTCGGAAAGGTCCCTCCCGATCCTGGCGGAGCTTTTATTATTGCTAAACGTAAGTTTACACAGCCGTATTAGTTTTACGGGGCTACAAAATTCAGACATAACGGCATAGAGACGGTTTCGTTCTGTTCATTCGGGGTGTTTTTTGACGTGGTGGCTCCGAAACACAGCGCACAACCGTGGGGAGGGATTATTCGCCTTCTGATTTTTTGGCTACCCAGAGGATATTTGGTTTATGACCGGAAGTCATGAGCTGCTTAAGTCATATGTAAAAGAATGGTTTCTGTTCCCTCCCAAGTAAATGGCGTTCAGAGAACTTTCCTAACTTGCGTGACTAAATCTTCTTGATCCCTGAGTCCCTGATTAACTTTTAAAAATACAAAAAAATGGAATATGGTTCCAGAAATTCATAACCTAACAAAAAATGTGTCTTATTTAATATTGAATAAAATTATGGTTGAAAATGTTCAATTCTAACCAAATATTCCTCAAAATGGACCCGAGTGAGTGACAGTAGAAATTATAAGTTCACTCTATGTCGGAATGATTACGATTGATTTGATTCTTTCAAAGGTACTCGGCAGAATTATGTATACGACATGTCAAACCCCGGATTTCTGAGTCACGTGACTCTCATATGTTCTTAACAAAACACATCTGGGTCTTAATCCAACCAAGAATTGTCAACTCGGCAGTGTTCTTTGCAACTAACCAAAGATTACTATATTTTATGTTGAAAAGGCAATTACATTTATTGCAGTGTTATAAAAAACTCTGAAGGTCTTCCTATTCCATAACTTCTTGAGCTTTTCCATAAGGAAATCTAAGTACGACTGTAATATTTTTGTTTAAAGATTAAAATATATGAAAACCCTGAAGGGTTACTGAATACTATAAGGAAAAAGTAAGAGCTTTTAAGCTTAACATGCTTCACCTATTAAAAGTTGGTTCTATGAGAAAAATGTATCTGCATCTGTCCTTCAAATATTTAATGATATAAACATACATATATTTGATATTTTAGAGGATTACCTTTACTCTGATATATGTAAGCACAAAGCTTACTTTACAGTTGAAGTACAAACGATTTACCCACTAACCTTTCGCCCGTTCCATTAAAAACCATAAGAAACCATCACGGACGTTGCAAAATTATAATCTTTTACACACTCACACAAACATATTTCAATCATAAGATGTAACACTCGTTTGTTAACACACAAAATTTGTATGTACATATGTACTATATGTACACAGGCAGTTATGTCCACTTATTACGCCTGTAATTATCGCCATTAATAAATCTTGAACAAGAAAACATGAAAGCGCACGCGTGCTTACACATTTTACAGTACGCACTTGAAAACCACGAAAATTTGTTTCTTATCAACACATGCACACATACGCATGTACGCGCTCATTGGCTCATAGACTACGGTTGGCCATTCAGCGCGCTAAGCGGTCGAGTTAGTGAGCGCTGCGTCCGTTGGCAGTCATTCACCGCAACTTTGCGCGTATCCAAAGCAGAGATCAGCGACAAACACACATGACTTCCGCTCGTAAGCGCGCGAGCGATGTCCAATGCCTGATTGGCGACATGTAAATTTCATGCATAAAATGACTGAGGCAGCAGAAAGAAATTATTTAAATTTTAAATTACAAAAATGTTGGAAAATCTAGAGGTGTGATCCAAGAAAAAACATTCTTACCACACTACATAATTTTTAATCAAAAATACATCAGCATTACTTTTTCGTGCATACTACGCCAAATACGCTTGTGAACCCTGTAGGAAATTCGAAAGTACATATAAATTTCTAATTTGGAAAGACCCACGAAGAAAGTTAAAGGCCGATTCGGCGCCGTTCGCAGCAACTTGGACTGAATGTTAGTTGCTGTCCAGACTTCTAAGCTAAAAAGTTGATCTCTGCCATAATATTCGTATTCAAGGTGGTAATATATTCATATTCGAAAACAAGTTGAGACGATAGATTGGGAATCGAAATTATGAAAGATCTATGAGAGTTTTTAGGAAGTCCATATCGATAGAAATTAAGTCATTTTAAAATCTGTTTTACAAGCGGTCTTTCTGACTGGCTCTAATGTATTAGAGCAGGGATTTTTCAGAGCTAGAGCTCATGATTCGGTTAACCACCTTATTTTAGCCAACTTCGTTCCACCTTTCTTTTGGAATATTCTGGACTCGGCGACAGTCATCGGTTGATGCTCTCATCTTACTCTCTTTGCTTGTGTAACTCGCCCTGTTAGGCACTTCATCTACAGAGTGACCCAGACCTCGACCTGGCATTAGTACTGCGGTCCCTTATTCCACGGTAATTTTTCTCTGATTATTATGGGGTCTCCCTTTTTGTGGATCGGGCAGAGCAAACTTAAACTTCAATCGTCGGGCATGCTTTCGTCCGACCATATTCTACAAAGAAGCTGATGCATGTATTTATCAGTTCTTCGCCGCCGTATTTGAATAGCTCGGCCGGCATTCCATCTTCAGACAGGTAAATGCTATTCGAACTTCTTCATGGTCGGGCAATGTAACGTCAGCTCCATCATTATAGATTGGGGAATCGGGTTCAGCATCTCCTGATGCTAACCTTTCACTGCCATTCTGCTGACTGGAGAATGGTTCCCTCCATAATTTCAGTATGCTCTGGGCATCAGCCACTAGATCACCTCTGGAGGTTCTACAAGAGTATGGCGCTGGCACCGCGATCTCTGATTTTCCAGTCTTACTGGATACTCATATCATTACAATAAAAATAAACTGATTAACACCATTTGATAACAATCCCAAGCGCAGTTAAAAAGTCCGTTCCCTCAGCAACCGAAGCTCATCAGCTCATTACACGCATCCCGACAAATTTATGTAAATAACTTCTTAATGTCAGCGCTGCTTACAAGCATAATACGCCAAGCAAGTAATTATAATGTAGTCAAGTGCCGACTAACGGCATACCGTACACTTTTGCGGCCCATCGCACAACCCAAGTAAAAGACGAAACCAACAACGTGAAGTTGACCGCTTCTGTTTGCCGGCACCGTTGTCCACACACAGCACAGCGCGACAATTAACATTGGACGCCGCGCCGACATTAATCATTTTAATCGCAATTCTTGCGGATGACAGCGCGCATGTGCGTTAAACCGCTCGTTGGCTCGTTGGAGTTCGAGCTCAAGCCTACAGTTGATCGCACTTTACGCACACACTTCACTTACGCATTCATAAATGAGCTTTAAACGCAAGCGTTTATGCCAAAATTAGTCGGACAGCAGCTCAATGCGTTGATCAAGCGGACCGTGCCCTTAGCGGCGTCTCAAAGGCGGTGACAATCGCTTCGAGCAAAAAAGGGCCAACACTTTTTATTTGACAGTTTTGTGGTGTTCTTCTTTTTGGACTTTCTCGTGCCGATGCGCTGATATTTCGAGCTTTTTATATGATTGGAGTTTGTCTCAAGTACTTTTTACCAATTAGTTTTTTTCTGATTTTTTGTTTTTTCTTTGGTTAATAGGTGTTGACGGCTCAAGAAAGAGAAAATATGGTTCATAAACGTTTCCAAATTGTGACAATGATTTGTTACAATTTTCAAGTTATTTCTGTTTTTAAGCGGTTGTTTTTTCTCCGTTTTGGACTTTCGTAATATTCTTTGCTTTAACGCTCCGTATCGTGAACGATTATGCTCTTAGCTTTTCTCGTTTTGTTGGATATTTCGGTTTTTAGCGGTATCACAGGCATTCCATTTTGTTGTCAAATTGGTTGATAAACGCTTTAATGCGAGCTGTGCGGCTAGTGATCACTCTGGGCTAAGCGATGATGACAGATTTTTATTGCTTTTTGCTTAGTGAAATGAGTTTTGTTTGAGCTGTGGCTCTTCATTTCTCGAGAAAGACCGAAAAAATAGCGAAAATAAGAGGGAGTTTGATCTACCGACTCCTTATAACTTTGTTAGTTATTTCTGTAGTTTTTAAAAAACTTACATGGAGTCTTCTTAGGATTTTGAAAAGATGATTAGATTTGCAAAGATTTCAAATTTCGTCCTGCCGCGATAGTGGTAGATCTAACTGGGTATTATCCAATAGATATTCATGCGGTAAGTTCAAAAATCTTGACGGACGCAAGTCGCCAAAGTTATATGGAGGTGAGTGAGTTGGAAACAGCCAGGTACCTCCTTTTCCGTTGTCCTCACAAGAGTGAGGATGAAATATCTCGATAGTCTTGCATTCGGCGAATCAGAAAACAGAGCCGAAACTGACATTAGCCGTCTAAACAAATTTGTGTTATACTAATATGTAGCTCTAAGGGTGCCCGCAGAGTGGACGCTTAAAGCCGAGCCGAGCGCATTTTCCCATTTACGCAACACGTGAATTTCCGCTCGGCTCGGCTTTAAGCGTCCACTCTGCGGACACCCTAAGTCAATTTGTAATTTTATAGGAGTTTTAGTTAACACGACGGGCCGGCTTTCTAAGCTGTCCAAGTGGCATCTCTGCTAGAATCGATTTTTTAATCCAACCTAACCTAACCTACAAATATTTTTGTTATAAAAAAAGACAGAAATTACTCGAAGATTATTTTCTCTCAGAACTGTGCGATTTCTAGCAATCAATTTCTAAGAAAGAAATATGACTTTTTTGTTCGTTTCCGACCTTTAACTATCAACCAACTTGTGTAACTTTAAGACTAAAAATACGTATCAGCTTATATGCATCGAGAAGGCTTTTCCGTGGCGATGGTTAATCTTTCGAATACCCATGAAACGATTCCAAGTCATAACCAATTTTTTAGGATATCGAGGAAGCGTCTTAAATTGAAATGACACAAAAAGAAGGAAGCGTCTGATAGAAACTCTAAGCGTTTCTGAGTATGCGAATATGGAGAGAATTGACTATTCCAGATCCTTGTTGCAACGCTATTTATCTAGAGTGAAATGTTTTGTCTTTATCGGACTACATTTTATTTCTTCATTCAGGAATTGCTCTAGTGCCTCAACAGCCGACATTTTTGAGTGCTAGAGATCATGATTCATAGCAGATTTTTCAACAAGGACGCTACAACAGTTGACCGATAGGGATATCTTGATATTTCTCTTCAGTAAGGTTTATCACTTCATCATAAAAATATATACCATCCAACAACGAGTCGAAATTATTAAAATTTAGTAACGAAATTCGGAGTCAGTTGCCTCAACTTTAATAGCGCTACATCCAATTTATAATTATTCGTCATAATCGTCCTGTCAGACCAACAGTTGCGCGTCTAGTGGAAAGTTTGAAACCACAGGCATACCACAAAATGTTTCCGTGCCAGTGAGACAAAGAAGTGCTCGTAGTGTCGAGAGTGTTGCTGTCGCTAGCGCATCAAATTAGGAAGACCCAAACCAGTCTCTCGCACGTCGTTCTCGAGCGTCTGGCATCTCTTTGTGACGTCGTTGTGGCGAGTTTTGAGAAAAGATCTTGACCTGCATCCTTACAAAATCAAACTGACGCAAGAACTGAAGCCGCTTGACTACCAGAATCGATGTATGTTCGTAAATTGGGCTAAGCACAATTTGAAAATTATCCGGATTTTCATCAACGATGAGGCTCAATTCTGGCTGAATGACTTCGTCAATAAGCAAAATATGTATTTTGGTCAGACAGTAATCCACATGTACTCCATGAGTTACCATTTTATAACCATGTTTGGTGAACAATAAGACGAAATGATCCAGTCAGTTGGCGTCCTCAGTCGTGCGATTTGATGCCGTTAGACTATTTGCTGTGAGACTACGTTGAGTCTATGGTCTATGCCAACAAGCTAGCGGCGATTGCCTAATATCGAATGTGAAATAGCAGCAGTATTGTCCAATTTATGCTTTAAAACCGTCGAAAATTGGGTTCAGCGTCTAGACTTCTGCAAAGCGTACCCATGGTGGTCATGCAAAAGAAATCGAGTTCCACATAAAATGCCAATCGCAAACCGTTTTTGTTTTATATATTTGTTGCGCTCTTATTGAAAAACCATTCTTTCTTTCGGCTTTCATTAAAATTCGCAGGACTCTATGACGGCCGTCAATTGGTTCTCCTATCCATCCCTTTGCTTATGAAAACAGACGCTGTCGACATTAATAAAGTGATCCAGATCTCGATTCCCAAAAGGAGAATATTTGATTGTATATAGGCTAATTCTTTACGTCGTTTTGGAAACTATCATTCCGGAAATAGTCGATCTCAGTATGTATTTATATTATTAGTATATTAGATGAAACTTCTTCAACCGTTAATAGCTAATTCAAATATTTATTATTGAGCTATATTAAGTCCGGTCTCTGAAAAAAACCTTCCACTTGAAGAGATCGAAACCTCTCTAGAACATAAGAATACATTTCACCTTTCCGCTTACTTTTGAGAGAGAGCTCAAGAGTTGACATATTTCAAAGAACTTTCTTTGGAAAATTATGTCATGGTTTCTACAATATTATCATTTTGGTCGGAATACGAAATGGGAAATATGTATCCCCCTTTGGGGGATCCCGATCTGGTCTTTGGTCTGGGTATCCTTTCACATAATTTAGCAAGGCTTTATTATAAAAACTTCGCAAATAAAACAAAAATAATAATTTTTTCACCTAAACCAATAATCCAAAAAAACCTAACCTAAAAATATAAAAACTTTATGAAAAGTAATACTAATTTGTTCGAATGAAAATAAAACTTTAATAAATAAGAATTGAGTCCGCAATCCATCATCCATCCACAAGTCAAAACAAAGTCCATCACAGAGGAAATTAAATATATTTGTACATCTTTTTCTTATACTTCTCGGCGAAAAGATGCCATGCGGGACCATTATTAAGATTAAAGTGTTCAATAGCACTTAAGCTCAGCATTGTCGAAACATTCGCAGTTGTTTTTGCAACACTAACACCAATAAAAACAAAAACACTTAGGTATTTTCGTAAAAATACAAAACCAATAATAAAAGCAATGAAAAAAGAGAGGAAAAAATCGGAAAAAAAGATGCGCGAAATAAATTTTATAATTCATCTGCTCACCGAACGCACACACACACACGCACAAACACACAAATGCAGTGCAGATTTGCGACCTGTGACCAGCTCGGATCTTGGCGGATCAACGGGCTGCTCGCGCATTTTTCTCCCAGAATTGTACTGTCCCCACCAATATTAATTTGGTCAATTTATATTTTATTTGGAATTTTTAAATTGGCAACTTTTGTCAAGCAGCGCTGTTTATGTACGCACTTATGTGTGTATGTAATCGCGTGTGACCAATGAGTTGCGTTCGAAAGCGGTCAAGCGGTCGTTGTTGCAACAACATATCGCATTTCTCCATCGCCAAAATAAAATATATATGCATTTGTATATTTCGGTTGTGATGGCGACCAATTTTTATCAGCTCGCTTTGGCTTACTTTCTTGATGCGATTTAAGCCAAAAATCCACAAATATTTTGGGAAGACATAATTTTTATTTTTTGGCTGAAAGTTCACAAATCGCTGCAATTTTATTTTGTTGTATGTGTTTGTTGTCTGATAGCCGTACTCTTGGTTGTTAGGTTCGTTTTCTTGCTCTGGCTCAAGTTGTTGAATAATCTTTCTTTTCGTTGAATTTTTTTTTTTAATATTTTAGTGTTTTTGTTTTATTTTATTTTTATTCGATTTTGGATTGTTAAAAACAAAAGTTTTTTTTTTAAATGGCTTAAGAGGAAGGATCTGATCAGGCTCTCCTTATTTCTGGTGCATTCGATATAATCTTCATTAAGCAGAGCTTTTGTATCTGCATTGAGCGTCTTGTCCTTAGAACACTTGTTTCCAAAAAATAGTTTTACTAACCTCAATGACTTGCAGATTCCACCAGTCTTTGAGTTCCTTCTCAATTTTTCTCGTTCGCAGCAACTCGGACTGACGTATGGCCTTACGCCTTAGCGGATTTTACGTCAAGATCTTAAATTGAAAGCGTACAAAGTACAGCTTGTGCAAGAACTTTAGCGCTCGACTTTCTCAAGCGAGTTCGCTTCGCTATATGGGCTCTTGAAAACTTCCAAGAAAATTTCTTTTTCGAGCCTAATTTAGTTCGGCGACGAAACCCATTTCTAGCTCAATGGGTATATAAACAAGTAAAAATGATACATTTGGGACGGAAATAACCTGAAGAGATTCAAGAGCTGACATTTTATCCAGAAAAAACAAGGCTTTGGTTTACTCTGTTGGCCGGAGAACGCAACCGTCAATGGTGACTGTTTAATGCCTGATTGAAGCTCCTGATTTCAGCGACATTTGGTTTCATCGCATCAATCAATGGATTTATTGAGAGAAAACTTCGGTCAGCAGGTAATTTCACGTTTTGGGACGGTCGATTGGCCAAAGAGATCGTGTGATATCATACCGTTAGATTTTTTTCTGTGAATAGACGTAAAGTCTAAAAACCATGCGCATAATCCCTCTTCGATTCAAGCCTTGCAGAAAAACATCACACTTGTCATTCGGTAGTAAAAGGTCGAACTACTTGAGTCATCGAAAATTGGTATTTTGGGATGCTTGCAAATGTGCCTTCAGTCTTCCGTTTCGCATATTGTCAACACTCCTGCCTAAGAACTGCTTTACTTTTCTAACCCAAATACGTGGTTGAAGTAAGGACCTTATTCCATGTACGTTCTCCACATTGGTTGTTCTGGTTTTTTTTTTTCTGTTTTCGACGGGGGCCTGTTTGCCTTCACCGTTGTTCTTTTGTCTAATTTATATATCTTTCTGAAAAAGTGAATCAAAGCAGTTCCATTTCCTTCAAGAAAGCAAAGTTCTACAAGGAAGGAAAAAATCATCAAAATTAATAAAACGAAATTTCCGCTAACTCAAACTTCTCAAAACATAAAGAAGTAAATGAATTGCTGAAAAGCAGAGTAGATATGAAATACAGACTTAAGTTTCCAAATCAAAAAGGGTAAAAATAGGTACTACTGTGTCCAAAAAATAAGGACATTTGAATTTAAACTGCGCGCTTCGAAGGATTTGGAGAATTATTATTTTTTAGTTTGGTAGTACTGTCAGTCACATTTTTGTCAAATTTCATGTCAAAATATTCATTAGTGTTTAGATACGTGTCGTTTTGTGAGCTGCTTAAATTGAGTTTTTCGTTTTTTGCGATGTCGAAATTTGTTGAGCAAAGAATTTGCATTAAATTTTGTTTACGGAATCAATTTTCTGCTGCGGATACGTTGAGGATGGTGCAGAAAGCCTTTGGTGATGAGGTCATGGCTAAAAAAAATATTTACAAGTGGTATAGTGAGTTCCAAGCCGGCCGTGAACGTGTCGAAGATGAAGAGCGTCCAGGGCGACCATCAACCTCAACCGACGAAGCTCACGATCAACAAATCAAAGATTTGGTGTTGAAAAACCGTCGATTATCAATTAGAGATCTTGCTGATGAAGTTGGCATATCGAAAGGCTCAGCCAATACCATTTTGACGGATGTTTTGGGCCTCAAGCGCGTCAAATCTCGACTGGTACTGAAAACATTGAATTTTTTGGAAAAAAGGCGTCGCGTGAAGTGTGTGAAACGATGCTTTCCGACTACCAGGGTGTCATGAAATGCATTATAACTGGCGATGAGACGTGGATCTATGCTTACGACCCTAAAAGAACCGATCAATCGAGCGAATATCGTGTCAAAAGAGAGCCGAGACCAAAAAAAACGCACCAAAGTCTCTCAAAAATCAAGGTCATGTTGACTGTTTTCTTCGATTATCGTGGTGTTCCGCATTTTGAATTCCTTCCTATGGATCGTGCCTAAAAAGGCCGGAATTGTGGAAAGACAATTCTTGGTTTTTACACCACGATAATGCACCATCCCATACTGCCCTCGTAATTCGTGATCATTTCGTCAAAAACTCAACCCATATCGTTCCGCAACCACCATATTCACCTTATCTGGCGCCGTGCGACTTCTGGCTGTTCACCGAGCTCAAAAGACTGCTCCGGGGACACCGTTTTTATACGATAGAGGAGATTCAAGCCGCAGCGAAGACGGAACTGAAGGCCATCCCGGAAAGTGACTACAACCAGTGTTTCGAAGATTGGAAAATCAGTTCGGGTGGGGATTATTTTGAAGGGGATGAATTTGATTTGGAAGAATTAATAAAGAATTTTAAAAATAAATACAATGTCACCTTTTTTTTGGGCACAGTAGTATATACTTATAGGGTGCGCATTATGATTGTTTTGATAATTGTTGGTTTATAAATTGTTATTGAAATGCACCCATAAATGGAGGTTAGTTAAGTCGAATTCGAAGATTTTAGTAGCTGAACAGTCAGTACCATCTCTTTTCTTTCTTAAGATCTTATTCAAATCAACTGGAGGACATTTTTTACGGATTTCACTATGTGAAATGATTTCTCTCAAGTAAGCTCAGATTAAATGTGTGATCCTAAAAGGGCTCTCATTTGGACGCCTATAAAAATGTACCACAAAAACCGGCAAATGTCAACAAAAAATTTGAGCCGATTATAAATTTATTGAGCCGCTCAATGCCAGTTTCGTATGTCTTCTAGTTTGTCGAAGATATGACTGCTCGCAGTCGCACTAGAAACGCCTGCTAGACGCACTCGAGGTCCATATATCCAGTGCTATAGCGCAAGATGAGAACGGAGATTAGGCTCGTTCCCACTCCAATGTGACAAGGATGTTCTGGTTTCCTACCTCATCTCTTTGTAGTTTCCAAAAATGAGAACAAACACTCCTTGACTAAGGTTGAGCGTACACTATGGAAGCTCAGAGCTAATATCACCACCATATGATGGCTGTCACTCATCATAAATACCTGTATTTTCAATGAATAAGTAGGCTTAAAGCGATTCTTGGTTCGAATTGTAGTAGATTGAGTTAAATCGTTTATTAAGTATAGGAAAAACACAACAGTCGGCAACAGTTAGCGTCATTGGATCGTTCGAACAAGAAAGTAATATTTCACCAAGACAATGTACCGCGTCACAAGTCAGTAAAAACGATGGCAAAATACTATGAATAAGGCTTCGAATTGCTACCTTATCCACCGTATTCTCCAGAACTGGCCCCCAGCGACTATTTCCTGTTCTAAGAACTCAAAATAATACTCGCTGGGAAGAAATGTTTGTCGAATGAAGAGGTGATCGTCGAAACTGAGGTATATTTTGAAGCAAAGAACAAATCGTACTATAGAAGTTGTATCGAAGAGTTCGAGAATTCCCTTGAAGGGAACTGAATAAAAAAAGGAATTTTGCCAAAAAGCTATGTCCTATTATGTTAGGCCGAGAACTTTTCGGTTGACCTATTATTCAAAACTTACAAACAAAAATTAAAGTTGGGGCACCCTGTACTGCTATAATCGTCGTCAGAGCGAAACTGAATGCCTTTTGATCGTTTTGACCATTGTGTCGTTGTGCTTATGGTTATGATATTACTTTGAACAGATATCAAATGGTAACAACAAGGCAACAACAACACAAACAGCGGTGCATGTTGTTGAGTGCTTATTGCTGGACGCGCGTCGTTTTTGCATTTTGCGTATTGAGCGCGCGAGTCGCCAAATTGTGCGCATGCGCAGGCGCGCTGCTATTCATCAATACAATTTCGGACAGCCGGTTGGCTGCCGCTTGGCAAGCTGGACGGTCGATTGGCTGGTCGTTGGCTGGGTTTATGGATTTGCCGGTCGCCGGCTGCTGATTGCTGGCAACTAGTGGACAACAGGTCGGTTGGTCGGCTAGCCGGCTGAGTGCCACAATGTTTGAATGCGAGCAAATACAACTACACAGAAAGACATATAAATATTTGTACACATGTGTGTGTGTGTGAGCTTGTGAGCGCACAGTAGCATGCCAGATAAATCAATGTGTCAACACCTCTTTTTGTGCTGTCAGTTTTTATGGTTTTCGATGATATTTCGCCTATTGTTGCTGACGATGATGATGATGGTGATGCGATGACGATGACGATCACTAAATATGTATCGGGCGAGACGATGTTCCTACCCATAGGAGGTTTGTAGTTGCTATTCTCGAGCAAGGTACTAATGATAATAAGGTTGATGATGAACAAGTTGAAGAAGATGATGATGATGTAGGTGATGAAGGTGACGAGGTGGCAGTTAGTCAAAACGCCAGAGCTGAGCGGGTGTCAGCCATGCGTCCATATATTTGGAGACCTTCGAAGGCTTTCTAGCACATACATGGTTGTTGACACACACACACACACATACACATACAATGATATATGTATAGTTCGATATGGATTTAACGTCGCTTTCGTCCCTGCCTCAATGCCTCCAATCAAGCACCACCAGCAAACCTAATGAACCGTTGCATACGCATCTCCCTTCAGTTCGTCCGTCCGTGTAGTCTGTTTGCGCCACCAGCCGAGTCGTCAACATCAAGCAGCAGCAGCAGAGTTGTGGTTGCAACAAGCCAACATCCAGCATACACCATCAGCCAGTCGGACAGTTATGTGCGCACAACTGGATCAATTTCACTTTGCTGCAATTTAGCAAAGCTCCTTCGCACATACTCACACACACATACACGTGCTCGCATTTTTGCTTTTTTCCCACTGCCGCTTGCTGTGTCTGTCTGCATTTGGTTGTGTTGTTGTCTCGTTTAGGTTGTTTCGATCTTTTGCTCATCTCGTCCGTTCTCGTCGCATTTCTGTTGTTTTTGTTGTCTTGGTCAGTTGCTGCTCGGCCGGTGGTTGCTGCGCTTTTTAGCGAAGATTTATGGCAGTCTTGTTAAATTTTAATAAAATAAAAAATCAGATTAAACGCAAACATATTCTCGTAAATTTGATCGACAAAAGGCGAAATGTCGAATGCAAACTAGCCGGATGCGAAGTCGGCACAAACGAAGTAGTAGCATACAGTTGAATGTTTGTAGCCGATGTGTGGCTGAGGTGCTAGCGTCCTGTCATTTGACGTTTGGTTGCATTCACATTTGTGTACGCTTGTAGACGCCTTCGCTTGAAACGTTTTAAGAAAAATTCTCGAAGTGAAAGACTAAGTCAATTTGATTTTCGTTGTCACTGCACTAAAAAGAGCCTTAAATCTTCAGAAGAATTTCAAATTTTAGAAGAAAATGCAGTAGAGTTTTTCTAAAACGCTCATACTGCCTTCCTGAGGGTCCTACTATAGGTTAGGTTAGAAGTTCAATCCTAACAGGGATCTGATATGGACCGTTTAGAACCCTGGGCAATCCTAATGTTAAGAGATCGATCCTAACAGGGATTCCACTTCCACAGCTTGGAACACGAGACCGTTGTCTTGCTTAAGAGTCCTACGTAATAAACCACAAGACCATCACAAATCGACAAAACGCTTTGAGTCCATCACAAATTCGTTGAGACGGTCAGTTTCGGCTATGACTCCTAGTTCGACCACTTGTTTCAGCATGAGTCTTGTGAAGAACTGACTGTTTCCAACTTTCTCTTATCGACACAATTTACGTCCGTCAGGATTTGTAGCCTTGCCGTATGAATGCCTATTAGACCAGTAGTGCCAGTAAACACCAGTAGTGCTGGAAGATGAACTGTGGTAAGGAAAAGTAGTTCAGTAGATTTACTGCGTTCTACTATAAGCCAAAAAGATACTGAAATCACGCAAGAGCAGCACAAGAGCGGACTCAGCGACTACTAAGCGAATTCGAGTTCCATAGGTCCAGTGCTAAAAGGATGCAATCTCTGGCTAGCTCGTCGGCTTTGAAGTTGCCAACGAATCCGCTTCGATCGGGCACTGAAACAAGTTTGGTGATGAAGTATCAATATGCCATTTCTAGTGAGGAGAGCAGACAATCCTTGACGACCTTTATATTACCGCTTTACTCTCGGAGTGACTGCTCACCTCCCTGAAATTCCAATATTCCGTAGCAGTACGCCGAAGATAAGACCGCCATCTAGGTAGCAGCCACTTCAGCCTGAAAAACACTACATTGCTCCGGTGGCCTAAAGCTAAAATTGAGGGAGAGCTCCTTATAGAAAACACCTCCTCTAACGTTTCCTCCTAGCTTCGACCCACCTGTGAAAAGGCTCACTGGACCTCTACACCAGCGTTCCACTTACACTTCGTCGGTATGGACCGGAGATTGTAGCGTTGGCTTGGAAAGTAATCCATTCCAAATTTTGTGAAAATATCTTGTCAAACTAAAGACCTTTCCACTAAAAGCGCTTGAATTTGACCCTTAATTTTGAATGCCAGCTAAATACTGATATCGAATATGTGGAAATTTCAGATCGATGTCAAAAAGAAATTTTAAGACTAGTTCATGTATATACAGACAGATCGATAAGCTGGTCATTTGTAAATAAAGAGTGATCCATTTCTAGATTCCTTACTTTTTAAAGAAAAAACACAGACACTTCAAATTTAGTGGAGAATTTTTATTATCATTCGAAAGAACATTCTTTGGCATTGATTTTTTTAAGATTATCTCTTTCAAATGTTGGCCGCGACCACGTCTCAGATAGTCCATCCATTGAGTCCAATTTTCGATAACTCGTTCGACCATTTCGACAAATAACTGGCGAATGACTCACGAGATGTTTTGCTTCAAGCTCTGAATCGAAGCAGGATTGTCCGCTTAAATCTTAGTCTTTACATATACTCACAGGAATAACTCTACCGGTGTGATATCTCTCGTTCTTGTTGGCCTGTGGACCGGCCCAAAACATGAAATTATCTGCTCACCGAAGTATTCTCTCAATAAATCCATTGATTGATACGATGTGTGGTAAGTGGCGTCGCCGAGATCACGAACTTCAATTTCAGGCAGCAAATAGTCGATTACGAGTATCATGGCGATAGAGGTCGCCGTTGATGGGTACGTCCTCACCGGTATAATTTTTGAAGAAATATGGACCGATGATTCCACCAGCTCTTAAACCACATCAAACCATTGTTTTTTCTGACGAAATGGCATCTCTTGATTCTCTTCAGGTTTCTTGTCGTCCCAAATGCGGCAAGTTTTGATTGTTTACATATCCATTGATCACCCGTTACATATGTTTTATAGAATCTCGTTCCCTTTTGGGCCTCAGATTTATCTCCGCCACCTTCTCGGGGGTGTTAGTTGGCTAAATAGTTTTTCTCTAAAGCGAAATATCAGCCCTGCGTTAGGTATGGTATGAACTTATAAATCTCTCATTTTCAATCAAATTTTATCGTCCTTCTATATTTGTATATATGTATAAATATACCAGATTAAATTAACACGTACAAAAACAGAACTCCAGAAATTACTCTATGATAACGAAAAGCACAAAGAACTGTTCATAAAAACAAAAGCAAACAGAAAGCCAGGAGTATATGAGAAACGTGTAAATTACCGTTGATGGTTATGAATGTAAAAACCAACATTGCACGGACATTGACATAAATGCAATTTTCCATCTAAGCCATAACACGAAAAATGCATAAAATTATATACAAAAGATATTTTCATTCACATTTATGACACCACTCGACTTGACACGACTCCCAGCGACTTGACTATCCCGACGCAGTGTCCATTGCTAGCATGTGCGCTCTAAGGACATAACAATTTGATTGCCATTGAGATTGTGATTGTGATTTTCCTCAGGGGAGCAGAGAGTGGAATGCAAAAGCTGGCTGGAGCATGGAACGGAACGCGCGTAAGAAATCACGGCAATGACATTCAAGGAAATGGTATTAAGTTTCAAGGAGTGTTGGGTGGGGCAAATCAAACGGAGTTGAGTTAATAAGATGGAACATAACGGACAAAACTGTTGACGTTTGCAATTTCGCGTTAACTACGCTGCTCTTTGATAGCACGTTATGAATGAGTATAAGCTTTAATTCAAACATTAGGGTGGGTTGAGAGTTAGTTTGGGTTAAAAAGTTGCGTTATGATATTTTTTGTTATTTTTAAAAGACTTTCTGTGCTAATTTCTGCAAAATATTGAATCTTAGACAGTTTATTTTGATTAATTTGAATTTTGTACATCTTCGAACAACTATTTCGATCTTGTTTCCTTCAGTTTTGTAAATTTAGTGTTTAAGCTTGAAAATATATTTTTTTCAACATATCGTTAAAAATATTTTTTAGTGATTCTTTATAATAAAATTGTTTGATAAATAAATTACTTTTTAAAAAATTTTGTGTTATAGATGGAGTTCCGAACGTTTTTGTAATTTTATTTCAAATTTCCAAAACTATTTTGATACTAACTGCATTTGTGTTATCTTCTATAGTTTCTTAATATACTTATTAGGTAAATTGATTCATATTGTATTTCAGAGAGTACAAAATTTTTCGAAAATATTTTTTAATATTAAGTAATTTCCAAAAAATATAAGATTTTTCGAACATAATTTCGTAAAAATTTTTTTGTTTGAAAAATTTTCCAAAAAATATAAATTTTTTCGAGCTTAATTTCGAAAATAGTTTTTTTGTATTGGGTATTTTCCAAAAAGCATGATATTTTTCGAACTTCAGAAATAAGAATTTCCTAATCTATATACAGTAAACGGTATTTTTGAAAATATTCATAATACCCACTATTTCGAAATTCAAACTATTTTTTTATTATTTTTTATGTGAATAACGAATTGCTTGAATCTCATTTGGTTAATGGTATTTAAAATAAATTTATTTTGACAAAAAATCGGAATCCCGAAATTACGTAAATTACTTCGAATTTCAAAAATTTATGTTGTGTTGCATGTTGACTGAGAAGAAGGGTTTCAGAGGATTTTCAAAAAAAAAATTATATTTTGTATAAAATTCCCGCATTCCGAACCATAACTTTATTTTCGAACTTAATTTCGAAAATATTTTTCTGTATATTAAGTATTAGGGGCATTATCTAATTTATTATTACTTCACAAATTTTTGGTTTTAACTAAAAATTTCGGGATCCCGAAATTTTGTAATCTATTTTTGTTTTCATAAATTTATTTATTGTTGCACATTAACTGAGAGGTAGGGTTTTGCAAACATTTTTAAAAACATTTGTGTTTTGTAAAAAAATTCGGGATCCCGAAATCTTAAAATTTACTTTGAATTTCATAAAAATGGTTTCGTTGCATTATGCGCGTTGGTTATAAAAACATTTGTATACAAAAGTGCGAATAAAGGTATGTATTAATTTTTAAAGTTTTTTTTATATTTTGTAAAAAAATTTCGGGATCCCGAAAAATTTCCGGATTGAAGTATTTTACTAATAAAACAATTTATTTTTCTAGTCTATTTCAAATTTTTTATACTAATTTCTAATTCGAAAATTTCAAAATTCCGAAAATTTTTTGTTAATATATATCTTCAACAAATATTTACCGCCTCCCTCAATTTTATACAAAGAAGAAATAAATATATGCACATATTTTTTAATTTTATTTGTAATACAAAAATTTCGGGGTCCTCAAAATTTTCGGGATTGAATCATATAACTAAAAAATTTTTTTGCTAGTATATTTCAAATTTTTTTATTTTTATATGAAAAATCATCAATTCGCAGAATTTCGGGATTATAATTTTTGCTCTTATGTACGTACATATATTTTTCTGTAATACATGTTAGTGTTAGTATCTTGGTATAGATGTGTATATGCTTCAGCTGCAAAATGCATAAATGGCAAATGGCAACACAATAAACTAGTCATTTCTATGATGTCCATTTTGGCACTCACTTCAAGGAATATGAAAATTGTTATGACCATTTCGTGACTGAAAGCCACTGTGACAAAGCTCAAGTGCTGAAAACAGACAACAGAGGGTATTGCTTTATAAAACCTACCTTACTCATGCGTATACATACATACATATGAATCATATATAGGTATAAGCGCATAAGTGTGTATCTACTAAAGCCAAACTATCTTATCACTGCTAAGACGAGCTAAACTGAGTAATATGAATTTATTTACAAACACACATACCCATACATACGTAAATCAGTTAAGAAATCACTTTGAGTTATCACTAGAATCATTAGCTTAATAACTTTTTATATATAAGTATATATACATGTATTTGTATGTGTGAATAAGCCTTTTTGAAGCCAAATGTTATGAGCAGCGATTACAAGTTATTCAACTAAGCGAACCTAAGCGCCATTGTATTTATACAACCCTTCCAAGCCCAGTGAAAGGGTCATTAAATCATTCATTCCGAGCCATTTAATAATTTACTTTGGGCCAACAACAGTTGGAAAGGAAAAATTAAATAAAGTTGATGAGGCTTTTTCCGCTTTTAGATGCCATATTTTGTTGTGATGATAAGGTAAAAGCAAAAACAAAAAATAATTTATTATGACAGAAAAAAAGTATAGAAAAGAAGGCAAAAAGTGGGCAAAACAAAGGGTCATAAACAATAAAGCAGAGTAAACAGAGAATACTATTTACCCATGTATACCTATACACATGCATATATGTATGTATATATATGTATATTTACACATGTACTCTATAAATGCATTCAAGGAAAG
The DNA here is from genome assembly GCA_037783105.1 of Bactrocera zonata. Classification (NCBI taxonomy): domain Eukaryota; kingdom Metazoa; phylum Arthropoda; class Insecta; order Diptera; family Tephritidae; genus Bactrocera; species Bactrocera zonata. The sequence goes on along the minus strand of JBAWJQ010006014.1, from coordinate 1,012,820 downwards.
GGTAATGTCCAATAAGACAAAAGTATTGAAAATGATTTTTACCCTTCGCTTGTTACAGTTATTGCCTCCAGCTTCCAAAGGCCAAGTTGATAAAGAGTATAATAATTATTTACAGTTAGTCTTAAAAGTTGTTAATAATAATTTGTTCAAGATTTTTATTTTAATCCGTCTTCGGTACATCATGCTCTTTTAAGGGAAGTTATAACCGATTGAGGTCTTTCATAATCATTACCAAAAGAGGGGTCTCTTATCTGAGGTTGTTGTTTCCTTCTCATGTAGCGCATTTTTTACGTGGCGGGTCTCAAACCAAGCGCTCAACCCTAGAAAAGATGTTCGCTTTCAAACGAATGTTCTTTTTCTACGCAGAGGATACTTAATCTAAGACCGGAAGCCGTGAGCTGTTTAAGCCATATGTGTAAAAGAATCGTTTCTAGCCACTCCCAAGTGATTGGCGCTCATAGAACTCTCCTCACTTGCGTAAACTTCTACACATGACTCCATCCTGTTTCAAATACTACCGGTAAAATACCGGATGGAATCGCTAAATCAAAGTCGAGAATCAATAAGTCAGAGCTTGCTCATATAGTTTGCTGTACTCCTATCTATTTTCGTAACATTAAAGCCTCAACAACTAGACATTTTCTCCTCAGCTGACGATTGATTGAAGCTTTTGAGAACCGGGAAGTTAATGTACCATTAGAATATATAATGGACAATCACTATTATGTGTTTAATTACACTTAGCTGAATATAAAATCCCGAAGTAGTTCAAAAGGTGGAGTTTTCTTATTCTTTATTGACGCAGACATCGGATATCCGGCAATCCATCGGCCATCGCCGCTTTGTTGTTCTTCAGGCGGGTAATTGCTATTCGAACTTCTTCTTGGTTGGACAATAGAACATCATCTATTGGGTTAGTTGTAACGAAGAAGGTATATTTGTGTTCTGTGCTGGAAAGTTTGTACTTAAAGCTGTAGATCTCATAGGTCTTAGGTTTCACAGCTATTTTCTTAATATCCAGGCCTCAGGTTTGGAAATGCGATTTGCCTAAATTTTTATTGTTGCTGAAGAAAAGAATTTGCAAGGGCTTATTAAGTTTTTTGAAATTATTATATATTTGGCGGCCAAAGCCTTTCCATTCGTATTCACCGATCACATAATTTTTCAAGCAAGCAACTTCTATCCAACTTTCTACCGTTTCTAACTTTGTGAGACTGATCAATTCTCTTTCCAATACCTGGATCGTATTGATGTCCATCTCCACACTAGCCTATCCAAGAGATTGTACGATTTTGGTTTAACTACAGAAAATGTTATATAATAAATCATGTCTACTATTCTGAGTAACTGTATCTATACATTGCACTGCCATACCAACTCTCCCGTAATATGAGCGGCCTGAAATGAAACTCATCAATATTTATGCGACTTACAACCAGAAAATATAAAACATAAATACAAAATAACAAAAGCAACAAAAGCAACAAAAATATTCGCAACAACAATAACAGCCAGCACAACAATGACAACAACCAAGTTGAAATCGAACAATACAATCGAAGTAAGAAATCACAAAAATAGCAGAAGAATTATTGTTGTAACTGGACCGCGAAAGAAATCCTTTATTTTCGGAGCAAAATTGCAAGCGAAATCCTTGCAATAAATTGTTATGAATCCTTTTGTATTACAACCACTCTGCCGCCGCAGCCCCTGCCCAGCCCACTTTTCTACTTCCGCCACGTCTATTCGGCTTGTTGTCTGCTTGGCTGCCAGTCGTCGTCGGTGGAAGGTCAAAAATGATAAACGGATGTGAAAGTAGACGTTTCGCCATTCAATAGCATAACTGCCGCCCCCGCCCTTTGATATTGAGTAATTGTTTGGCATATTGAATAACACATAACAATAAATGCGTAGAGCCATAAATGTATGAGTGAATGAATGAACGCGCTGACTAACTGTAGTGTGTGCAGAGTGAGCTTCGACTTCCATAGTTGGCTGAAAGGAAGCGTTTGTCCTCGGCCAAAGATGTATGTATGTATGTATTTCCATTCAAGTATATCTGCTTTTTTGCTGCTTGTGATTGCACAAAACTTTTAAGCTGTCAATATTTTGACTTTTTTTGTCAACGCCATTGAATTGAAGTGGGCGTTTAATTAATGGCTTCATTGAAGGACGAAATATGACAATTGCTTATGTACAGAAGTGGGCGCTCTCTTTGTTACATTTATGAGCGCAAGTGGGCGATATTAAAGGGTTCGATGGCTATATTTATATAACCGAGAAAATTGAAATGTCAACCGGCTGGTTATCGTATTGAATAATCAATTTATGTAATTCAAAAGACTTTTAGACGAGTTGAAGGGGTTAGCATAATAATATATATTACTAAGTGAATGAGTTCTAGAAAAGACATACCCTTATATTGATTTGATAGTACTATAATCAAAGAAAGTTTGTACACTTCGTTTAATTTCAATGACTCCCGGGTTTCGATAAGGCTTTCCATTTGAAACACTTCTGGGTTAGTCTTATAGTGAGTTGATGTAGCTTATAACCGTACTTAGCTGAGTATTACTGACTGTCCCGCTGGTACACTTTTGGTCGGTTTTGGTTAAATAGACCGGCATTCAAATTATTTATAGAAGGAAAGGTTATGCATTCGATTTTTCCTTCTCCTTAGAACCTTAGAACTCAGGTCCTTCTTGTATATTTCGCCGACAGCATCAATATACTTTATTATTAGACACGCCCGGATGCTAAATTATATTGGAACCGCTGGAAACTGTACGTCGATGAGCTCTTAAGGCAGTTTACCCTATACCGATTACATCACATTGGGTCTTGCGTACCATCTTGTTCCAATAATACCTGATTGGGATCGAGTTGAGTGTACTTTAACCTCTTGCGTTCTAGCGATAGACCTCTGAATGAAAGATCCATCTGGCTTAGTGTAGAATCCTGGAGATCCCCTGAACTGCCATCTAATGACTTCTTATTTTTGTTTCCATTTCAACGGCACTCAATTTCTAAACATTGCCCATGTCACTCTTAGCGACTGATGTTATAGAATACTGCTCTCACCAGCCCTTATCAAACTAAACTGTTTCGGATTTCCAGTTCACCATAATCAGAATCTTACTGGCCTTGAATCTGATGGGCACTTGCCCAGGATTTTCGTCGGCGTCTGTGCACGTTTGGTACTAATCAATGTAGTATTCCCTCGTTGATTTGTTGCTTCCCTCTCGTGGGTATGTTCTTCTTCGTTGGGAGTTGCAAACGCTTATTTAAAGGCGACATATGTCCGCTATATCGCCGGATTTTCAGTGAGGCGTTTTGAGCCAAGACCTCCTTTCCTGCAGTTCTTTGTCGGGGGCTTTGTATTACTATTCGCAGATAACCTACTTAGCATTGGCCGTCTACTATCCGCCAGCTGTGACCTCTGTGAGCCTGAGCCCAGTTCTTTATAATTCATATTCTAATATACAGTATTATGCATATTCGAATTAGAGGATTTTTGGATCTCGTGACAGTTCAAGTAGTTCAGAAACTTACCCTAATAGTGATCCATTCATTATCTTTTCATTTTCCCATCTTTGCTATTTCAAACGTATTAGTCATTACTTATCTTACTGTCTGAATCATTGAGTCATTGAAACTCTTACAAATTATTCTAATGAGTGTGTCATTAGCTTTACAAGGCAATTATTGCTAGACCGTCGGGTTGAATAACCGTATAATTGCTTCAATATCTCACAATAAGCTAAGTGTTGCTACCCTATTTGTCCAGTCAGCATACCTCACATTATCCCTCTCAATCAGATATATATTAAAAAGTGTTTTTGTTTTCTTATTCATGTAATGTAAAGGCACATCGTTTAGTCCACCACAAACGTACGGTATTCGCACATTCATAAATTTTTTACAACATATTCTACTAAATCACCATTAGTAGCGCACTGCCTTGAGCACGTAGGGCCATAAAAACTTTCTTACTTTCATATTGTCCATCCATTTGGACTACATGAAATTATAATGATACATATTTTGCTGAAACATTCCGACAAACAGCAACAAAGTATGCGTCGATTTCATATGCGAACGCCTGGGAAACAAGCAAAAATCCAGCCACTCATACATATTTTCGAATATACATTTCTGCGAGTGCGAATTCCGCCAAAACCCCAAATCAAATCGAATGGCTCATAATAATTTCATTTATAACGCGGCAGGACGTGACCAGCACCGTTAACTAAGTTAGCGTAGAAGACAATACAAGAATTATTATCGCCGTAAATAACTCATAAGTGAGAGAAATTTTGGATTAATTGTAAGAATATGTGTAGCAAAAGACCAAAATTCAGTCCAAAAAATTTACTAAAAAACGCATGAACTCATTCATGACTGCAGAAACATATGTTCTGTCAAAAAGTGAAGCCAACAAATTGCCCCAAAAAATTTGTTAATCAAAATCAAAGAAAACCAAAAAAAAAAAACTGCGAAATACAGTAGTAATCTTCAATCGCCGTCGAGAATTCTTGTTCTTCTTACACATTCCTTAAGTGTGTATCGCAAAATGACTCGATTTTATGCAAAATGTGTCGGCTCTTTTCGCTGCTGAGCTTAAGATACGAGAGTAGTTCGTAAAGTCTTTAATTTCTTCGAAGAAACCTTGTTCTATATGATGGTTCTGGAATCTTCCCAAGTCATCAGTTCTTTTCTTAAAGTTCGGCAATCTTTCGAGTTCCTTTAATTAGGCTTCGTTTTCGAGCTATATATCATTTTTAATGGGGATTGAAGTCTACCAGACTTAAGGCTCCTAAAAGTAAAGAAATATTGGTGCTAAAATTATAGAATTTCTCGAGGTTGTAAAAGAAAGTCTACTTAAAAAACGTTAAAAAGTCTCGGTGGTCTAATGTACGTTTTAATTGATGTCTCTAGTCGTGTTAGAGACAACGACGGTTTTTCTCCTTTACTTATTTTAGAATGAGCTTGACAAAATATTTAAGTTCGTGACGTCATGGCCGAGAGAATGGAAAGAAGAGAAATTCTTACAAATCTAATGACAGTTGGACAGTCCGTTACGTTTCTAACGGTGACGAGTCGCAATCTTCACAGATTTTTGCTGACTTAGAGCTAAGTAATTTTATGTTATTTTTGGATCTTGCGAAAGGATTTTTGTTCATTTCATCAGAATTTAGGATAGCAAAATTTTTAGAAATAATTTCGAGGAACAGTGTCTTAGATAACAGTGATAGACCCACTAAAGAAATGAAGACCTGTTTTGTTTTCAAGAGAGATACCGACCATGAGATATGATTTTAAAGCCCAGGAACTAAATGGGGATTGATTATTACACGAGGAATACACCGCGACCTCAGGTCGATTGTGCCCTCTGATTCTGATTGATAAAGTCCAATATTATGCTGGGTGCTAGCGAAGTGATGTGATCGCTATTTGGAAACATGATCCAAGGGCCTTAAGCCAAATGAGGTCGAACTTAATTCAAATTCTATGGACAAAGCTCAACTATTTTGAATATTTTTGTAGGCCGTGATAAAACAAGCAGAATTTTCTTGGCTTTTTGGTAAAATTAAGCTTATCTTGTAATTTCTTCCATTCATTACGTTTTTGTGAAAATTTTTTAGTCTCAAGTTAAGACTGTCTGGCTGAACTTTCGAGTTCAGTGAAAAGTAAAAGGAGAGAAAGATTTGTATGCTTTGGGAGAAGAGTCATCTGTACTCTACGCCAGCCCTGGCTGTCGTCTCTCTGCTTACATAGCTTCGAGAGATAGACATGGATGGGAAGAACTCGTTGGAAGAGAGAGTATTTCTCCAAATGGATATTGTTGTTATTGAAGCGGCAAAGTTCTGTCGAGTTGACAGTCCTTCACCGGATAAAAAATCCAGGTCCGTTCCGGTTACGTCGATCCGACTGTCGTTGGAACGGTTTACGATTGGATCAAAGCTCGTGGAGAGATGTTGGTGGAGAAGTACACTGCCGGGAACTTTCCATCAGTTCCATTTTAGGCTTTATGACTACTGTGGCGTCTCCCAAGCAGATGTGACTGCCCTAAAGGTAGCAACAGATCTACTGCTTCGGAGCGCCGCCTCCTTCAGGGTAATAATTGTCCACTTCGATAGTGGGGCAGCGATATTACCTTTGAGTTCGCTTTCGTTTTGGCTCAAAATCAGTGAAAGGATGTATAGAGTGCTTATCTCTAGCATCGAGTTGTTTTAGAGTGCCTGGCCACAGCAGCATTGCAGGAAAGTGTAAGGCAGATGAGCTTGCTGGGACCGCTACTTCAGTCAGATAACTGCTCAAAGGAAACGGGTGGCTTATTGTTGTTCTTTACTGGATACTAGTCTGTTGAACCTCAGACCAAATCAGATAGCGCAGGTCGATTACTAGCCATACATGTGCAGTCACAGGGCCTTCCTGGTCCAGTGTAAGTCATAATAGGGCGGGGGAACTCTTCGATCTCAGCAAGATCCACCTTTCAGCGGTTATAGGAGCTCTGACTGGACATTGTCCGATCGGAATTCAAGCAGTAAGAGTGCATATCTTAACAGATGCCAACTGCAGATGAAGATACGATAGAATAATCTTCCTACTTCATCTTCGAATGCTCCGTTTTTGTCAGATGAAGTCGAAAACGTATCGATTTTCATACTTTTACTTTTTTTATACTTTTAGACCTCCACGTGAAATAGTGGTAATATAAATAAAACATTTAAGCAGATTTTTGTTAGATTCAGAACGTTTTATCGTTAGCTGATATTCACCTACACGAGTTTTTCGTTGGCTTCAGAAAGAACTGTACATAGAAGTCTAAGTGTGATTCCCCGACATGTTGGAGGATCAGCTATCTATCCTAACCTACCCTTAAATTGATTGGGCTGCCAGATATTCGCATGTTTCTTACATCGAACTGAATATTTCTTCTCGAAGACCATGTAAGGAGTCCGGAATCCAAAATATCTGATCTTTCTCAGTTTGAGAACTTTATAATTCTGCCATATCTGTTATATATAGTCGAATAATTGCTTTTTTAAACTGAAGTTGCAAAAAATTTGTCAAAAATCTATTAACAACTGACAACTGACTGCCACAGAGTTGCATTTGTAGCTGCTACTCTACCAAAAAGTAACTGTGTAATCAAACTGTCCTCATAAACTACTATTTATATCTCTACTTATAAGTTATGTTATAGTTGTTGTTATTTATTTTCCATACATCTATTTTTATTGTTGTTGTATGCGCACCTGCGTTGAATTGTTGAATATGATGAATTTATGATGTTGAGTGCGTGATTATGATCACGATTGTGGCATATTTTTGGCTACTGTCCACCACAAGACAACAACAAAATGCTTGAAGACCAACTATGCGACGTAGCGACGAGCCCACCGCCACCTACTTGTCCACCCACAAGTGCACCTGCTGTCTTCGCCAACATTAAGCGGGCACATATCGATAACTCGATCAGCCACATAGATGTGTATGTTTATTTGTGTTTGTGTGATTCGTGTCTGCTCTTTAGCCGACGCTTATTGAATTATGAATGGTGAAAGGAAGAGTTTGAGGTCTACATTGGAAGCACTTGCTTGGCTGTCTGGCTTGGGCTTTAGTGCGGCTCGCAACGCAGTGAAATGAAATTTCGCTTAATATTTTATAGTGTGTTTGTTGTTACTCACATTGCTTTTATTTCGTTCGCATTTGTGCCATCAGCGTGCGTCTTGACGTGAGTGGAAATAATAATCGCAACGAAACATTAATAAAATTATGTCAAATATTGCTTTATGATGACTTAAATAGCGCCAAAGCATGGGTAAATCCCAGAATGAGGAGCGTGTAGGCGGATTTCATTTTTTTTGTTGTCTTTTTGTTGCTTTTTATGATTACATACTCGTAAAATATGTTTTCTATGGTAGTTATTTGTAATAAAGCAATATGAACATGTGTTGGTTTGTAGTTGCACATACATACATACATACATACATATATACTTACAGCACATATTTTTTTATGTTGTATTATTTATGTATATTTTTAGCATAAAAAATGTTGCTTCAGTTAATGCATTTCATAATTTATTTCATTTGTGCCTTTGTGCGCCACTGTCAGTCGTTGATATCTCACTTAGTCAGCCGGATGGCTGGCCACAATGGATAATGCAACACACCTGCTTTCATATGCAACTCATATTATGGTGGGTGTAAGGCATATATACGTACGTATTCATATATACATATTTTTTTAATATTTCATATTCATTCAGCATGTTAACTTGCAGTAAGTCTAGTATTAACAATATCGGTTAGCCACAGAGTGATTTCGTTAGTAGTTCCGGTTAGGGGCTGAATATTTTAGTGGCAGATATTGGCATTACTAAGAATAAATTTGAAAATATTACTAATTTCATACTCTTCGATTCGATTATAACGAGTTCGTGTAATATTTGCAATCTGAAAACTTAGAGCAAGTTAGACTGGCTTTCGATCGGTAAAAGCGCTCACGTCACTGCTAAGGTCTATCAGAGTCTCCTCATTTCTTTTGAAAACGCTATAGAGACTCATGGAGTTGTACAATTGCGGTCGAATTCCAAAGAATGCGCTTTTAAATATTGGGTAGTTGAAAAAGCCTCTTCGTATTTCTAATCAAACTTAAACATCTTTTTTATATTTATAATAAACCAAATATGTACCATTTTGGTCGACCACATTTTGCCATTTTTCCGCTAAAGGCATTATTCTGTCAGTGTAAAACTTTTCTGTTTTCTCGGCGAAAAACTGCGACAAGTAATTTTCACAGGCTTCTCTTGAAGTCAACTTTACTCCATTAAGAGAGTTCTGCATTGACCGAAACAAATAGTACTCCTATGGTGCAAGGTCAGGGTTATATGGTGGATACATCAAAACTTCCCAGCCAAGCTTTCCCTGTTTTTATTGATTCATTAAAGATGTGTGTGGTCTAGCGTTGTCCTGATGGAATGTGAACTGTTGATCAGTTCAGCCCTTTTTTTTGATTGCTTGCTTCAATCTCATCAGTTGTTAAAAGTAAAATGCATCAATTCTCGGCCAGGTTGCAGCAACTAATAGTGGATGATTCCTTTCCAATCCAACCAAACACTCAGCGTAGCTTTTTGAGACGGCAATTCCGGCTTTGCGACCGCTTGGACCACTTTTCGTCTCCTGTTACCATTCTTTTCAGAAATGATTCGATTTCATTTCATTTCAGCATACTTAACACGGTCCATTAAATTTTGACAAATAAAAAAATTCATATGGTACCCAAACATCGAGCTTCTTTTTTTAGACAGACTTTTTTAAATGGTTCAAAACCGTTTGATGATGAATGTTAAGTTCCTTAGCGATGTCATAACTGCTTATGTGACGGTCCTGGTCAATCGTTTCCATAATTTCATCGACGTTTCAACGAAAGGTTAGCCAGAGTGAGGTGCATCTTTCACATCGAAATTTCCAGAATGAAAGCGAGTGAACCGTTGTTGTGTTACATGAACTGAATGCTTTCGTGACACTCTTCCTGTTGTATACAAAAATTTCAAAATATAGCGAATTTCCTTATTATTTCCCCTCATTTTTGAACAACTGTAACTTTTTTTCAACTTCCCCGAATATAATTTTGGGTTAAATGAGGCTTAAAATATTACCTTTCCAAAACTATATGGTATGACACAATGTGATTGGTAGCTCGGGAGATATTATATACAACTGCAACGACATCTATTGACAAAATATGACGACTAACCAATATTCAGCATGCCTAGATCTAAAGAAGATCGTTCGATACTGACTTGCACAAGGTAGGTTCATGGCTGATGGAAACCCTTATAAAGGAAGAGAAATAAAGTTGATGTCTATTCAATGATATTGAGGAGGTCATCAACAATGTAAGGCCGGAGGCGTTTATTAGAGCTCTTAATAAGTTCGACGTCGAAGCTTATCTCAAGCACACCATCTGTGTATAGGTTCTTTTGAGACATAATGATTGTGGCTTAGTGGGGAAGTGCAAGTGCAGTTCGGCAAATTAAAAAGGGACACCAGGTATAATGGCGCTCTTCACTCTGCTGTGAATCCTAGTGGTGAACGACCTTTTAGAAATGGGATAGCCAATACAAATAAAACTGAGCTTGTTTTATTCACAGATGTTAATCTCCATTCGTTGGGATACTCTACTTATCAAGCGGTGTACAGATGAATTTTTGGGGTTCTCCTTGATACGAAGCTCTCATGGAAGCCAAACATTGATGAGAGAGTGAGAAAGGCATGTGCCGCTTTGTACTGTTGCAGATGAATAATTGGTAAAAGTTGGACTTTCTAACCAGAAGTAATTTTTTGACTCTATGAAACCGTTGTTAAGCCAGTAATATTTTATGGGGTCGTTATCTATTTGAGGGGGGTGGTAAAAATCACACTAGCTAAGCATCCTTCCAGCTTGATCACTGCACCGCAGAACCTTCTCCTGACAGTTCCTTTTATGTTAACACATCTGCGAGGGATTTCTGGGCAGGAAGAAGTCGTTGGAAGGGTGTTCCAGTGAACATTTTGACGGATGCATTGAAATTAAGAAAGACAGTAGGTGGTGAAGTCTTCTGTCAAGGAGATCCTCCAAAGTACTTGCTCTTAGCAAAGTCAATATCACCGAAATTGTAAGGGTCTCGCCGGAAGCTGTTATTAGAGCTTCATATAGGTTTTTGGCGAACCTTAATCATCTCTTCTTCCAACTGCTGCGGTAGGCGCTGGAAAAGACAACACTTGTGAAAGAATTGACAAATGTCTACGGCGCGGCCCATCGGTATTTTTGGTGATAAATCCGGAGGGTGTATGGTAGCGAAAACGCCACTCAGATTCAGAAGTACTTCGATAACTGCGAGCCTGGGCACTTTGGAATCCTCGCAAACTTTGATTTCATTCCAAAATACTTGGATTACCTGGTCGCCGAGTCTAGCCTTGACTATCACTTCTCTGTTTGCAAACCTTCAAGGGAGCAGAGGGTGCAAACACTCACTGGAGCTTGCGAAGAGGATTGGATCAGTTCAAGTTTTAGGCTTCTTCACCATTGCTGCGTCTTCCGAGCGGAGGTGACTGCCTCCAGTCAATCTTCTTTAGAGACAAATGAAAGGTCAGATAGGCTTCCGGAATTTAGCTCGTTTCTTCCTAGTCAGTTATGCCTGCCCCCATTGGTTTTAGGTATTGCTAATCTTAGTTAGACGAAAAAACTATTATATTCTTTCCAACAATAGCATATCAAGACCACAATAAAAAAATTCTAACAATATCTAGTAATAAAAACCCATGCTAAATTATGAAAAAATCACACATTTGACCGCACAAACCACCAAATACAACAACAACAGCAAAAGCGAATCTATCAGTTTTGCCAACCAGCTTTTGACGAAACGTTCACGCTGTCAACGACACTTCAACGCCGACGGCCGCAAATTGTGAATTCTACATTACAATAACAATAACAACAGCTGCTTAGCATAATAACAATATTTTAGCATTAATTTTTTCATTCTAAAACGCAATTTAATAAATTTTATTCACTGCCATATCGCAATATTCCAACGCAGCAACAACAACCACAGTGTGTAGCAACAACATAAGGTCCACTAATAGACAATCAAATGCATATTTATGAGCCGCTAACAGCAACAAATCACCGATGTTGCGATTACTAGAATGTGAAGGGCATTTCATTTCTGGGGACTTTTGGGGCCGCGGTGGCTCTGTCACCGGTGGCACAACACTGCGACGGCTGGCTGTGCGTTGCATGTGAAATTTTGATATGCGACGCGACGAATATACGACCTAGCCTAGACATAATTCCTCATAATTCCATGCATTTTGGCGACGTGCGCATATTTTTACGACGCGCTTTGCGATTTTTGCATTTTGTGGCTTGATGTTGCTGCAGACAAAGCCAAATGCATGTAGCCGCGGTGTGTGTATGTGGTTGTATGCAGACGTTACACGTATTGCATGACACCGTTATCATAAAGTGAAATCGAAAATTTGCAAATGCAAATAATGTTTTTAATACAGGTGTATGTATGTATGTTCGGAAATATGCAGCGTTTAAATATTGGAAATGCATTTGTTGGTCACAATGGTCGGTCAGAACTAAATAAAGTAAGAGAGAGAAATCTTCGATAAAACCGAAAACTTAATATCGTTAACTTTGAATAACAGAGACTGTTTTTACTTAAGAGTCTCGAAAAAAATTGTTTGGCTCCAATGTCTGCCCTTGCTCGTCAATGTCGTCGTCTTGTACAGCCCATTGTTCCATTGACTGCGGTATTCGCCGTTTCCAATGTGCAAAAGACCATAAATCTTCCACAGAACCCTCCTCTCGTAAACTGGTACGGTCGACTCATCAAATTTTGTCATCGTCCATGCCTCTGGACCATACAGCAATACAGCTATGAAAAGTGACTTGTGGAGTTTGGTCGTTGTTCGTCCAGAGGACTTTACTTCTCAATCTTCTTTCGTCTTTTAGAACGAAATACTTAGCCCGATTTGCCCAAAAAGAAAACACACAGGATATATAAAAAGGTTCCTAGTTCTTTCTTTTTTTCAAATATAGTATATATGCACGCAAATGATTAGTTCTTTCGCTAAAACCATATTTATTTTACAATTATACTGTCTGAGCATTGCGGTAACGAAATTCGGGTAACCTATTTCAGTAATCAAGTATCATCAAAAAGATCGGGGATGAGTCCAGGTTTCCAGCTTTAGGGCTGCTAACTTAGTCAACGAATCTGCCATAAAAATAAACGCTTATAACAAGAGTTACTTGCTCCAATACAGCAGCCTGCTATAGCCGCAAGAGAATTCTGTTATGTGGTTTGGTTTAGCTCTGGCCCTGCCAGTAACATCATTCTCAGGATCATAAGATTTACGGACTCTCTTCATCGTGTCAAAACAATAACCCTTGAAAAGCATTTTCCTAATGTTCGCCGAGAAATCTGCCTAGCAATTCAGCAAGTTAGTGTCTTGTGATGGTTTTGTTGTTCTACAAATAGTCGATATAAATAGTACCCTATGTTGCTCCAACCAAAGAACAGCCTTCGCTATCTTCTGTCCATTTTCAAGGTGCAGTCCACGATTTCGGTTGTCAAAAAAGTCTTGCAGTATTTTTATTGAATCAATTCGTGTGGCACCCACACATCGAGCCTCTTAGTGACTCCCAGCTTCTTCAAATGGTTTATAACGGTTTGATGACTACTATACCGGTCTCTTTCGACCAATTCAGCGATTTTATCGCAATTTTCGACGACAGGCCTTCCGGAGCGCGGCGCATCTTCGACCACCTCTACACTAGAACGAAAACGTTGAAATCATCGTTGTGCGGTGGAAATATAAACTGTATCGGGTCCATAAACTGCACAAATTTTATTGGCGGCTTGAGATGCATTTTTGCCTTTATCGTAGTAGTACTGTAAAATATGCCGTATTTTCTCTTTATTTTGCTCCATGTTTGCGACGCTATAACTCACGAACGACTTAAAAGAAACGACAATCAATCAAACACGTGTTAGCGCGTGAAATGAGCTTTCCAAAAAGGTATAGCATGACCCGACGCGACGAATAAAACTAGAACTACGCGCTTTCAGCGTCAACTAGCGAAAATACCGCAAGACTTTTTTTGACAACCAATATTAGACTCTTCTTTTCATTTTGTTTGATTCGTATACAGACCCCTTTCCACAAGCGATCTAAACAAAATAAAGAGTGCGTTTCGGCTGCTGAGTTTGAAAGAAGGAAAACTTCGGAGGCTCTATAAAATGATAAGCGTGAGCTCTTTCATGGATGGATCGAATATCACGGGGAATGTTGAAAAGATAGTCTTTCGTCGGGAGCTTTCAATCAACACTTTTTTCAGTCTTTTGAGCAGAGAGGTCAGCTATTAAGGAAGCATTAGATGTACTTCAACCAAATGAGGCTTCTTTTGAAAGGTATACATCCACTCCGATAGCAAGGACTGCGTGCCTGGCTCCAGCGGATCCTTCGGTAAGCTTGCAAGAAAATATATCCCCCTACCCAATTTACATCAGGATGTGATCTGTCTTCGTTCAGCTGGATTTATAGGCTTCGCGGGAACTTAGCAAGCGTTGGTCAACAACGAGCACTTGTCGAGTTGCGAAAGTCTTGTGGTCCAGAGTGTAATGTAAAAGGTTTGCTGAACAACGAACTCTTATCAAGGTTCACTTTGCCGCAATGATAGGCGTCCTAAATGAATACTGCCTCAATAGCACTTACGCGGTGAGGCTAAAGATTTGAAGGTCGCAATTTGTTAAAGTCGCAATGAGAAACATCTATCTCATCAGATAGAAACAGCTAGATACTTTCCCTTTCACTATCCAGCTTTCGTCAGACTAAGGTTGAAGGATTTTGTTTTCCATACTTTCTATGAACCTGCGAACTATGTAGAGTGGAAATTCACCGTTTCCATTAATTTCTGGCTGGTTTTAGGCGTTTTGTCGATATGTGACGGTTTTTTTTATCCGTACCCAGGGGTTCTGAGCATCTCAACGTACTCTAGCAGCTCATGTGAAGTTCTTACTGAACCTAACTATCAGAGTGACAAGCTGAATTGATGTACCCATGACCGTCTGTTTGTATAAACGCGAACAAGGCCCTCATTTGATGTAAGTTCGGCATGGATTATTTTCCAACGCAACGGTATAATCACCATAGAAACTAATTGGATCGGGCCAAAGTAGGGAATCTCGAAATCGATCATCCTTTATAATCCAACAAAGAACTGTCACCTTGCTAGCATTCTCAAAAATAATTCTGAGATATTTCATGGTTCAAGAACAAGAACACTAAATAAGTATACTCGTATACATGTGTATATATATAATATGTATTCGAGATACAACCAATTGCTTAAATTGTTCAAATTTTACGAGCATCTGGAAATCGACCTAATAATTTGTATTTTGGTACATATGTATGGGCATACAACCCCCTCTATCTACGTACAAATCTAATGTATGGATGTACATACATGTGTGAGTATAAACGCATGATTTGTTATGTTTCTCCAATATTTACATGCCGTAAAAATCTATAGCTAATATTGATGACTTTGTTATGGCCATAAAACAAAAACAAAACGCACACACACATACATATATAGACAAATTGTTTATTAAAATCTCTTTTAAATTTATGCCTCACTAGACTTACTATGTGCGTATAATCTGCTAACGGCATATGAGTTGTACATAAATTCATTAATAGTTGTTGTTGTTGCATGTAAACAAATCGCTCGAACAAATTTCCGGCAAATAAAATGGAAGGAAAATGAGAAAAAAACGCAGAAAATTGAGAAATCGAGACTGACGTGTAACGTTGATTTTCACTGCTGTGCGGCAAGTGGCAAGATGCACCCGGAGTGCTCGAATAAGTCATCAATATGTTGCAAGTGGCTTTCCACTTTTTACTACTAATTTGTTGTTGTAGTTGTTGCTGTTGCTAATGCAGACATGTACAGTTGTCTGATATATGTTTTAATGTTGCTGCCACTGACTGCTGCCACAGCAGCCAACACGTGCAACAAGCAAAGTATATGCATCTAGTTGTTGTTGTTATTATTGTTGTTGTTGTTACTATTGCCGCTTGCCTGCGCTGATGATGTTATTGATTATGCTAGCATTTTGTCGCTTAAATTGCTGCTCCTATTAGAAAGTGTTGTTGTTGTTTTTGTTGCAGCGTCATCTGCCGCTGATTGCAACAGAAAACCAGTAAATACTCGCACATACTTATGTACGTCTGTACGTATGGTTGGTGTAAAAAAGTAACACAGCGCGTGCAATTAGCGCTAACTATTGGCTGCTGTTGCTGCTGCACGCCTTTTGTGGCATGCAGCGCATGTGTCAGCCAGTTATGTGCGTTTGTATGCGGCAGTTGCACGCGCACTTACACACATATTTAGCTATGTAGGTGCTCCAGCTAGCTGCGCCCAGTTTTCAATTATAATGAATAGCTAAAAACAACAACAGCAATAAGAGCAACAACAACAACACTGAGCTATAAAAAATGCATGTCGTCACAATCTTTCAACGTGTTGCACATTTGATAGACACAACACTTGTCTGTTGCATAAAGATGCAGTTATTATTGTTGTTGTTGCTATAATTGTTTATATACAAATATGTACTAATGTAGATTTGTTGCACCGTCTTGGCAGCCGAGATCGATTGATTCATGAACGGATAGATGAATGCGCTATAAACACCTCATTGATGCCACACACACATAAATATATACATAATTACATATTTACATACAAACATATAAACATTCAATTTACTCACATTGGCTTGTTGCATGCCTCAGCAAGTGCTGTTGTGCCTGGTATTAATTTTTAATGATAAGTAATTAATTTGCCTCGCTTTTGTTTTGGTTGTTGCTGAGCTGATTTCGATTTTTTGTCTTTGCTGTTGTTGTTTATAACTATGAAATCACTTATGCGCCTACAGCAGAAATAAGTAATCTTATGAGTTGTATATACATATGTATGTACATATATACACACAAACATATAGATACTCAGCTACTAAGAAGCACTACTTTTTGTGCCACATATGCATACATATGTACATACTTGCCACTTGACTAGTTCCGATGCAATTGCAAAAGAATGCTATCTATGTTATTGCTTTCTCTTGTTGTTGTTTTCAATATCTCTATTTGGAGAATTAAGAAATTAATACCGTTGCTTTGAACTATGCCTTCAAATGTATACAGACACTTATTTTACCGTTATCCCAAAGGAGCTCTCTCGAAGTTAGCACAAGAAAATGACTAAAGATATTACCCAGTAAGGCTAGCCTTTCCCTAGTTGTGTGTGCTTTTACAGAAATTCTCTTTTCTATGGCCACGGGAGATCTTTGATCAGCCATCTAACCATACCTTACTTCGGAAATATGATGATTTACTTCTTAATATAGTTTTCTTCTAGCTCGGCTTTACACTCTATACAGCCATCTTCTAACTTCTTTTATCCGTCTGAAAAATACTTTTTCTGAAAGTCTGCAAAGTAGACCTCATTCGACCCTAAATTCTACGCAGAGCGCGATTTTTTTCAAATATAAAAGCAATAGGAAGTTGCTCGTTGTTATATCTGCAGAAGTACGACCCGGTTGATTGGTAGAAATGCTCTTTTTCCTCGCCAGTGACCTTGTTTTTTCCGTCATTTGTGCAGAATCGGCCCAACAATTCAGCAAAATAGAGCGTTGTGACGATTTTCCCCTTCTTTACGTAGTCGATGTTCTTGCTAATAAAAAAATATGACCACCATCAACTTTGCAGCAGATGGGGAAGCCTATTCATTCTTCGAAGCATGATTCTTGAACTCTACTTTTGAGACACTTTTTTCGAAGCATGTTCGACGGATAATGTCGACTGTTTCTTGTTCTCTGGCTATACTTCGTCAACTTCACACAAGTCGAAGTTCACTCTTGGTCTCTGGTTCCAGTTCTTGTTCTTTAATGTGTACCAGCAGACCTGTACTTCGTCAAAGGTCATAAAACAACGCAGAAACCAAGGGATGTCAGCCTGTATGTAGAAAATTTAGCATCACTGAACAAGTAACAAAATTTTTGAACTTCTCTTAGGTTTATATTTTTGTTCTCGCAAAGCTTCTATAAAGCTCATTTAGCGGTTTGAACGACAGACTGTACGACGATAATGAAAGACAGTTCTCATAACAGAGGGGTCTGCGTAACAGAAAAGGACCCGGATTGTTATCTGGTCAAGGGATGTCTAGTCGGCATAATTCTGCTGCTGCAACAACAACATATGCCAAATCGCCTATTTAACCCTCGTTACTCATCATTTATTCGGTTTGGCATGACTTCTTTCGTTTGTTAGAACTCACATGCTTCATAATACACTAGTGATTTCGTTGTGGTATTTCCCTTTACTGCTATTAGTAACTCCTTCTGTTGGTGTACCCAGCTCTATTCAATGGAGTAAATTATTTCTGATTATGTAAAGATATCTATATCTGACATCTGATTATGTAAAGATCGGATATTCTTATTTTGAAGCCAATTGTTGTAGTCAAGATTAAATACTAGGATATCAAAAAGCTCCTACTAAATTTTAGACCTTTATCAAAAGCTTCATTTGACTTTATTGCTTTATCTTACATTCTTATATTTCTAATATCTTAACTGACATTGTTACCATTTGAGGCATCATTTCAATTCACCTCTGTGATCTCTTTTTGATTTATGCTCAGATGGCATCTTTCCAAACATAGTATTTCTTCTTATCTCTTTTGTCATTTCATGTGATCTGATCTAAACTAATTTCATAACAAATCTCGTGAAACTCCAACTCAACTCATCTCTTGCGATCTCTCAGCTCAACAGAGCTTCTCATTTCAGTTTATATCTGGTGATCTGTACTCATATTATCTCCCGCACATTATAAATTCTATCTCCCCAAATTACTCGTGTTAATTTTCAATAACCCCAAGATACTGCACATCACTTTACAGCTTTTACTATCAACACTGACAAATCATTTTGCTTAGACGTTCGAGATTTAAAGTCGCTCATTAACCAATTAACACCAATTTAAATTTTTTTTTTTCCAGTAGTAAAAAATCGCCCATCACCACCCCCACCGACACATAAATTACGCTGCCACACTAGCCGAGTAGTAAATTTAGTCAAAATTTCATATAAATTTATGATATTTCATGAGTTGGATTTCTACGAACAGGGCAAGACCCATTTCAAGTGTAAACATTTGCCTCCAAAGCAGACACTCCTAAAACAATAAAAACAAAATTCGAGAGCACAAGTGGCTACGTAATTATGGAAGACGCACCTACTCGTCACTGTTTTAGGTATCGAGAATAAAAAATTATTGTTTACAAATAAAATGAAGTAAAAACGACGATTGGAAAGGTAAAGCAAAGGCATTAGGAAACATAGACATATGGGTATTAGAATGGTACTTAAATGGAGGAAGGAATCTTTTAGTTCCGATTACTTAGACTTCGAAGAATAAGTTTAAATTTCTAGGAGAGTCCAAATTTGAATTTTAAATGGAGTCTGAAAAAAGCTTAATATTGGAATCGATAAAAACGAATATGTCAAAATACTCGAGTAAGTGGTCTAGTATTTATATCAGCTGATTTCAGGTAGGCTCTGAGAATTCAAATCATCAAAAAATGCCCACAGGTTTTTCCTCCGATTTGAAGTGTTCAAATCTCTATAAGATAGACTGAACTTTGACATCTATGAATCTTAACATAACCACTTCTAGGCGAGTTTATTTTAACCGATTGCTTGAGAGAAATTGATTAAAACAAACTTAGTTTCTTTAAGACTCGCCCTAATATACATAATTATGTATCAACATTGAGTAAATATGTTCCTTTTTAATTTTGTAACTATTAAAATTTATAAGACTCGCGTTTGGAGCGCTCGACAAGGTGTTAACTGCCGGAAATTTTGAAAAGCACAATAAGTATAGTCGATAAATTTACTCTAAGCTATATGCAAGGCGAATGAAGACGAACCATGAATTATGCCATTATTGGTATGTAAAAATATAATTGCTTAAGATACAAAAATAGATTTATGCTTCGCCTCGATTACTCATAATTTATGTTCGGTTGTTCTGAAATATGGCAATACTGATAAATGGAATATGTAAATTAAAGAGTTCACTGAGATGGCAAGGTCGTGAATTGTTTTTTTTTTTATCATTAAGATGAAGTATCGAAAGCCGGAATGCGGAACTGTAATCCGCTAAACCTCACCAACATCCAACTCAAGACTCTCCCGTAAAACCACCTGATTAAGTAATACTTCGTGCTAATGTGGTAAAATTACAATGAATTCGGTTCGGAAACAAGCTTTGGAAATTTGGTTAAACCGAAGGTTCAGTATCGAGGAAGCTTAACACTAACTTTAATATTTACAACTTCAATAATCCGGTAGGTAATCAAGTAATTTAACTTTTTCGAGAATTAGGTTAGATTAAATGATTTGACGTTAGATGAGAACCTTTCCAAAATCAAAAACCCGCGGCCAATGACTCTTAACAAGAAAAACAACAATTTCCGAGGTCCTTTTAGCGAAGATACACACCCTTCCTATAATCTATAACCCTTGATGAGGAATGTACTTTAACTCCGGAAGCTAACGGTCATAGAATTCATCCAACCGTAAAACCAGAAAACGTGCTGCTTTGACATGATCGGACCATAAGGAGAGGAGTGTTAGATAAGTGGACTTCCAAAGAGGTGGTTAGAGTCATAAGTGAAGTAATTGCTCGCTAGACATATGGTATAATAATGGGGTATATTCTGGATAAGTTGGAGTTTAGGCTGATACTGCATCCAGTACGAGGTTGCTCAAGGATCACTCACGATTCTCGGGGCAATTCGACCTGTTCGTCTAAAAGCTGTGATGGTTTGAATCTGGTTTCTGTGAAAACATCCCAGCAACTGCTTGGAGCAGAGTTCATTATGTATGTAAGATAAGATATCAGAAATATATGTAAGAACATAGGGTAAAGCCAGAAGGCCTAATAATATGAAATTAGATGATAACTTTTCCGAAATCACAAAAACTTTCCGAGGTCAATGACTCTAAACAATACCATATTAACCAAGATACAAACTCTTCGTAAAAACTTTAGCTCGAGAAGCTAAGTGTCATCGCCAGGTCCACAATATATTTTGTATTTCTCGGTATATTATTGAAAAGTGAGAGACAGTAACCAGAATGAAGTTTCGTAAGGGTCACTCTAGATTCTTGGAACAACTGGAGCTTCTCGTCTGCAATAGGTGGTAGTTTGACTTCAATTGCGTTATCCACTGATAGAGTAGGAGAAGGTGTTGATGGCTTCATTGTGAATGGCGGTCAGTGGAAGTCTAAAGTGAAGGACCTCTTGAAGTTCCTAGGAGGCGGTTCCACTTTATACAGACCAAAACATTTCGGCAGGAACTGCTTGGAGCGGAGTTGACCAGAAGTATGTGAGCTTTGCTGTGTAAATGTTCGACGGTAGAGACCACTTTTGTGGACTAAAATGAAACCGTAAAGATTGTTATTCGACCAAGGCCTCTTTGGATGACGTATCACTAAAATAGCTGCATAAATCTCCGGAAATAATGAGAATGTCGAAACAATTCTCTTGACATATCCCAGAAACTTAAGCTTTATGAAAAAACCCTGTTTTTTTAGTTTCTACACTAGAATACCCTCTAAACGAAATGGGGACACTTACTGGCTAAAAAAAAAAATGAATTTACTGCGCAGAGAAAAGAACAAACGTGCAAAACTTTTTGAAAATGACAGCCGAACAGATGACACTGCAGCACCCAAGGTCCCAGCCGAAGTAGCACCGTTATGTGTACATAGCCAGCATTGGAGTGCAGTGAAGTGCGGCGGCGGCAACGAGTTGAGTTGAGTGAAGTCGAAAACTCATTTAGACATTTGCTTTGCGATATTATTGCGGTTAAAAGAGGCGACAAGCCATGAAACCGGTAAATTAAGGCAGAAAGGATAAAGTTTAATTGGAAAACTATTTTTTGACTACATTATTGCATACATAATCGACATGAACACACACATTTACAACTATTTACACATACTCGCATATTTATTATACCGTTGTGTGCCTATATTCCGAGAACTTTTGCCGCAGGTGAGAGTTCAGCAATGATTACAGACACCGTTACATACATATGATGTGTTCCATAAAGCACCGTGCGGGTGTGTGTGTGCTTCGGCTGCCATTTTGTCTGCATTTTGGCGTTGCACTAAAATAAATTTTCTTCGCTTTTAATTTCTCAATTGCCAAAGAACTTATCAAGACTATGCTGTCGTGTGCAATGGCGGCGCTGCACGAGCATTATCCGCAATGAGAAACTTATGTCAGCTGAACTTTTCACCTGGGCGCAGGCATAAATTTTCATTCTTTCTTACGTGGATATATACATATGTATGTATGTGTGGGTATATGTTCATGCATATTGGATGCATTTGTAATTAAGTGCATACATATGTATATATGATCACATATTCGTGCAACTTTTCCAGCAAATCAATTTAGATAACTTACAAGTGTAGAAAAAAAGTTTAACTTCCTTGACAAAAAGTTTGATAGGTTATGCTTGGCTGAGTTCTTCTGGATTAAGTTTACGAGTAGATATGTAAATATAATTATATATTGCGGTGACATTTCAAAACTTTTAAACCTACAATTTTTTTACTTAAACGGTCTTCAGATTTTTTAAGGGTTTTTTATATTACTATCATAAGCGATCTCAAGCGATCTCTTAACATTAATCTTAAGTTAATTTTCTGCTTGTACTCTCTTTTTTCAATTAACCTTCGAGATTCAGTCTAAACTTAATCCAAAAATTCTAATTATTAACTCTTGGTTGACACCCTGCGAGGTTCATTAACTGAAAGTCATATCTATAACGTGGATGTGACGATAATTTTGCGGTTAATTCTCATGGCAGGGTTCACGGAGGATCATACTTCAATAGCTAAGTTATAAAGAGGTTCCTAGAACACTCAATTATAAATAAAAAAGTCCTTCACATACTGACAAAAGGCTTTCGGCCTCTAACGAATTAATTGAGGCGGCTAATACAAATGCCGATAAGAGTTCGCCAGCAGGGTCAAACGAAGGCTGGACTGTGAGGAATACATTGTCTAGATGTATGTAACTTTCACAATTTGCCTCAAACATAATTTTTGGTTTCACCTCATGCGTACCAGTAGGACAGTGTCCGGTTCGAACTTCTATAATTACAGCAAGGCGAACCTTTATAAACTGAAAGTGATCATATTCTCCCCAATGAACAAAGTTTCTGAATATTTTCTCCTCATCTTATTCAATGCAACTTTGAGAAGTTGCGTTCTCGGAAGTCTATAACCTCACCTCATGAATAACCAGAAAGGATATCTATCATTGCGCGATGTGAACTTTACAAAAAGATAATAGTCCAATGGGCCTTTTACGTTCCAAACTGGGGCAGAAGGCCTTCTCAACTCCTCAAGTTGATATTCAGCGGCTGATAAGCTCGCATCAAGCCCCTAGATCCAGGGCCCGAATACACGAAGATAGGAGGCGAATTCCCGCTCGTTCCCATCCTGATGGAATTTTTGTAAGAAAGCTCTTTATTTTAAAGCTCTTTTAGCTTTACAGTTTCCGATGATTCCGCTATGACCAAGCATTCAGAGAATTTGAATCTGAAAGTAGCTTGACCGCTAGTGATCTCATGCACTCTTTGACTAGCTTTAAGCTCACTGTCAGTATATTCAAAGCCTTCCCCTTGAGCTTCGACCTATCAGTGAAAAAGCTCACTGTAGCTCTTTTCTAGCGACTTCGTCCGCCCACATATGGCTTGGTCACGGACGTACCTGTATGTGGAGGGAGAAGATACTGCTAGGAGTATGTTCCGCCGCGCAATGGTCCTAGATATCACTAATGCAGTCAAAGTGAGAGAATTTCGGAATGACCTTCTCTGGATGGCTGCATGCAATTGAAGATGTACTCGGATATTAGGGATCTAGGTGATATGGGGATTGGCTGGACTGATGGACATTTAGATGTTAGCAATGTGATCTCCACTGGTCGGAATGGCGAACAGTTAGGATCCTTCGCGCGTGATTTATTTAGGCGGCGAAGGCGTTTAACTAGGAATTAGGCTTAGTTTTATGTGAGTGGTGTGTGTATGGGATCCAACCACTGGTCATCACTCCAGAGAAATATGGAGGTTCAGCTGGTAGTATTCTCAACTACGAAATCTGAGACTTAATTCTGATACCACGGAGAGCAAGAGTCCTTGGAGTTCGCTCAAACCTGCTCAGTCGGAATGACCGCTCGGGGAGTATCGTGATGGTTGTGGTTAAAACCCGAATGCGGGAAGAACTGACACTTTGTCAGTTGAGTCTGTAGTAGCATTGCATCCGGGTACCAGACCCAAAGTACGGCAGAGGTTTTAAATGGGCCTCGAACCCGACCAAGGTGGGTAGTTTGTCCATTCCACACATCCAATTACTGAAAATACCTAGCAATTTCAGCTCGGTGATCAACGCATTAATTTGATCCGCTGTGTTCTTGAGCGCTGCAGTGTAAGGCTGTAGTCAGTAGATACCCACGTTAAAAACACAGGACGCGGTCCTTCTCTGGTACACTCATTGTCTCTTTTCCGGGAGTCTGATAGAAACGTTCGCAGTATGTATCAGCCGACTATATTTGCTATTAACTGTTACTAAAATTACTGAAATTTCTATTGATTGTAGTAAAAGTTTCCCTATCATCTTAAATACTAATTTCCTTGTGCAAGATAAAAATGTCTCCTAGAACCTTCACTATAATTCTTTAAATTTCTCTCCATTCCTCGATTTACTTGGGGTCATCATAAGACACAAATCAATTCAACTATCAACAATTTCTTCCCAAATTCAAAATGTTAAGTGAAGCCAAATACTCCTTCACTCGTCAAATCTAATCCTAAGGAAGTCCTAGAGTTCCATAATAACCTCTAACTTGGTCCGTATCTCAGTCATTCTATTAAATCTCGGCATTTTTTGTTCTCTTGATATATAATATGCATCCAATCTTGACCAATCTGAACTGGGTTCAAGTTTTCAAACTATATTTGATCTAAGCAATTTGTCGACCGCTGCTGAAACTCCACTAATGTAACCTTACATTCCATCAATTATAAAACCAGCCTTCTTCAACCTCTTCTATTCCTCCGATGAAAAACCTCATTTCTACCGCAGAAACTGCAACGAACACCCACTGCGTTCGCACTCAATCAATACCAAACCAATTAAAGTGACTTCTGTTAGCTTAAGTCTTGCAGCGGAAAAATTATTTAAATCGACGAAAACAATCACATCAAAGGCACAACATGACAGCAGCACAAGTTCAAGAAAAAGCAAGTCAATATACTCCACGCCAAAGACAAACAATTTTCCAACACAAAGATGAAAAGTAAAGAGAAGCGTGAATAATTCGAGAGCACAGCAGGTGATCCATCGAAAGCGAATTAAAATTTGTTATTAAGGAAGCACATCCATAGTGCAACATAAATAGACTTTCTGAAATCAAAACTATCGACAAACGATTATGAAGATAATTGCGGCACATTGTGTGGCATTAAGGCCGCATGCCACACAGAACAATACCTCAACACGTTCGCACCTCGCTGGCTGCGTCAAATCATACGTTGAATTATGAGTCGGCGTGGCAAGTTCAGCGTTGAAAAAACGCCGTGTTGAAGGCAGTGCCAGCGGGTGATCGCTTTGACTACTGGAAATGTGGCAGCACGAAAATGAGTTAAGTGGTTGAAGATTAATGAGCAAAACAAAAAATGGGAATAAATAATTTCCTGCCACTGGTGTTGAGTTTTAAGTAAATGAACGTGTTGTAGTTGTTATTGTGGAGGTGGTATTATGAGTATTTAATGAAGGGTAAAAAGGAAGTTTGATTTGTTAATATTTTGATACTTCAAATTCTCCTTCAACAAATATGAAATTGAAGACGTGTGAGGTTAGGCAATGCATATGGAGCGTTCTGGTAGATATTTTGTAGAACCTGTTTCATTTAAGACCATGATCTTGGACAGCATATGGGCCTGTTTCAGTTAGTTTATTTTACTTGGGAATCTTCCAAGATATCATAACGTTCAAAACAACGTTTTGTATGGGAGATAATCGTCATAAATCAAATTTTTATTCAAAAAGGGAGAAAATAACAGGAAATTATGCCACCTTTGTGAGATATCCAGATTGTATTGGAAACGCTGGCAACTGCAAAGCAGACGATCTAGCCAAAGACGACACCTATTATCCCGCTCACATTGGAATTGGACCAAGTTGGATCTCCATTGGCATCTTGCATACTGGCACTGCCCAATAGACCTCGGCTGCGTTTAGCTGCCACTGCTTGGTGACCCACTCTTGTACCACTGAAATATCCTTTTAGCCTGTAGTAGAACAATGTAGTTCAGAAGGTCAACTACTTGTCCCTTGTAAAGTCATCCTACCGTATTGGTAGAGGTTCCTAGTCGGCATTGTCTAAGAGGATAAAGTCATTACCCTAAATTTTTTGACGAAAGCAAGTTGTCAAAACTTTATGGAAACGGGAGAGGTGGAAACATTCAGACCCTTTCTCCTTTTGTGTCCATCTCAGCAGTCTCACCTGCGGCGAACCAAGAGACATTCCCGAAACTGACATTAACCGATTTGTAAGGGTGATATATTGGGTAGTCGAAAACAACTTTTCGTATTTCTAATTAAACTACAACTTAGTTTTTATATTTTTAATGAACTTTAATGTACCAAATATCTACCATTTTGGTCGACCACTTTTTGCCATTTTTCCGCTAGAGACATAATTCCCTCAGTGTAAAACTTTTCTGGTTTCTCGGCGAAAAACTGCGACAAGTAATTTTCACTTGAAGCCAACTTTACCCCATTAAGGGAGTTATGTATTGACCGAAACAAAAGGCAGTCTGATGGTGCAAGATAAGGGCTATATGGTGGATGCATCAAAACTTCCCAGCCAAGCTCTCCCAGTTTTCTCCGAGTCATCAAAGATGTGAGTATTCTAGCGTTGTCCTGATGGAAGACGAAGCCCTTTCTGTTGATCAGTTCTGGCAATTTTTTAGAATTGCTTGCTTCAATTTCATCAGTTGTTCACAGTAAAATGTAGAATCAATCATTCGACCGGTCTGGAGCAGCTCATGGTGGATGATTCCTTTTCAATCCCACCAAACACTCATCATAACCTTTCGAGGCGTCAATCCTGGCTTTGCGACCACTTGTTGGGCTTCACCACGCTTGTATCATGATCTTTTTTGCACATTATTGTCGTACTTGATCCACTTTTCGTCTCTTATTACCATTCGCTTCAGAGATGGTTCGATTTTATTTCATTTCAGCATAGAATCGCAGATGTTAATTCGGTCCATTAAATTTTTCACAGGCAATTCATGTGGTACCCAAACATCGAGCTTCTTTTTGTAGCCAGCCTTTTTTAAATGATCCAGAACCGTTTGGTGATGAATGTTAAGTTCCTTAGCGATGTCAGGGCTGCTTATGTTACGGTCCTGGTCAGATCTTTCCCATAATTTCATCGACTTTTTCAACAATAAGTCGACCAGAGCGAGGTGCATATTTCACATCGAAGTTTGTAGAACGAAAGCGAGCAAACCATTGCTGCTAGACGAGCTGATACAGATGATTCGTAAACTTTACATTTTTCTTTGGCGGCTTGCGTGTCATTCTTCCCTTTTTTATATAAAAGTTTCAAAATATAGGGAATTTCTTCATTAATTTCACTCATTTTTGATCAGCTGTAACTTTTTTTCAACTTCCTCGAATTTAGTTTTTCATTTTCTTTGGTTAAATGAAGCTCAAAATCTCACCTTTCCAACAATATATGGTATGACACAATGTGATTGGTAGCACTGGAAATATACGACTGCAACGACATCTATTGACAAAATACGAAAAGACTTTTTCGACTGCCCAATAGTAGTTTTAGATAGCATAACGTACCTGCATTCTAAGCTGTTCAGACGAGATCCTTAATAAGATAGACTTAATAACATAACCTAGGTATCTGGAACTTCTATTACAATTCAATCTGGTGACTTTTCTGTTCTTTTAAGGGGTTGTATCCACTCATAAACATCAACTATATGTATAGAATGTATACGTTTATGTATATAAGTAGGGAGTGTAGCTAATATATTTGTTAGAATATGTAGTGCATATACATAGGTACTTAAAGCTTTTTTACGTGTGAATATGTACATATGTATGTGTAGTAAGCAATTATTTAAATTTTACTTTGCAGGATCAATATCTAAATAAATAATGTTCGATAGCACTCGTAAATGCAGCATGTGTCTTAACCCTGCTATAACAACAACAATTAGAAGCAATGAACATAATTGTGCTTAAATAAAGGGTCTTTAAGCTTTTAACAGCATTAGAATTATAAATTAATGGCCAATTAAACGCACAGGTCAACACAAACAGACAAAACTATGAATTCTCCAAATACTCAAGCCCGCAAGTGTGTGTGTATGTGTGGGTGCATTAAAATACTGCATGCATGCATATGAAGCGATAAAAATTAATTTTATGAGCATTTATGTTTTTTATACAAGCAAATGGCGCCTAAAGTGCTGCTCCTGCCCCCCCGAAACAAGGCATGACAAGACATGTGAATATATACATACATATATTCATGCACTTTGTTATGCTGCAACATACGCGTGTTGCACTTTCGTTAGTGCCATCAAAGTTCGTGTGTTTGGCTGTCTGTGGAGTGCCGTGCAAGGTTTGGGGCGCCAAAAGGCGTCAAATTTTAATTGCCACTAAATAATTACAGTCGCTGCAAATAGCTGCACACACTTACACAAACACACACAAGCAATAGTAATAAATAAATGGTGAGTGTTTAGAAAATTTAATTTCAACACGCATAAATTTGTTGACAGGCAATTGGCTAAACGATTTTTTGTTGCACACAAACAATTTAGCTAACATGCAACAAACATACATATATATGTACATACAGCAAATATATATGTTCAAACTAATGTACATATGTATATAGTAAGTATTTTTTCTATTTGTAAAATTTGTATTTTTTATAAATCAAAAGTTTCTGCCGCCATTTGACAGCAGTTAGTCGCTTGACGATAAACGGTAAATTTTGTATTTGTCACGTCGCTCATAATATTCAAATTTATTTGACTTAAGCGCCGCTCACTGACAGCTACATGAGCGTTTATGTAGAAACATACTAATTGAACGTTTTTTTACTTCAAATAAATAATTTCTCAGCAGACATATTTCTTGGTAGACGAGCTTGGCAACAGTCCAATGCCATCTATGTTTCCTACAAAGTTTTGTTTAAGTACGAATATATTTATAAAGGCGGATCTATTTCGAGGTTCCATATTTGTTTAAAAAAAATCGCAGAAACTTCAAATTTTATGTGGAATGTTTATTATCATTCGAAAGCACATTCTTTGGCATCTTTTTTTTTGAAGATTATCTCTTTCAAATGTTGGCCGTGGCAACATAATCTGAAACCATCCATCCGTTGAGTCCAATTTTCGATCACTCGTTCGATTACTTCGACTGGTAACTGGCGAATGACACGCGATATGTGTTGCTCCAAGGCCTGAATGGAAGCGGGATTGTCCGAAAAAGCTTTAGACCTTACATATACCCACAGGAAAAGGTCTAAACATGGGATTTTGGTGGCCAATCGACCGGCCCAAAATGTGAAATTATCTGCTCACCGAACTGTTCTCCCAACAAATCCTTTATTTGATGCAGTGTGTGGGAAGTAGCGCCGACTTGTTGAAACCAAATGTCGCCGGGATCACCAGCTTTAATTTCAGGCATCAAATAGTCGGTTACCATGGCGCGATAACGGCCGATGATTCCACCGGTCCACAAACCACACCAAAACGTTGTTTCTTCTGGATGAAATGCCGGCTTTTAAATCTCTTCAGGTTACTCTTCGTCCCAGATGCGGCGATTTTGCTTGGTTACGCATCCATTGAACCAGAAATGGGCCTCATTGCTGAACAAAATTTGGCTCAGAAGCCTCGGATCTGCATGGAACTTTTCAAGAGGCCATAGAGTGAAGCAGTGTTGCTTGGAACGGTCGAGCGGCTTCAGTACTTGTATTTTGTGCGCTTTCAATTTAAGATCTAGACGTAAAAAGTGCCAAATCACACCATACGTCAATACGTCGTGTACACTCTCAGCCACGGCTGCTATATTTTTTCTCTGCGTGCTGGATGTGGTCTATTCGGTCGAATATTATTCAATAATAAGACCTTTAGAACGCCCACTTTGAACAACTTTGTGCTTTTGATGAATCTTAATGTGTATGTGTAACCTCCGAAATGTCCTCAAGAAACTTTCGACCGATAGTTGCGATTCCTTTCCTGTAAAAAGCCTTGCATTTGCATAGAAAGTTTGCATTTATAGTATCCTCTTCGTCTACCTTCCGACAGCTTACATTGTAGTCATTTTATGGTGTTCCCAGTGTGCTGGCATTTGTTCCAATTAGACGATGATCTGTTTTTACTCCTACTAGAGTTCTTATGGTATATCCTTTCTTTCAAATTTTAATAGCTGGCAGATATGGCCAATGTTGCATTCATGCCACGATTATCTGATTGTAGATCAAGTCAGGGATTGACTCCACCGAGACTCAGCTATGAGTCGATTAAATATTAGCAAGTGACTAGAGGCTTCGAGATTCTCACTTTTTTGAAGTCTAATTGTAGGATGAAATCTGTTCTAGCTATTTCGTCTGCTTTTCAGTTGTCAGGGATATCACTATGCTTTGGAAACCATTGCAAGTTTGTCGTGAAATTGGATGTTAGATCCAATAAGAGATCAAGGATTTCTGGCCCTATTTTTGTTGAACGATTTAGCCATTTAGAAGCCTCTTGGCTATCAACTGCTGTGAGAAAATAAATAAGACTTTTCTGTGTCACATCAAAATAATCTATAGTTTTTTGTGTTGTATGTGGTTCTGAAGTATATAAAGTGTATTAGGCGATTTTTACGATAGGTAAATTTATTCAGCAAAGAAGTCCCCTTAAATTTTGTGTGTGGAATCAAATTTCTGCTGCCGAAACGTTCAGAATGTTGGCCTTCGACAATAATTTTAGTCGCGTCCAAGTGTTTATAAAGAGAAGAGAATGAAAGAGTTCGAGAACGCGTTGACGACGAACCACGTCCTGGAGGACATACATATGATCCACACGTAAGGATAGTAAAGAAATTGGTGCTTGAGAATCGACGATTAACTGTAAGAGTTGTTACTGGCATCGTTGGAATATCGGAAGAATCAGTGAAAACCATTTTGAAAGATCATTTGGGCCTACGAAAATGGAAAGCGGGATTGGGTAAAAAATCACTCAATTATACGAAAAACAGCGTCGTGTTAACGTCTGTGAAACAATGCCTTGCGACTAACAAAATGTCATGACACGTTTTATTAATGACGATGAGTCTTGGATCTATGCTTACGGTCCGGAAACGGAAGATGAATCGGCTGAATATCATGGCAAAGGCGAACCGAAACTGAGAAAACCACGTCAAAGCAAGAAAACCAGGCAAAATCAAGGTTGTGTTGACATTTTTCTTCGATTATGGAGGTATTATGCAAAACTGTCAACAAGGAATACCATCTGAGTGTTATGCAAAATTACAGACCGGCAAATCTTGGTTTTTTCTGCTTGATTCTTCGTGAGTTTTTCGCCAAATTTCCAACAAATATCGTGCCGCAAGCACCGTATTCGCCTGGTATGACCTCTGGCTATTCAGAAAACTCTAAGGAACACTCCGGAGAAACCATTTTGAATCAATTGAAGACATTAAACGTGAATCACTATGCGCATTGAAGGTTTTCCCGGAAGTTAACTTTAAAAACTGTTTCGAGGATTGGAAGAAACATTGATAGAAGAGTATTTTGGCCAAAGCAGATTACTTTGAAGGCGACGACATAGATTTTGAAGAATAAATTAAGAACTTTAAAATTATAGATAAAGTCTTAGTACATCACTTTTCTCATAGTAGTAGGTAACAGCACCTCATCTAGCAACGTCATGAACCAAAACGGGCAGCTGTGTGGTTCATGAGCCTACTAGACTAACCTA
This sequence comes from Bactrocera zonata, assembly GCA_037783105.1. Lineage (NCBI taxonomy): Eukaryota > Metazoa > Arthropoda > Insecta > Diptera > Tephritidae > Bactrocera > Bactrocera zonata. The sequence continues at coordinate 981,077 of JBAWJQ010006014.1, read as the reverse complement.
ACCTAATTTAATGACATCCTTAGCAAGAGCTAACCCAAAAACTATCCAAAATTAAATACTCTTCCGGTAATAAGCTCAGTCTTGCTCCTTTTCTCACACAAATCAAATATTTAACTGCAACGAATCGCTTTAGCAGATATGCATATATCTTCTTATACAAATAATCTTGTCGAAAATTAAATACTCAAAAATTACAAGCGTATTACAATTAAATTGTGAGCGGAAGGCTTAATTTATTGCCAGCGTGAAATTTTCGATTTTTCCAACAACCTTCTGCGCATTATGCGGCACTTTTCAATTTTCTATGCGAAACAACTGCAAAATACATAGAGTTATAGTCTATAAAAATGTATGTATACACATGTGTGTGTGTTTGTGTTTTCATGCGAAAATTAAATATTCAAAATTCAAACGCTATAAAAAGCAAATAATAAATATTGTGGAACGAATTTAACTGGCTGCCGCGGCAGCGACGCCGACTGAGGCTGTGACCAAGGCTGAGGCGCGCCGCATAAACGCCGAGTACGAGAGTGTTGCACAGCACACTAATATTTGCATAAATTAGTAACGCCGCTGAGCAGCATCACGTGCAAGGAGCGCATGAAAGCGACAAAAGGCGGCAAGGACACCGCACGACGGCTTGCAGCGCTTAGTTGAAAGGGGCGACAAAGTAAATATTGTTTGTTGGTATGCTGTCAGCATAGTGGCAGTAGTAAAATGAAACAACAACAATAACAACAGCATACGCGATTTTCCATTGCGCCGTTTTTCCGCCGCATTTAAGGGCGCTTATGCGATGCCATAAAATTAATAAACCCAAACGCGACTGCATGCAAATGCAACCCTAACGCACACACACACATAAGACAACGCTTATCATGCACACACACTGATTTCTAAATATATACATAGAATGAAACTTGCAAGGATACCTTTTGATTAGCCCTCGCCATTGTATGACTGCTTGGCTGCCCCTCTCGCGCTCGCGCTCACTGCGCCTGTGTGCGTGTAATCTCGCGCTAGCATGACCAATTAATTTGATTGTAAAATTCGTATTTAAAACACACTAATGCCGAGTGAGAACATGGCCTAAGCCGACGGCGGAGTGAGAGGCAAGCAGAAAAATGACAATAAATGATGAGCGCTATGACAGGAATATTAAAAAGGATACGCGACATAAATATACAAATACATATACTTATGTTGTGCCTGTTTGACAAGCAGCGCCGTCGGCTGCTAATCTGTGGCAAAAACGAGGCGGACAACTTGGTTGAAGGTTGGCTTGAGCACGCAGGCGTCGTGGCGTCACAGTGATTCGATTATAAAATCAATTTTTTATTCCATTCTTTTTTTCTGTTATGCTATTTACCGTTATAACTCCTTGTCTGCAGAGTGGTTGTCTCGCAAGTCACATTTATGCAGCACGCCATTTTGTGCGGCATTTTCCATGCCCCCCAACTGGATAATGACGACAATTTTTCATTGCACGCAGCGCGCAACGAATGGCAAGGACATTTGCTTCGGCGTCTGTGTTACACTAAAGGCTTATTGTATATGTATGACTGTCTGTTTTTCTTTGAAAATTGCTTTGAGTGATTTTTTATGCAAATTATATATAATTTCCTTTTCATTTGGAGGGCGTTGTGCATTTAAGAAAAATCAATAGGAAATTATATCAGTAATTAAGGCTTAGGACTGCGCGTTTATTGATTTTACATTAAAAGGATTTTTTTATATACGATTTCCCTAGCCATCAGTAAGTAGATCAGATCACAAAAAATAGTCATGCTTGATGTTTTCCAATATTCGCTTTAATAAGCACGCTAAAGCAGAGCACGGAGGCTGAAGTCAGATGTATAAATTCAAGCAAGTGAGGAAAGTTTTCTGAACGACATTCACTTGGGAGTGCTCAGAAACGATTATTTTACATATGGCCCAAGCAGCTCACGTCTTACGCCTTACGTTCTTATTGATGTCCTCGTTAGAGTAAGCCCTGACATCACCGCCGTCCAAGAAAAACAATGGACGGGACAAGCACTGATGAGAGTAGGTCCTGTTTTGCGCCCACGCGCGGACGGAAGAGAAGAACGATGTGACCAAAGACCGCCACGATGTCAAAGTCGAACTTGGCGACTTTAGTGCCAGGGTGGGCAAAGAAGGTATCTTTGGCTCAACTGTCGGTAAGTTCGGCCTCCATGATGCAACATCTTTAAAATGTTAGAGTCTGATCGACTTCGCCGGGCACGAAATATGGTTATCTGTAGTACAAGATTCCAGCAAAGCAAAACTCAAGCTACTTGACCGTCTAGAGATCGATCATGTTGTTATAGACGGAATCCATGTATCCAGTGTTTTGGACGTGCGTGCGTTCCTAGGTCCTAACATCGACTCGGATCACTATCTTGTTGCAGCCAATACTTGCACCAGGTTCTGTGCAGCAAAAACCGCACGCCAACAAACGCAAGGAAGGTTCGACGTCGAGAAGCTACAATCACAACAGACAGCCGAACGATTTTCTACTCGACTTGCACTGTGAGAACTGTGGGACGGCATTTCAAGCTCCTTACGTACAGCAGCAACCGAAACCATAGGTTGTCGGAAAAGGCTAAAGAACAGCTGGTACGACGAGGAGCGCCTGCTTACTTCGCAACGTTCCGATCGACCACAACACGTGCGGGATGGGATAGATACAGAGAGTTGAAGAGGGAAGCGAGACACATGTGCAGACAGAAAAAGAGAGATACCGAGTATGAAGAGCTTGACAAGCTGGCCGCCAGGAATAATGCTCAAAAATTCTATGAAAAAATGCGGGGACTAACAGAAGGTTTCTTGACCGAAGCTTAATCTTGTGGAGTCCCCAGAGACGTTCTAGTGACTGATGTCCAGAGCATATTAAAATTATAGAGGGAACACTTCTCCAGCCTGCTGAATGGAAGTGAAAGCTTAACACCAGGGAATGGTGAAACCGATTCCCCAATCGAACCATGGAACCATGAGCTGTTCGAGATATACGACGACATTGGCATAGTCAATGGCTACACTATGCTCCAGCTCTGAGAGTATTCGATGCAGTACGCGCCGGCGGAAACAGAGGAAGTGGAAGACCTCCATTCCTTTGGAAAGAACAGATGGAGAAGAACCTGGCTACAATTGGTATCTCAAATTGACACCAAACACTAAACGGAACAACAACTGAATGGCTGTTATAAACTTGGCTATAACCCCGTAAGCGATGCCAATAAAGAAAAAGAAGAGATAAGCTCACATAAATGAATTCAAATATATTTATATGTATTTGTGGGTGATTATGTCAAAACGCTTTCTCATCGAATTTCACCAATTTCGAATTGTTTGCCACAAAATCAATTTCAATCACGTTTCTAACGATTTTTATTATGATAGAAAATTCTAATTGCCTGTTAGCGGCATTAAAATAACGCTGACTGCATACACACATGCACACATACACACATAGAGACTTATTACAGAATTAATTATGTGCGCATGCGCGTGGTGACAGTATCGAACCGGCATTAGAATATTTCGACTTTTGATCGTAAATATAAGCAAAATTGAAGTTAAATGTTTCATGACATTAAATATGTTTGTATGTATGTAAGTGAGGGGAATTCTTCCCGTCTGAATCGAATATTTTACGGTTCGGACGGGAAATTAACTTTTTTAATTGCAGCCAAAAAGCGAACGTGTTGCCTGGCAAATTTATTTCGAAGGCGGTAATTGATAGTACCAAATGTATGTATGTATATGTATATGTGTATGTATGAAGGTAGTTACATATGTACACATGTCTATTAATTATGTAATTTGTATGTGTGAAAAATGACATTTTATTTTTACACGTTTTTATTTTTATTTTACATAATTCTTTTTCAATTGCTTGTGAAATGCTTGAGCTTTTGGGCAGCTAATAAAATTAATATCAAAGCGAAACGGCTGAGCGACAAGCAGGCAATTGACTTTATTAATGGGTTTACGCCGGCGCGAACGTGCTGGGAAAATTATTTATTTATTTTCCACTTTTTACTCCAAAGTTTTTATTTGTCAGCTTTTGTTAACGGCTAGTTGTATGACGCGTTCGCCTTGTTGGCGGCGTGGCAACGCTATAGCTGTTGATCGTGATGTTGACGTGGACGGCAACTGGCAAATGGACATTAGATACTCGGAGTGACCAAAGTTTCATAGTTTTTGCTGATGTTGTTGTTGTTGTCATTTTTAGTGTTGTAGGTGTCATTATTAGTATTGTTGTTGTACTCATTATTGTTGTTGTTGTTATTATTGTTATTATTGTTGTTATTTTTAGAGTTGTTCACTACTCATAGCCCGGCGCCTAGTTACTTGACACCCCCGATTCGCGCATAAACGCCACAAATGTAATAAATTACAAAAGACGTACATACATATGTATGTATATGTAAGACATGCTCAAAACCCTAGGCTGGGAATAATTTTTTGCATTTTTATGCGTTTTGCATTCTAATTTGATGTGTGTCTACTAATTTATATTTCATTTTCGTTGCGTTAAAATATTGGTTTATTAGCAAAAAAGCGATTGTCAGCCAAATTGCTTACGTGGGTGGTGCCTATTTATATGGATAGAACTCTCTTGCTTGGTTAGAGTTGCCAATATGCGGAAAATTAAACTGAAAATCGCTGGCTGTTATAAATTTGGAGTTAGGACAGCACTTATTTATTTACGTATTTGGATTATGTCCTGAAGCAAACATTGACCTTTGCTGGTTTTACGAGGGTTGCCTTTTGTATTTCGGGTTTAGAGAACATATTAATCATTAAAAACCTTTTTATTGTTTTTCAAGCAGGTGCTCCATTAAGATTAATATACTTTTGTAAAGATTTGAACGAATTTTCGAATCAAATTGGTTTAGGCGTCTCTAAAATATGAATTCTGAACATATCATTCGCCTCTTCAGGTGCCGAAAAACGTTAACCATTTTTATTATTCTTTATGAAGGGCATAAAAAGAAGCCATTTGGTGTCAAGTCAGGACTATGAGGTAGGTGTTTCATCAAATTGATGTTTTAAGTGCTCAAGAATGCAGTTGTTGCAGTCGTTGAAAGTGATCCGTCTTCGGCGAATGGTTTTCTTGTTTTCTTGAAAGAAGACTGGCGAACAAATGTTTGACTACCATTCATAATTTACTATGTTCTAGTGGTATGGTTGCAATATCTCCAGTTGTTTTTTTGTTTTTTGCAACCAAACCAACTTTTGTTGGATTCGTATTACTATCTTTTTTTTCTAATATTTCCCTCGACCAATCGAGACGATTAACAAATTATGTGGACTCCAACGTGAACAAATATTTTTACAGTAAAATATTCATGAAATGTTAAGTGTATGATCGTCCCACTAATGCCTATTATTGTCTGCATCTCATGATAGGTCATATGGAAATCTTTGCTTTCCACATCAATAGCTGCCTGAACAACTACTTATTTTGGACGAACTTCACGAAATTTGTCTTTGAGTGATCTGCTGCCTCGATTGAGTTCACCATACTGTTAATAAACATTGGTCCTTGCTGTAGCTTCATCGCAAACAATTTAGTTAAGTCCGTTGATGAACTGTTGCTGAGTTAATCCACCTCAAAAATTGAAAAATAAAATTCCGAGAAAATGTTCACGAATTAATTCCATTTTTATGAGCAAATGAATATTTTAAGTTACTGTAAATAGCACAAATAGCGATCGTATGTCAAAAACGTTCTGACTATGTAGGCCATCAAAAATGTCAAACTCTACGACAGTATTGTAAGTTGCCATGTTACGAAACTAGGGTTCCTTAATTCCACCAAATAAAAGGCAACCCTCAGATTTATCCATATACTTAATATCGCTTCCAAAGCTGAAAATGGCCATGTATTTACTTCTTTGCAGATCCATAATGACTTGTTTCTTAACTTTTGACGTTGGGTATTATAAACATAACGGATTAAATTCCAAGGAATCTTTAGTAGATGCAAATAAGTAGAAATCAAAACTATGTGTAACTCAGCTTCTTTTTTGAGTTTAGCCAATACTCATATCTTCCGCGGAGTTAAGGAGCGATGCTTGAACTCCTTTAACCCGTATGAAAAATACGTCTTCCGAAGGTCTGCAAGGTAGGACTCTGGAAGTGATAATCGCCTCATTGGAACAAAATTTATGTCCGGCGAGTGACTTTTTAAAATTTGGGCCCAAAAAGAAGTCGCAACGCTACCAAATCTGGAGGAAATATTTATACATGTGATTGTGTTATTCGAACGACTTGGTGACACCCAGGTGTAAGCTGGTGCGCTGTCATGGTGGTAGAGCGCTCTCCTCTTCGCCAAACGGAGAAGTTTTTATTGCAATTCGTTTTCGAATTCGTCATAGTAAAGTCTTGCGCTCATTTCGCCCTTTTGTAGGCAGTCAAAGGTCTGCTCAATGGTATCGATTAGCCAATCGGGTTTACCATCGCTTGGTGTTATGGCAGTGACCATTCAGCAGGCTGGAGAAGTGTTCCCTCCATAATTTTGGTACGCTCTGGGCATCGGTTACTAGATCACCTCTGGGGGTCTAAAAGAGTATGCTCCGGTCTTGAAACCTTCTGTTAGTCGCCGCATCTTTTCATAGAATTTTCGAGCATTACCCCTACGCCAAACCACGAGTAAAAACTGTCAGGTCGTGAGTCAAAGTACCTAATTGTTCACCTTCGTATATATTTATTCCATTTCTTTACAGAACTAGAAAGTAGTATAAATCCCATTATTTTTCATGGTACTTAAAATTTAAATTACAAGTGATTTTTATAACATTTTCTCTTCCGCTAATTCCTTATATTTCTCAATTTTTGAATCTACGGTTTTCCAAAACGTTTTTCCATGTTTTTTTTTTCAATTCAAACTTCCATCATAGAAACAGTCCATTAGTTTGACATTTTCTCTTCTTTATATAATTTGTTGTCTTGCATTCAAATCAAACAAAATAATAAAATTCACATGATTTTTCATTTTAAAAGCATTATAAAATTTTCCACAGACAAAACCATATGCAGAGTGCTTAAGAGAGGCATGAAAATGCGGTGGTATACATAAGTCTATGTACTTGTGCAGTAGTGTAGGGAAGAAGGCAAGGAAATCATAGACAAAATCGCTTTCTCATTACAAGCAGGCAATTAATTTGATAATAATCAAATAATTACTTTTCAGCAATTAAAATAACGTAAAATACATGAGTAACTAATGAAGAAAGAATAAAGGGCAAGGCAGAGGCGGCGGTGTGTATGTATGCGTGCATGCGGCACGCAGAGTGTGCCTGTCGTCGGCTTGTAGTAAATGACATACGAATTTTATTGCTAAAAAATCAACCATGTTCAGAAAAATTAACACTTGGACACAAAAACAAACGGACAAACGGAAATATAAATGTATTAGGAATATGAACATAGCAGAACAGTACAGTATGTTATATTCCTATGTATGTAGGTACAAAAGAAAGGACATATATAGCCCTATTTGTGTAAGTATATGCTTGTATATATGAGTATAGTTCTATCTTGAAGAGAGTACTATATATCAATTGTGGCATAAAGCTTCTAACTCTCAGAAAAAAACGTCGGAGACCGTCTTCCTCTCCTTGTATTCGTCTGTATATTTGCGAAATAGTCCCGCAATTTTTGAGATATCGATCTGAAATTTTGCGCACATCCTTTTCTCCTCAACCAGCTACTTATTTGTGGAAAGCAACGATATCTGGTCACTATAGCATCTAGCTGTCATACAAACTGTTCCATCAAAATCAAGTCCTTGTATGGAATAGTTTTTTATTTGAGAATATATCTTCATGAAACTCGGTACGGATTATTGTCTAAAGCAATGGTGCAATATTCAAAGAAATTGTTGAGATCGGATCACTATAGCATATAGCTGCCATACAAACTAGTCGATCAAAATCAAGTCTTTCTATGGAAAAGTTTTTTATTTATCAAGATATATTCAGAAGATTTGGCATGTGTTATAACCTAAGACAATGTTGCAATATCTTAAGAAATTTTTCGAATCGGACCACTATAACATACAGCTGCCATACAAACTGTTAGATCCAAATCAAGTCTCTGTGTGGAAAAGATTTTTATTTGTCACGATATCTTCTCGAAATTCGTCATATATTATTATCCCATGCAAAACTACAACCTTGCTTCATATTGCTCAGATCGAAACACTATAGCATATAGCTGCCATACAAACTGATCGATCGGTCAAAATCAAGTCCTTGTATGGAAAAAATTTTAATTTGTCAATACATCTTATCCAAATTTGGCACAGATTAATGTCAAAAGCAGCGCTATAATCTCTGAATAAATTTTTCTGATCAGACTACTATAGCATATAGCTGCCATACAAACTATTCCATCAAAATCAAGATAAAGATCTTTTTATACCATTTTATACCATAAAAAATGTGAAAGGTATTTTATATATTTTTGCTTTACTGCACTTTTCGAGTTTTTAAATAATATATGTACATATATATATTTCCATACAATAAAAAATTTATAGCTGTATAGTTCTACATGTATTTGCTTATGTATAGCATATACTTAGGCAATATTGACTAATGTAGAACTAATGACTGTTTAAGCGATAAAAATGAAAAGATTTTTATGCCAAACAAGCGCCACAGCAACGTTTATATGAATAGACATATATAAATAAATACATACAAACACACAACCACACTTACAACGACTTGCAAGCAGCGTCCTAACGGCATTTTCCTATTCCCAACGCCATCCTTCGCTGTCAGCATATTAACAGAAAATTAATTTCTTTGTGCACCCTCATACATACATACATATATACAACCGTACACACATATAAATATAACTACGCACATAAATATACCTACACACATACATAGTTTCACTTTTTATTTATTTACATTTTTTTCTGTCATTTTCACTCTTTAATCTAAAAGTTTTATTTCGTAATTAAAATAAAAAGGACAAAACAAAGGAGAAGTAAAAAATAATAATAATAAAAATTAATGTCGTCAGGTGTTGGATGTTCATTTGGTACACATATACATATACTTAATTGTTTGAGTGTGTATACTATATGTGCCTCTCTGAGCGCTGTGGCTGTGACGCTGTAGAATAGTTGCTTGTGTGTGATGAAGGTGTGACAGGACATAAACCAAATATCTAAACTACGCACACACAAGCGCACTGAGGAGCCAGTGCATAAAAAATATATATATTAAACTACAACAAACACATAATATGTGATATAAATAAGAACGAGTGTATCAAATGTTGTACGCAAGTCAAACAGGATATGTTGCTTATACGGAGATGTGACATATCGGTGCGCACACATCATCACTGGTGCCATCAGCAGTCAGCAAACGGTCAGCAGCGTCCCAAAAGGCGATGTACAGTGATGCGATGCTGCTGAAATAGTGATAAAAAATATTGTATACACATTTATAGACAAATGTTTTTATCAAATCAAAACTATCCAACAAATAGATATTATTATGAAAATATATGTGCAAAGCAGAAATGTAGAAATGCTTGTATGAACGTATATTAGACAGTGATGAGCCCCGCTGCAAAAGATAATTTAATTGAAAGATCTGTAAACACATTTAGAGCTATTAGCTATTTCTCTAAAGCGATGAGTTCAGTAATATATGCTGCTCCAGTATGAATACAGGCACTAGACATAAAAGCGTATGCAAAATTAATAAATGAAGTCCATAGACCCACAACAATAAAAGTAAACAGTGCTTTCCTAACTATGTCCAGCGAAGCAATTGAAGTATTAGCTAGTATGCTCATAGACATCCAGGGAGACGAATTCACGAAGTTATGTGAGCTATGACAGCGCCAATTACAGAAATCAAAAAAAGAAAAAAGAGAAAGAACAGTATAATTATGTAGCAGCAAGGGTGGCAAACCGCAACCGAAAGACGGTGAACCAACAGATTTATATCTGACATCCATACGTGGATAATTAGACAATATGGGAATCGGATTTCCACCTGACCCAAATATACAAATTTCAAAATTACATCAGTCCGTATTGTTTGATGTGTATGGAGTCCATAGAAGACTCTGAACATGTGTTTTTCCATTGTCCTCGATTTCTAAACATAAGGGAAAAGAGAAAAGCTGTTCACGGAGCGAGAGCGGGAAAGTTTTTAGTTGGGAGTATGTTAGGTTTAGCGGATCAAAGTTCAGTACTCCAGCTTTCGATGCTTCCACTTACTATACAAATGAAAAAAAACTGTACAAACTGATTTATTGTATATTTATTTGGCGGTATTTGGCTACTCTACTGCTGCCATGTGGCAACTCATAACTTTGTCGTAAAGTTGGATATATTTGATATTATTCTTACTCTGAACGTTTTGACATACGCGTAGTATTTATGTTGTTTACAGTGACTTAAAATATTCATTTAGTCCATAAAATGGAATAGATTTTTTCGTGGTTTGACTTAGCAACAGTGCCTTCATTAACTTGATTAAATTTTTGGCGATGAAGTCCCAGCAATGACCAATGTTTATTGATGATATATTGAATCGTATTCAAGAAAAATCGAGTAGAACTTTTTTTGAAATCGAGTCAAACTCACTCATAGCTCGTATAGAAATAAATTTGAGATAAATAGGGACAGTCAATACCTTTACTAATTACATTGAAAACAAATGAAAAGGCGGAGGACGGACCGACGATTTTCAAGACGAGACGATTTACCGACGAGGGAGCTGTGGGGTGAAAGAAGCCGTTGGACGAGAGGGGACGTGAGCTTCTTTATGGACACCAAAGATTGGGGTTAAGGTTGGTGAAGGGGTTCACTATCAGGAACTATGTATTAAGGTTACAGTCGATGTGTTCTCCAGAGTTCAGCATCCCTAGAAGAGACCGATCGGAAATTCAACATTTTCCGACATCAGAAGAGGCGGAGATGCGTTCAGAATGCATATTTTGTAGATACCTCCATCAGAGAGCAAAAGTACTTCGACAATTGGTTCAAACGCCTACAAAAGTATACAGATTTTAATGGATCATAGCTAATTTAAAATCGCTATCATATAAAAAAACCAATATGTAACCATATTAAAACCAAAACTCAAATTTTGTTTCAATATGAGTGGTTTCTACATACCACTTATTATCAATCTGTTCATTATATTATTAAATAATTTAATATTGGTTAATATTATTTAATAATTCAATTTTACTTAATTTAGTCTTTTTTTCTAATTTCAGGTTTCTGGAAATGTAAGTAACATTCATATTTATATTTCTGTAAAAATATATTATTTACGTTAAGCTGAATATCTTATTTAAAATAATAAAAAATTTTCTTACATATGTAAATATTTGCTTTACTGCTTTCCTAAAAGCATTCTCAAAATTCCAAATGTCCTATGCACATTTTATGCATTTAACCTTTTTGGGTATTTCACATGCGTTTTTGTTCCACTGTCTGCCCAACGCCGCAGACACCGTACCCGCTGTCGCCTTGATTGTCGTCAGCCAGGCGACATACCCAAATAGATATAAATTACTTGACGGAAAATATTGATAAGATGGCACATATACATAGGTAATATTAATTTCTAAACACATTCTCACATTTAGGACACATAGCTCATGTCGCTATGTTCTGTTGATCAGGTGGAATAGTTATAAAAAGACAACATACATACATAGCAACATACTTATGTACATAGATAACTTAAGGATCAGGCTTAGAAAATGACTTTAAAATAAATTTTTCCAAAACATAAAGTTTTGGACCAATTGGGACCAATTTGGTTTCAGACTATAAGGTGGATACATAAGAATCTCCCAACCAAACCGCCGGAACATCTAACGAGTAGCTATAGATGTGTGTGCCTGGCCTGTCCTAAAGAACACAATTCCTCTCCTATTGTTCAAAGCTAGTCCTTCTAGCTGCTTTATCTATTTAACTTGCTTCGAATATGCCGACTTGTTCCAATGGCCACATTTTTCTATATTTTCAATGAATTTTTTAGCTTCACATCACTTGCTGCATATTTAACTTTATTTATTTTAGAAAATATACGATTTCAGAAAAATAATGCTTGACGTTTTCCTTTTCCATTGCAAAGTAACTTTTGTTGACAAAAACTTGTCCTTCAATGTTATGATATTATTTGTTCCAAGGTGATTAAGCCGATGCACTCGATGGTTAGATGGATTTCGTAAGGACTTTGACTTCAATTCGAACCGATAATAATTTAATTCCCGATATTTATTCTTTAATTTAAATATGCTTTAAATTACAGCTTTTAGAACGAACCAACCGTAATGTAGTAATTTGGCCATAGAAAAGAAGAATTCTTGTGTTCGTAGTGCAGGTGTGGTCCTTTCTAGAGCTTTCTACCACTTAAAGAATCCATAAAACATAATGGGCTTAACTATGGTCTCGTAGAGCCGGAGGACAACTTTCGGTCAGAGACTCCAGCAGTGCAAGCTAATCGATGGCCTTTTTGCTCTCTCTCTTCAATATTTGGCTTGCATGAAAGCTCCCTATCCAAGATGATCCTTAGATATTTCACTGTATTCGCGAGTTGCAGACGCATGTCTCCCATTCGCGACTGCGGTGCCGCCGGGATCTTATATCTTCTGGTAAATATAACCATATCGGTTTTATTTAGGTTGATAGGGATACCGTTTACGACTGCCCAATTCGTTACGACGATGAGATACCCCTGCATCAATTCGTAAACGGTACTCAAGAACTTCCTTTCGTCTGCATAGGAAATCGCCCTGCAGCCACGATCTTCAAGTTTTTAAAGCAAGTAGTTAACAATCAGGATCCAGCGAAGAGAGAACTCTATCTTGTGGGGTTCCCCTGCTCACATATAGTCGAACACGTGCGTTTTCCTCATTATGTTTCAATCACTCTGTCATAAAGAAGACTGAAAATGAGTTGTTTGAGGTTTGATCCAACCCCAAGACTGTCCAGAGCAGATAAAACAGCTTTCAGTAGGACGTTATCGAAAGTTTCCTCTATATCAGGGAAGGTCCCAACAGCGAATTCCTTAAGCCTAATGGCTTTCTTTAAGCCATGACAATGTAATATGAAGGGCAGTATCTACTGATTTGCCTTTACAATAAGCATGTTGCGCTCCTGATAAATGGTACCTCGAAATGCTGCCTCTTATGTACCAGTCCATGAGTCCTCCAGAGTTTTTAGCAAGAAGGAGAAGAGGCTGATGGGTCTGCAGTAATTATTATCGATTGATATTGATTTGGTTCTTTGTTATTCGTTGAAATTGCGGCAATCTTCGTGTTGGTTCAGATTCTTACACCCTCGGCAGAGTATTGCTAGACAAAAGGGACTTTCCTAATGGGACTGATATTTTCTTAAGTGCCTAAATTTTTAAGTTATCGGTCTAAAATTCTGCATACACCTTTTTATCCTCTAGAAACTGCTCATTTGTCGGAACTGCCGATATCGGATCCATATGACAAGTACCATGCAAAAAGAACGATCGGAGTAAAGTGTTTCTATGGAAAACTATTTTATTTGACGAGATATCTTCAAGAAACTTGGTACGAATTATTGCCTAAGGCAAGGGTGCAATTTCCGAAGAAATTGATTATATCAGATTACTATAGCATATAGCCATGTAAGCCATAAGCCATGCCAATTCACGGTTCAAAATCAAATTCTTGTATGGAATATTTTGTATTTGTGAAGGATATTATAGCTTCGGTGCAATGAAGTTAACGTTTTTCGTTGTTTACTCACTGTTTACACTCTCTCACGTATCCAACAACTTTTTACATTAATTTTGATTACATTTTTAAGTGATTTTAATGACATTTCCTTGATTTTTATGAGCATTTTGTCGCCGAAAAACTCGAAAACAACAAACCAAACATTGCAGTCACGCTAAACAGTGGCCACCAACATCGAGCTGGGCACATAGAAAATTCACAAATTTAATGGACTGTGTGTACTTTTCGTGTAAATTATTGTTAGTTGCATAACTATCGGCGCGGCTGCGTGTGTAAATAAAACCGAAATCGCTTGAAAATGCTAAATTGTAGTCAATTAAAATTTTTCACCTCGCTCAAAACGAAGAAATGCAATAAAACTCAATTGAATGAAGAGAAAAAAGGCAATAAATGGCATTTTATGCGACAAATGTTGACAATTTTCCGGCGCCCCTCACCTTTAAGGTTTGCCTGCCGCCATGGCAGGTTGTCAGGTCCTCCTTCAAGCTGGAACTGCCGTCTGTCATAAATCATTTGACGGCAAAGGAGCAGAGGAAAGGAAGTAAACGCCCTTCAAAGCGAGTTTATGTATGTATTTGTGGTGCGTTGTATATGTTTGTGGGTATGTACGTGTGTGTGTGTATATTTTTGCTCAACGCTTAGCTAGCTAAGTGCCGTCTGTCTTCCTGCCTTATTGGGTGGCTTTTCAAATTGCGCGCTTACAACCGCATATTTCACAGCAGGATATTAGCCTTAAATTGTGCCGCAAATATGAGTGCAACAACAACAACTACAACAAGCAACAAAACAGTTGTTAAGCAGCGTATTGTTAAAGGGGCGTAAATTTTAGTTCATATGCGCCTATGTGTGCGTGTTTTTGTTGTTGTTGGCTTTTTATTTCATATCTGCGGCCACCAGCAACCTGTCAGCGGCAATTCGAAACCTGCTGTTAGGCGCTGGCAATGATTTTTTTCAAAGTTCTGGTGTTAGAAATGCTTGTATGCATGTGTGTGTGTCCATGTGCTCTTACAATTGTATGTGTGCAGTGATATTTTTATTATTTTCAATTATACCACAGCGTTGTTTGCACATATGTCGCATCTCATCATACAATTATTTGTCAACTGAGTCCTGAGTCCTTAACTGCCACAGCACTCGAGGCTACAAACGCTTAGGAGCTTCAAATGCAGGGTTGCAATGCAACAGAAGTGGGTACAAGTTTGCGTTTACAAGCTCACATATGAGGATGGCACTGCAGCAGTGCTAAATCAAAGCAAAGCGCCACCCCTTTTGATTCATAACCATTTTGCGCCTTCCAATGCAAACATACAAACACACATTCACATCCATATGTCTGCTCTACTTTTGTTTGCACACACTCATCCTCTTATTTGTCTACAATTCAATTAATAGTGACAAATAATTTATTATGAAAGTGCACCAAGTGCCGGCAACTGCAGTTTACAAGCGCGTTTGGGTAGAAGATAAAGAACTTGCGTGGCGAAAAATAGCAACAAAAAAATATTAATAACCAAGAACAAGAAAAGATAGTTAACTTAGGTTGCAACTAAACTATAATACCCTGCACAGTTGCATTTTTTATAGCATAAAAGGGTATACAGTGATACTTTTCTTGATTTTGATTTGTCAGTTTGTATGGCAACTATATGCTATAGGGGTCCGATCTGAACAACTTCTTCGGAGATTGTAGAGTTGTCTTGAGGAAGAATCTAAGCTAAATTTTATGAAGATAGCTTGTGAAATAAAAAAGTTTTCCATACAAGGATTTGATTTTGACTGGTCAGTTAGTATGGCAGCTATATGCTATAGTGATCCGATCTGAATGAAATCTTCCAAGATTGTAGCGTTGTTTAAAAGAATGGCATATGCTAAATTTTGTGAAGATAGCTTGTGAAATAAAAAAGTTTTCCATGCAAGGATTTGATTTTAACTAGTCAGTTTGTATGGCAGCTATATGCCATAGTCATCCGATTTTAACCAATTCTTCGGAGAATATAGCGTTATCTTTAAGAATAATCTATGTTAAATTTTGTGATGATAGTTTGTGAAATAAAAAAGTTTTCCATACAAGGATTTGATTTTAACTAGTCAGTTTGTATGGCAGCTATATGCTATAGTCATCCGATTTTAACAATTTCCTCGGAGATTATAACATCGTTTAGAAGAACAATCTGTACAAAATTTTGTGAAGATACCTTGTGAAATAAACAAGTTTTCCTTACAAGGACTTGATTTTGATTGATCTATAGTTGATGCTATAGTTGTCCGATCTGACCAATTTCTTTGGAGGTAACAACGTTGCCTCGTGCAATATTCCAACTGAATTTTGTGAAGATATCTTGTTAAATATAAAATTTTTCCATATAAGGACATGGCTAGTATTCATATATATACATACGAGTGTATACATTTAAACATTTCGAGCTTTCCTGTTGAGGGTATAAAAAAAATATAAAAGTACCACACTAAAGCGTGTCAATAGCATATTCATACTTCTGTGTGTGTGTTGCTACCAGAAATCAAATGAAAAATCCATGTTCCGACAGCAGATAAATGAAGGATATGACAAGCATTTCCAATTTGAAGGTGACACGCTGCTGCTGCTCAAGCTGTTGTTGTTTTGCTTGTTGCTGTTGTTTTTGCATTGTCTATTTTTGTGCCAAGGGTTTGCGCAAACACACTTGACAACAGTTGCGCACACTTGTGTTTGGCATCTTCTCACCACCAGCAGTTTCGTCCTTGCAAATATACCGTTGCTCGCTGCTAGCTTATTACTTACGTTTGTGTATACATATATATTTACCTCTGGCATGCTCTTCATGCCACTTTCGCGCTGCTCTTCGCTTGTGCTCCATCATCTGCCCGCGCTGGTGCACGAAATTGAACCCTTTTCCTTTATTTACTCATATCGCATGATAAATTGTCATATGACCTGCTTATTTGTCAAAAGTTGTGTTGCCACTGTGATTCAGTGGTAGTTGACAACATTTTTAACGCATTCGGAAGGGTTCGAGGAAATGGTTTGACTCAGTAACTGAAAAATATAGTTCATAATTTTCTGCAGGGCAATAAATTTCAGCTTAAAAAAGTATAATGCAACCGATATTTTGAAATTTGGTATTTTTTACTAAAAATCATACTATTCATAACGTCTTCACTACTTCTAATTTTGTTTTTTTTTTTCGAAAAAGTAATGAGAACTGATCTCATTGAAATTAATATTCTAGTTTCAATGACGTACTTTCATTTGTCAGTTTGTCTCCAGTTCCGAAAATAACGGTACTTGAAATTTTTTCCTGTTGTCACTGCATCTGTATGCAGTTCAACTTTTGCACCTTCAAAGTACAATACTCGTAAAGAGTCTCAATGATGTCAGTAAAATCCTGAGACTCGTAATTAACTATTTTTTAGCTGATATCTGCGATTACGGTTCGATCCAAAACATTATTTATATTACTTTTCCTTAACTGCAATTCTTTCCCACCTTATAACCGCAGCACTGACGTTTTGAAGACGGCATCTTAGGTATTTGCGCTTTAAGTATTGACTCGCACCATTCCGATTGGCTTTCGTGTATTTCCATGATTTTTGAAACTGATCATAGCGTATTGATCCTCGCACATCGTGGAGCAAAGACTATGAGCTAACCTGGCGTCAAAGTATTTTCTCATTGCATTTTCAGAGATATCGCCCAAGACTTACTGAGCTTCTGAATGATTGTTTTAAAATTAACCAGATCTATTTCCCTTGATCTTCACAATAAATGAACTCAAAAAGTAACTCACTTATAGCGTTTATCTCTGAGCTTCCTTAAATAGTGTGCTTCGAACCAATAATGACGCTGGCTTTCCATTGATGGATCCCTGTGGGATGGGAATGGCTGCACCTCGTCATTGTGTGGACAATCCAGAGTTTTGCGGCATCGAATTCGAGTCTAGTAGTAGCTAAGTCCCCCAACTCCCATATATTTTCTTTCATGAAATTAGGCGGGAAGAAAGCATTTAGCTCATTTTGGAAAGTAAGTGGACGAGTCCACTTCCTTACCCACTTGAGTCTCAAACCTGGGATTTCTCCAACCCCTTCCACCACTACCTTATACAAGAAAGCCGACCGTTCATCGACATATCTGACCAACTTGTGAATACCATGTTGGAAATCTGCAATCCTACACCCAGGGAGTTTCCCCTGACCACCTTAATGAAAATCGCGAATATTACCGCCGTGACTCGTTTTCATTCCTCGTGGGAATTAGCCCCATTATGACATGCTACTCAGATTTCTGAACAGTCTTTCCGCCGCCAAAGTGAGCTATTATTTTATCTCCTACCAAGGTTTTTTGCCTATGGTTCCCGAACCGACCATGAGCCTAGCGTAGGTCCTTCTACTTCTACCCACAACGGTTTCGTTTTTGTTGATTTTACTAGTCATATCCACTGGGTTTCCATTCAGAGCTGCTATTCAACTTCCGGAAGGTAGTCGTCTCTAATCTCGCGCCTCGATGATTGACACACACCCTTATGGAGCATTGAGTTCTCAGCTAACCACCGCAAAGAGTCCTCTCAACCCATACTAATGATGTCGGGAGAGGAACGTACTCCGAGGCCTGTCAAGGCTTTATTGGGACGGAGGCAGTTTCGACATTAACCCTCAAGTTATTTCTTCAGAGTATCATTATCGCATACTCAGGTGAAAACATCTTGATCACCAGCCCAGGATTCAGTTAAATCCAAAAAAGCGTCAGAGCTGAATTCATAGTGCTAGTGGAATATCAAGTCAAGGCTTGTTAGGAATTTTCACAGTTCATGAAGGCCTATGTCTTTTAGCATTAGCACGACGTGGAGGCGACCTATCTTACATTTTAATGCTATAAATATTCCGACAATTTTAAATGTTTCATTCACATATGAAAATTTTTTTCCTAGTTCATAACTGGTTAATGAAATATTATTAGCATAAATTTTATTACAATGGAATAGTACATTTTTTGGGTCCTTAATGTTCGAGAAATTAAAGTAGTCTCCAACAAAGACAATTGTTCCAGGAATACAAATTACGACGTTCAGAGACGTCGCTGACATCTTGGCGTCTTTATTATTCTTGCTTGGTGTTATCTGTTCTTACAAGGAGCATTAACTGGAGATTGCTTTCGTAATAATTTTTTTCTTTCTTATATCTATTATAATTGGTGGGTTCCAGGCTTTAAATATATTTACATTTCATTCGAAATTTCGTTCACTAAAAAACAAGGCTTCTAAAATTCTCCAAAAATTTATTAAATTTAAATTTTTTTTTTTAGATATTCCAAGATATTCATTTTTTTGGGTTTTCCATGTTCTATACGTATCTAAATTCATTTTAACGTCATTTTGCTTTCTATCTTCTCCGAACTGTTAAAAATTTCATCAAGGGTAAACCTGCAACTCAATTTTCCCATTACCTCCGCTTCGCGAAATCATTTCTAAATTTAATTTACTTTCATAAAACCCTTCAGATCCAATCTTTTCTTGCCTTACATTGATTTCAAGTCTACTTAGCGCTTAGTGCCACAAATTCCTGCAACCACCACAGCCACAAATATTCCTCACACCCTGAAATACATGCTAAACACCAGTCACCCGACCATTAACCAAACGATTTCCTGCTTTTGTGGAAAATCTCTTTATGACATATTTTGATATTTATTTATTATCTTGTCATTGAGATTTACAAACTTGCATTGACACCACAACAGCCGAGGATGAGGCCGTGCGGCGAGTGAGCGATGCCACCTGCTCGCAAAGCACCCTTCTGGTGGCGCATGCTTTTGAGTTTGGCACGCAAGTATTTGCACACGAGGGTGCTGACGATGAGCACAAGTAAATACACAGCAAATTGTTGCATGTCACAAGTGTTGCTACAACAAAGCAAGCACAATGAAACCAACAACACACCAGCAGAAGTAGATTAGAGAGCAATGCTTGCCACATGCCACCGTGTGGCAGGTTTGCAATGAGTTTGAAAAAAATTAACAAAAAAAAAATACAAAGCACATTGAAAATTTGCAACAATAGCAACAACAGCGCAAACGCACATAATGCAACAAAAACGTGTAAACAAGTGGTGTGGGAAGCTGGAACAAAACTCGAAATGGAATTAAATGAAGACCACTTCAAACAAAAAAGATATCCAAAAAACTGCAACAACTTGAACACTTTGTGTACAACAAATTTATTGAAGCGGATACGAGTGGATTTTCAATATTTATAAATTACTCTATTAAGGATATGGGAGCACATACGAGAGCGTATATGAGTTCGTGCGAGTGCCGATGTATGTGAGCTTCGTTTGTCAAATGATAAAAATGATTTTTTTTAGAGATTTGAAATGTGCACTGCTTTTGTATAAATATTTGACCAGATGCGACACGGAAATCCTTGAACGTGTAAGGGAAGATAATGTTTTAGAATCACCATTTATCTTTTCTGTATATATACATATAATATATACATACTACGTAGTATGTAAGTGTTTGTTTGAAAGTGGTCATAATTTAATCGAAAATGTGTGCTGCGGAAAGTTTTGATTGTGATATTCATTTATACATAAGTAGTGTAACACGCGGCTAGAAACACAATCGTATCGGATCTGTTCCAGCTCCGTAGACCCCACCATCTTCTTTATTGACGTTGACAACGCTTACGCGATTTTAGCCGAGTTAACAACAGCTCGTCAATCGTTTCTTCTTTAAGTAATTCCTCCGGCGGGTACTGCGTCGAATACTCTCCGAGCTGCAGTGTTTTCATCTATTCGGACGACATGTCCTAGCCAACGTAACTACTGTCTCTTAATTCGCTGCACTATGTCTATGTCGTCATATAACTCGTACAGCTCATTGTTCCATCGAATGCGATATTCGCCGTTGCCAATGCGGAAAGGATCATAAATCTTTCACAGAACCTTTCTCTCGAAAACTCTTAACGTCGACTCATCAGATGCCTCTCCACCATATAACAGAACAGGAATAATGAGTGACTTATAGAGTTTGGTTTTTGTTCATTGAGAGAGGACTTTACTTATCAATTGCCTACTCAGTCCAAAGCAGGACCTGTTGACAAGAGTTATTTCGCGTTGGATTTCGCGGCTGACGTTGTTATTGGTGTTAATGTTGGTTCCAAGATAGACTAAATTATCTAGGCCCTCGAAGTTATGACTGTCAATAGTGTTAATAGTGCCCTTGGAGGTAAAACTCCAATCTGCTCATTGGGTTTGGCCCTTTGTGGAGATTCGTGGTGGCTGTGGTTAAAACCCAAATCGCGGGAAGAACTGACTTTGTCAGTTCAAATGTGGAGTTGCATTGCAACCTGGCGCCGTGCACATAGTAAGGAAGAGGTTTTAGATGGGCCTCCAACCCTACCAAGGTGGTTAGTGTGTCCATACCACACTGCCGATTGGTACTGAAAATCGTTACCCAGTTTTCAGGGCGCTGATCCACGCATTGTATTGATCCGTTGTGCTTCTGAGCACCGTGGATTTAGGCCTTCGCAGGTAGGATCCCACGGAAAACACTCTCGACTGTTGTCAATAGTGACATAGGAGCCAAGTACCGAGTGCGACGACTGCTTGTTTGATGACAGGAGAAATTTCGTCTTGCCCTCGTTCACTACCAGACCCATTTACTTACCACTTATCCATCAGAAGAAATCTGCACTCTCGGCGCGGATTTTGAGGCCAATTGCTTTTCTCCAGCAGCAGATTAAATATTTCGCACGATAGGGAGTAATCTTGTCTGAAATCTCGCTTGGTATCGAACGGCTCGGAGAGGTCTTTCCCGATCCTGACGGAGCTTTTGGTGTTACTCAAAGTCAGTTTACTCAGCCGTATTAATTGTGCGGAGATACCAAATTCAGACTTAGTGGCGCATCGACGAAGAGGTGGTGTCTGTCGATCCTCTTTCCACGGATCTTTTCCAAGATTTCGTGCATAGTGAATATCTGGTCAGTTGTTGATTTTCCAGGCCTAAACCCACTCCGATTTGGAGCATGGTGAATATCTGGGCGGTTGCTGATTTGCCAGGTCTAAAGTCACACTGATAAGGTCCAATCAGTTCGCTCGATAGAACCTTATATGCGATGTTGAGGAGGCTAATCTCAGGGTAGTTGGCGCAGATTGTGGGGTCTCCTTTTTTATGGATTGAGCATAGCACACTTACATAAATTCCAATCGTTGGACATGCTTTCGTCCGACCATATTTTACAAAGAAGCTGATGCTTGCTCCTTATCAGTTTTTCGCCGCCGTGATTGAAAAGCTCAGCGGGCAATCCATCGGCCCCCACCGCATTATTGTTCTTCAGACGTATAATTACTATTCAAACTTCTTCATGGTCGGGCAATGGAACGTCTGCTCCATCGTCTTTGATTGGGGAATCTGGTTCACCATCTCCTGGGTTTACGCTACTTCCATACAACAGGCTGGAGAAGTGTTCCCTACATAATTTTAGTATGCTCTGTATATCAGTCAAAAGATCACCTCTGGGGTTTCTACAAAAGTATGCTCCGGCCTTGAAACCTTCTGTTAGTCGCCGCATCTTTTCGTAGAATTTTCGAGAATTACCCCTATCGACCAGCTTGTCAAGCTCTTCGTACTCACGCATTTCGGGCTCTCTCTTTTTTTTTTTTATATCTGCAAATGCGTCTCGCTTCCCTCTTCAATTCTCGGTATTGATCCCATCACACACGTGTTTTAGTCGATTGTAACGTTGCGAGGTAGACAGTCTGTTTTCACTCCGCTGTTGTCTTTTGCATTTTCTGAAAACCAGTGGGTTCCTTTGCAGCTTCACGTAAGGAACTTAAAATACCGTCGCACAGTTGTGATTGCAGGTTCTCGACGTCTAATCTTCCGTATGTTTATTGACGTGCATTTTTTGTGTTAAAACCACCAAGCTCGAGCGGGGCCGTCATCAAATGGGGGGTTTTAGTAAATAAATATTTTGACCTACACAAATCAGCATTATTAAAACCATCATGACGATATATTCCGACAATTATCTATCCACAAGAAAAACTCTGCGCTGGGTATAAAAAAATTGTCTGCCTTTATTACTTTTTCTAATACAGAAATTATGTATTTTTATCAGTTCCATATCTTTTACTTTGACAAAAGTTCATCCTCAACACACGCAAACTTCTCTATGGCATATAGTATTTCTACACATTTTTTATGGGCTTACTTAAACTTTTATGACACATACATTATACCACACACAATTTTCCCGACCCCACCCGACGCGCTTCGTGCGCTCGAATAGTCTTCATTGCGGATCAAAGTGGGATTTACGCAAATGACTTATGGCGAATTGCTTTTGAAATCAGCAGAAATCCAGTGGAAAATATGACTGCATGCGCCACACATTCACCAGCACACCTATAAATATACATATGTATAAACGCGCACACGCATTCACACACCTAACAACGTTGTATTTTGACAGCTTTGCGATATATTAGCTTTATTGGGCAAATTTATTACCCACACACATGAATACATTCGCCTCTAATATGCGTATGAATATGAGTATGAGCACTTAACCGCACACATACACACACACGCTGGCACACCTACATATCCACATACATACATATAGTTGATTGTGTTTTATTCGCACATATGTTGCGTTGCTTGATGCTTCCATTACGCCCGCCCTCCCCGCCAATTTGTGGCTAATGTGCGGCTGCTTCGCCAGGGGTTATGTTGCAAGGTGATTTAACACCGAAATATTCACATTTATTGACTTAAAGTAACCGCAGCGGGTTTTTGTATGAATTTTCGTGCATAATATTGATGTATATGGACGAATTCAAGGATGAATTATTAATTATGTTGTTGCCGGGATACTCGAACTTGCATATGTTCGCATATTTCCAGTGATATATGATGCTAAAGGGATTTAGTCTTCGCAATTCTTTTATTTATTTGAATATTAAATTCTCTTAATAGAACTTAAGAAGCTTTATTAATTCCCTGGTATCTTAAATCTTTATCCAATAGATTTAGTTACACTGAACGACTATCACGTCATATATAGACCTGCTGGTCTTTACCACTGTGTGAAGAAGGTTCACTTTAATCTGAACTGAAGTATTCATTAAACAGGACGTCAAAGCGTTTTGCGAACTTTAAGTATAACTTGATATCTAATTTTTATACTTCATCTGATACGTTTAACTGTGAAGCTTGTAGATATCTAAAAGGAGTTCGAGTAATGAGTAATGATGATACATGCAGAAAGCGCAGGGAAGTAGTCTTGGGAAAGACACTGGAACACTTCCTATGTTCTGTCCAACATTATATAAACTTAGGCGGTGTTCCAGCGTTTCTCCAATGTCCACTTCCTAGCACTTTCTGCATGTACGTATATCGTCATTACTCATCAGGCCAACCTCCGGTCCTGCAGTCATTTCGAAACCGTATGAGCAAAAAGCTTACGTGTGTTTCTTCGGTACTCTTACACGTGACCTCGGCAATACTGCATTTTCTTGAAGCATTCTATCTCACCATGATCCGTCCATCCAACACTTCGAAAACTTCATGGTTTTTCGGTTTTAGTGATTTACGTATGGCTGGGTAGCCCGACAAATGGCGCTTTTTGCAATCTCATCAACTATTTCGTCTGCCGGGATCCCTTTGTGACCTGGAACGCTTTCCAGCGGCCAAAATATATAGTATACTGAACCTCCCCCGCTTTTAAGGACATTCTTTGATGCAATGCAATGTGAGATTATTGCTTTAATTACCATCTGGCTATCTCAGCCGCTTTCCTGAATGTTAAGAATTCCGCCTAGAAGGTACTGTGGTATTTCAGAAGCTCCCGAATGGTTGTCCGGTATCAGTCTGTGGATTCTCACCGTCTCACCGTCAAACAGGAAAATTCATTTCCCCGGCGGTCAATAGGGACCACTCTGGCTTATACTCGTACTTCAGCAGCGTCGCTTGGTATGGTTCGGAAAGCAGTTATTAAGCGTATTGCAGAAAGTCTATGCACGACTTTTGATCATATCATATGATATACTTATATATCATATCATATCATATCTAGCGCCTGGATCCATATTGAAGCCGAATTCTACATTACCGTTCTCATTACCTTACATTTTAAAAGTCGTAGGGTGGAATGCACACATTCTAGACTTTATGTGCTTGGCATGTCGTGTTTTCCAAGTGCTGATTAAAATTTAGTCCTGAGTCCGATATAACACCAAAGAACTTCAAATATGGCTCTGCGATGACCTTAAATCTTCTATA
Organism: Bactrocera zonata; assembly: GCA_037783105.1. Classification (NCBI taxonomy): domain Eukaryota; kingdom Metazoa; phylum Arthropoda; class Insecta; order Diptera; family Tephritidae; genus Bactrocera; species Bactrocera zonata. Next base: position 956,017 of record JBAWJQ010006014.1, on the reverse strand, counting down.
GTCAGTGATATTTTTTCTTCAATTTTGTTTTAGACATTTTATTATCAATCGAAGAGTTTAGCGAAGGCTAACTAAGATCGTTGTCAGTCAGCCACATTTGGACCTATATTTTTTACTTATCACCAATCCTTAATGGAAACAAGTTGCATGGAAATAAACTAATTTCTTTGAATTCTTTTTGAATTAGCACTTGACTTTCTATATCATTCTAACTCTTCAATTTATTCTTGAAATTTCAAGTCTCCCTTTCCTGCTGTCGACCCATTATCTCTGAAACTTCCTTCTACAAGAATGCAGCTCTCATATGTCACTAGTCATCCCCACTTTTGATTTCCCTAAAAAAATCGCAACTGCAACAGATTTATGGCAATAATTTTGACTTTCACCGAAATCAAATGCACATCAATGCATCAAAGGTGTTGCTCTCGTTATAGGAATATGCATTCGCCATCTGGTGCATGAAGAGTTGCTTCAAAATTGAACTGGGTGTGAGTGATGTCATACGTTGCTTGTAGGCTTCAGCGCTGACCATTGCATTCGCTGACAAATTGCTTGCATTTAACTGCGGAATTGCACGCGAACCAAAGGACAATTGAAATGCAACGGATGTGCAAAAAATATAAGGAATGGAAATTAAAAAGTATTCCATGCATTTGGAGGGGTATTGATGCTGGCGTCGTGGCATTTACGCTCACCTGCATGTAAATTTGGATACCTTATTTAAGGAAAGAGGTCTATGTTGGTAGCTCTGGCTGGAACACCTCGATCTTTATTTGTCATGATCTTTATATTTCTATGATATCGCTGTTTCTAGTAAGAAAAACATTCCTGCATACATTGCTTTGACAGGCAGCTTGTAGGTTTCGACATGTATGGTATGTTGTGCCCGACAGATATTAAAGGGGTTTCATATCATAGTTATCTTGAGTTGTAGTTTGACATTGGAAGTGCTGGTAATAGGTTAGGTTCAATGGCTGATACAGAGATCACTCTGGGACTACTAAAAGCAGTCCTTTTGGCAGCCATAAAACCGGAACTCCTATATTCGATCCTTTATGAAAGCAAAGCGCCTTGTGCCGAACACAAATTTGCTCAGCCGTTTACTTTCTATTCCCATCAGTTCATTGGGATATCTAAAGGTGTGAGCTCCCAAATGTTTAAGCCTTGATCTTGCAAACGTGGGACAATCAAGAAGGACGTGCTTTATATTTCCACCTTGTCTTCTTTCATACAGCTTTTGTAACTGCCATCTCATAAGATTTTCAACGTTACTGCACGGACGGTAGGAATACTGCAATTGGATAATTTACGATTAATTTTGAGCCAAAAGGATTCTGGGATAACGCTTGAGCCCAGCGCAGACCACAATCCTACAAAGCTCAGCTTTCCAGTACTAAAACACGAGAAGAGGGGAGCACCGGCCCGTTCCAACTCCACTGATAGCGGGCTACGGTACCTTTCCCTGCCGTATCGTCAGCTTTACAGTTATCTACGACTCTTTTGTGGCTTGGCATCCGTAGTAGTCTTATCACGTATCAAGTTACCCGATGCCGTTGACAACAAGGCAAGACATTCCTTAACCAGCTCTGAACCCACAGTTAGCGAGCTCAAGGCCAGTATCGCACTGCACTGCAATCAGAGTGGATAGTCATAACTGAAGGAAGCTGTACTTCAAAGCATCTAATACTGCGTCTTGAGGAAGCGTTGTTCGTCGTGGGGTTTTCAAAAAAAATGATTCGCAGAAGTTCTAATTAAAAACCTTCCTCACATCTTTGTCTCGCATAAATGTCGGCTATACATAGAGTTCTTATAACAGTTTTCAGGACCTTTAATAATATCTGTACTTTTTTGATTGAGGAACGTCTTCCACAATAATAGTGTATCTCTGAACAGTCGAGGAATTTATACAAATTTATTAAAGACAAAGCTTCATTGCATACTCGGTACAGTACTTGAGAACCCACGCATGTTCCACTCACTTTCACGTTAATGATCCGCGTCAGATGCCACAAGATACAATTACAATCAGCTACAACAATAAAAAAGAACTACAACAACATTAATAATTGTAATTCACACTGGAACTAATAGCAGCAAGCAAAACCATTAATGCTGCAAGATGAACCTGAGCAACTTACACCCACTACTTAGCTCCATCCTCCACCCCAAGCGCAGCAACACAACGCTTTCCATCATAAACGCTCATAAAATCAACTGAAGCATGGTAATAAGTAATTTCTGCACTCATTTAGGCAGGTTAAATGCCATCAGCCACCTAGCCACGTAGCCACCCAGCAACCCAGCTAGCTGGAAGGAGCGGAGCACATACAGCATTAAGTAGCTCACAGCAGCTCGTTAGTCCGCGCAGCATTCCATATAGTATAGTAGAGTGCGATATGAATGTTTTGAAGGATGAGGTTTTCATTGCGCCAAAGTGAATATATAAATATAAACCAATTTTCCTAATTGCCATTAGGCACTTTTTGCTGCTCAACTACTTTGCTTAATTGAGTTGGCTGCTCATTAAGGTGGCAAACGCGAGGCAGAAAATGAGCTCCACTGCCTTGGGCGAATACCGTAGCAAAAACAAAAAAAAATTGAAGGTTGAGTGCGTAAAGTGAAAGGTGCAACACGATTTGTGTGTGCTCTTGCTCTCCTCCTCAAAGAATAGTATTCGTTTGGAAGTGCTGGGGGATTCCTCGGCAGTTAAGATGAGATGAGATGAGCTCAACGCTGATCTTTTGCTCTAGTCATCATTTTTGTTCGAATCGGCATTTCTTGCCGTCTGCGCAATTTATATGCCGTTACTGAAGTATATGAGGTTGGGGGTTGGGGTGGGCGAAAATGCCAACACAGCTGATTAAATTCAGCAATGAGTTATGGGTGTGTATCAAATTACCTGGCGTAATGTGCATACGGCAATGTGTAGACGGCTGATGGGAAATTACGCCAGAAGGCACATAACTCTTTTTTGGTCCCGACATAATTCAAATAGAAAGCAGGTGGTCGTACGTGATATTGAGTTTACTTATGGTCATGTCTTATGCATTTGAATTAAGTTCAAATTTTTTATGGAAAATATTTGATATATTCACATTCATTCATGACTCCAGACTTCTTATGATGCCAGGATTACTCTAAAAAGGATATAACTATAAAAGATATGGTCTTTATTCATGGTTAGTCGTTTTCCTTGAACTCATTTTTTTAGCTCAAATGTTTTCATTTGAATTTCGTACGGAGTGTTTTAGAAGTTAACATTCTTCTTTTGGTCTTGTACTCTTGTATCAACTGTGGCTTAATATCAAGACATATAGAAAAAAAGAGCCAAAACAGTCATTCACAGCAATTTTAAGTCTTATAAATCCGCAACGCTCAAGTGACATCGAGAAACCAAAATATCCCTCCCTGGATGATGTAGGAGGCGTAAAACTTCTACTTTCTCTGAATCTCCTTTGTTAGCAACACCTACCCTACCTCTCATCATACCAGACTTAGATTGGTTTAGTTGATTGATATGAGTTGCCTTACAGTCTCGACAGATAGAAGCTTGATGTATCTTAAGTGGTACTTAAACCTAAAACTTACTAATTGTTTGTATTGTGTTTCTCACCATAATTGTTAATTAAGTCATACCAGAGACTGTTTTGGCAACCTCGGAACGGCGCAAACTTTATAATTTAACCCACATACAAGTATATACAAAATATACAAACAACTTCTAAAGGATCATCCTCTTCGAGGTGCCCTACTTTTTAAAAGAAAAAACAAAAAAACTTCAAATTTAATGAGAAATGTTTTTATCATTCGAAAGAACATTCTTTGGCTTATTTTTGTAGATTATCTCTTTGGCTCGCGGCTGTGTCTCAGATGGTCCTTCCGCTGAGTCCAATTTTCGATGACTCGTTCGAGCATTTCGACTGGTAACTGGCGAATGACACACGTGATGTTTTGCTCCAGGGTCTAAATCGAAGCGAGATTATCCACATAGACTTTAGACCTTACATATCCCAACAAGAAAAAGTTTAAAGGTATGATAAACTTGAATTTATCTGAAGTAATCTCTCAATAAGTCCATTGATTGAATCGATGTGTAGGAAGTGGCGCCGTCTTGTTGAAACCAAATGCCGAGATCACGAGCTTCAATTTCAGCCACCAAATAGTCGGTTATTTTACCGGCATTATTTTTAAAGAAATATTATTCCACCGACTCACAAACCCCACCAAACGGTTGTTTGATTTGCTTACATATCCAGTGATCCAGAAATGGGTTTCATCGCTGAAAGGAATTTGGCTCGAAAATGTGGGATCTTCTTGGAACTCTTCAAGAGCTCTCAGAGCCAAGCGATGTTGCTTTATGGTGCCTGAATTGGATGTTGTTGATGTGAGCGATTTTTGGATCAAACAATACGAGACTACGTGCCATCAATCACAATCACAATCATCTTATTTGATTTTTTGTGGGATTGTCTACGCAGATAACTCCGAGAGCGTTGACGCTTTGACAGCGAGTTATTTGTGACACATGGCTCCAATTGCTGCAAGAAAGTGATTAAAAATTGGGCTTCCCAGCTCGAGAACTGAGTTATTATTCCACCACATATCCCACACCTCATTTGCATTCTTTTGTATGGCCGCTCTAGTAAATGTCAGAAGGAACTAATCGTCCCAGTCCTTGTCCGGTCTGTCGCGTGTCTTGGACGGAGGTGATGCCAGTCTTTATTTTTGCTAGGACATCAACTAGCTGGGCGCTGGTACCTTCTCTATTTATGGACCGGAATTTCCAGGTGCAAACCGTTAAATCATAGTCTTTATTGCGTTTATTGTGGTCGTCATCTAAAGTGGTGTCTTTCATTAGAGGCTGTTGTTTTTTTTTTTTTTCATTGGAAGTGGCTTTTACGTGGCGGGTCTCATATCCAGCATACAACGCCGCTAGGCGAGAGTAGTATACACACATTTTTATAGCGAGCCGTTTGTTTCAAGACCGACGTGCGCTCGCAACTGCAACTCCGGTGAACAGATGCTGCAATTAGACTTTAGCGAACCCTTAAACCGAATATGTTGGAGTGGTTCCACTGAGGCTTCTTCTCTTTTAGCTGTGACCCCAGGCTTCATAAAACATTCCTGAAGTAATTTCGAGGAATGGTGCCGAGTTGACAGTCCCAGGCCAGAAAAAATTCCAAGTCCTTTCCGATTACTTAGACCCAACTGTCGTAGGGACGGTTAGCTACCGCATCTTACACAAGGGTTCCCCACGTTTCCAGAGTTAGCGTCGAGGACCTACGAGGCCTACGTCTTTAACTCTTCAGAAGCATGACTATACCCCATTACAGGCCAAACGTTACCACAAATAGTGTGAAAATTTCTACAAGCTTGTCTCAGAAAGAACGGACTGCTGAAGTATAATATCAAAAGCCAAAATTATGGTGAAAATCTCAAGAAAACATTTATATGACTGAGAAAAATACTATTTTCTGTTTGGTAAACTATTAGTGCCTTTAAAAAAATACTGGTCTTGGCTGTTCACTAAAGTTTGGATTCATATAAAATTTAAGAAGTACATAGTAGCTACCACTAGTTCCGGCTACGTCACTCCAGCCAATGCATTATAATTTTAGTTGCATGAGAAAACGGACTCCTGTGCCCGTGACCACTGCTTGGGAAAGTCAACCGCAAAAATATTTACGAACTTCTTCCACTACAACCAATAAACGCAGCTATGCCAACAATTTGAATGCCTGCGAGGCAGAAAACACTTAAAATATTTTAAATATGGCTTACATAAAAACATAAATATAATTTTCAATTGTCATCAGCTGGGAATATATCATTGGTACAATAGCAAGGCTGTGGCGCAGAGGTGACACCGCTTGGTGGTGACGACGACGACGACACCAGTTGAAAGAGTTGGCTATGAAAGAGCTGTCATCGTCAATTAGCCAACGAGTAGTCAGGCGCTGAAGTGTTTAAACGCGAACGCCTATCATAAAATTCACGCTTCGGGCGGGAAGCAATACAAGTAGCCGAGACCGGGAGCGGGAGTGAGTAGCGCTGGTGTTGCATATTTAATAACAAGTAATATACCTGTGCATATATAAGTATGTGTGACGACTACTGGAAAGCGATTGCTATAGCTCATGCGCAAATGGTTGAATGGAGAAATACATATGTACATACATACATATAAATATATATAATGCTGTGTATTAGTATGAGAAATTCAAATTGGTGAGCACCTCCCTATCTACCTTCTTTTTCGCAGTTTCGCATTCAATGCATTCGTGTTGCACAAGCCATAAGCAGCAATAAAAATACTATAAAAATGAACATACAAATACGCATATATGTATGTACATATCTACACATGTCAACTTAATTTATATGTGACTCAATGCACGCATAACCCAAAGCTGCGGCGGCGCTAGCAATGCAAAATCATCGCTCGAACTGGAGCAACGTGCGAAAATTGCACGAATGTTAATAAATAAAATATGTTTGTTGTCGCAGAAGAAAATAAAAACAATAAAAAAAGTAAACTTCGGTTGCAGCGAAGCTCGAATACCCTTCACAAGTAAAAAGTTTCCATAGAAGAATTTGTTTGTGAGCGCTAAGTTTGTATGGCAGCTATATGATATATAGTGCTCCGATCTGAACAATTTTTTCAGGGTTTATAGCGTTGTCTTGGATACTAATTCCTGCCAAATTTCGTGAAGATACCTTGTGAAATGAAAAAGTTTTCCATATAAAAACTTGATTATGTTTGGTTAGTTTATGTGACAGCTATATGATATAGTGCTCCGATTTGAACATTTTTTTCGGAGATTAAAGCACTATTCTGAAGAATAATCTAGCCCAATTTATGCCCGAAATACCTCGTTAAATGAATAAGTTTCCCATACAAGGACTTGAGTTGGATCGGTCAGTTTGTATGAAAGCTATATGCAATAATGCTCCGATCTACACGATTTCTCTGTATATTGCACCACTGTCCTAGAAAATAACTCCCGTTAAATTTCATGAAAATATCTCTTCAAATGAAAAACTTTCCATACAAGCTCATGATTCCGATATTTCAGTTTGTATGGAAGCCATATGTTATAGTGAACCGATCTGAACAATTTTTTTGGACATTATAGCGCTGCTTAGGGCAATACTCTATACCAAGTTTCGTGAAGATATCTTCTCCAGTGAAAAAGTTTTCCATACAAAGACTTCATGCTAATCACTCTGTTTGTACGGCAGCTATATGCTATAGTTGACCGATATCGGTGATTTTCACAACTAATCAACTATTTAGGGAGAAAAGTCTATGCGCAACATTTCACGTCGATATTTCAAAAACTGGGAGACTAATTCGCCTAAAAACTGAAAGTCAGTCGGCAGACAGTCTGATACTCATGCCAAATTCGATCATTTATATATGTACCTTATAACGTCTCCGACATTTTTCTTTGGATGTCAAAAACTTTGTGACAAACTCAATATACCCTATGCAGGGTATAACAACAACAATTCCAAAGAAATATGCGGCTTTGTCTGCGCGTACGCGTTAACATGGCTAACAAGTTAATTTATGTCTTTTAAATATGGAAATAGTTCAATACGAAATGTAAAGCGGTAGCTTAGCTACAAGCTCAACGCAGCTTACTGTTGGGAATGCAGATTCAACCAACATACATATGTATATTTATATCTAAGTATGTAAATATGTAAACATAAAAAGTGATATTCGCGCATTTAACCATTTAATAGGTGATTTTGTTTCATATGAGCGCTTGTGGTCAATGACCCTGTAGGAAAAATTTGTTATAAGGCTTCGAGTGTAAATTTAATGAAGCATTTTTAGTGTGAATTATATATCCGAGGTAAAGCAGCAATACAGGGTGTTTACTAAGTTAATCCGGGGATCACGTCTTTATATTATTTGTGAAAATCTTTTGGCTTTATATACATAACTATGTTGACTAACTACGCGATGTTGCATACTCTTTGCCTAGTTTCTGAAAGTTTCGATTACAGCGCTCAGAGCTATCCCCCAAATGATTGCCTAAGAGCCTACAACTTTATTTTATTTCTAACAACATAAGAGTTTCGCGGCGGTCTACAGAGTTCAAAAGTATCAATTCACACAATGCGGTTGCAAACTGACAGCTACGAGATAGCAGATAAAATTTCATTTAGAGATCTGCCTAGTCGACCCTATTGCCGGCAACATTCTTCTCATATCACATATCATATCTTAAATTCCTTCTCGAGGTCTCGTGATTTTTCGCGTTTGGAAACAAAATTAAGGCTCACGGGGACAAATATCGAGTTTTCCAACAGGGGTGATACAATTTCTAAATGTCGTTTCGGCCGTTTTTAATACTTATGTCATGATCTGTAATATTTTTGTAATCTTTTTGTATTTCACCAGTGTTCGCTATTCGTCGAATTGTTGAAAATCTTCTTTTCATAATATTTAAATGCCAATAAGAGAAAGAATCGCTCGAAGTAATAAAATATTGCTGTCGTCAAATGTTGCCGAAGACCGCAATTTATCGCTTCCAAGACGTTCTCTAGCATTGGGACTGTCTTAAACCGGATTTTCATAAAGGATTTCGGCTTGCATCCATATTAAATTGTTCTCACTCAACAACCGAAGCCATTGGACTACAGGGAACGTCGTGAATTTGCCGATTTTGCCATGGAACAACTTGAAAACACAAACGAGTTTTTAATCAAATCATCTTCACCAATGAGGCTCACTTTTATCTGATTGGGGCGGTAAATAAATAAAAACTATCGATTTTGGTGCGAAGAAAATCCACAAATTATTCATGAGCAACCATTAACTAACCCTAACCTAACTTTTTATGACTGCAGTTCGAAGAAGTTGATTTTGTCAACATCAGTTCTTCGCGGCTATGTTTGAATAGCTTGGCCGGCAGTTTATCGGTCACGATTGGAAGTCATTAGAAAAAAATCACTACTTATTGTTTTTTTTTTGAAATTTTTAAGTCTAGATAAACTTAACAACATAATTGAATTCACAACAGAATCACTGAAGATGTTTCCAGTAGCTTAAAAACACAAAATATTGCACTTATGATCCTAAATTCAGTAGACTTTATTCGAAGAAACTGCATTTTCCTTACTTTCTTCTTTGTAATCAATTTATTAAGTAAAATATGAGTTTACTGCGTTATTTTCGAACTTTTCCTTGCACATATCACGAGTCAATATCAACTCCTGTACGAGAACACCACGTTACCCCCCGCCCCCCAATTCATGCAGCAGGAAGTGCAAAATTCACAGCGTTTTCCCCGAAATACTATCATACATGCGCAAGCACTGTAAATTCTAGCACACGTACTCGTAAAACCGAAGGCTAACGGGTGTGTGTGCCGAGTGTGTGGCACATTAAAAGTCATGCTTCATGAACTGCTGCGCAAATGTGTTGCAATGCACTCCAATAAAAAGAATTGAATGAAATAAAAACAAAGTAAGTTGGCACATTACACACACATAGTAAAATTAAGGATACGCTGCTGCAAGTGTTGCCAACGCCACCAACAGCCACGCTGCCTCGACCGTTACACTCTGCACAGCTATAGCGGGGCCGAGCAAAGTGCACTGCGAAGGAAACTTTTTCGAATGCAACGACCCAGCTGCTTTCGGTGCTCCACCACCACACACCAAGTATAGCCTATGCCCACCACACACACCCAGCACCTTTAGGGTGTGATGTGGTGTGCCGGGTGTGAAGGTCAAAAGTTTTTCGCTGGAAAACTAAAAGTTCTCATACGACTGTGAATAAATGTTGCATGAACTTTGGTTAGAAATAAAATACGTGCATCAAGTGAAATATATTTGTGTGGCATGTGTTGTTGTTTTTGTGAAAAGTTTGTAGCTATCAGTGCTGATATTTTCTTAGACAGTATTTTTTCGGGTGACTCCATTTTCGAAGAGTTGAAGCTAAAAGCTAAGGTTTTTATGAGTATTTTGCCGTATATCCTTATTTTTAATCCGTGTAAGTTTCTAGACTTATTTTACTAATATGTAAAGGACCTCTGATCCTTTTAACAGTGAGAAATTTTTTAGATATAGGAATTCTGCATTAAGTGATTTCATTTATCAAGTATTATAGTTATAAATATCGAGAGTTTAAAATGAACTCAAAGTTGTCGAAACTTTCCAATGCCGTTTCTAAGAACATCATCTAATGCGGAATCACTCTTTGCTAAAAATACAGTTCCCTCTTAGGGAATGAATAAAAATGTTTGTAAGTCTTTCATCAACAATGAGAAATGAGATTTGATAAATTCAAATCTAGACGTGGAGCTTTAATTCCATGTTGACCATTCCTTGAAGCTTAGTTCGCTGGATCTTGATATTGTATATATTTTTGTAATAAGTGTCACATATATAGTACATACCATAAACGAACTTTATTCTGATGAAATCTGAAAGAAACTATTCTCAACCTCACTTACTATACATAAATATAAATGTCAACGTTGGGTCATCATTGCACTTCAGGATTTTTACCGCGCTAAACCATCCTGATCGATAAAATAACGGCTTGGGTACGCTTGATTCGGCGTCCATCCTCGAGATGAGGACTTCCAATAGCATCATCTCCATTATTTTCCACCAGCGGGTTACGGCGGTCTATGCGCCCCGCCATTAGATATCGTTTGGCAATCTCATTGGCTATCGACACTGAATTGGACATTGTCGTTATGTCGTCCGCGTGCTTGATGTCTAGCTTCTCGGCTTCGTCGTTACACTTCCTCTTATTCAAAGGCGCTTTTGTTTCGCTCTCCGGCGGAATCCGTCAGTTTTCAGCGATATCCTCCTCAAAGCGATTTGCAAACTGTGGATTCGAGGCATTACACCAATTACAAGAAGCGAGGTGTCCTCGGCCGTTTTTCACTTCATTTCGGGTCGAAGCCAACCATCTAACCTTCACTTCCGTATGGTCGGACTTGTCCTCGAGTCGGTTGCATATCCGAACCCCCGCCCTATACCGCGCTTTTGACTTAAACTCCTCCTTACTTGGCTTCTTTCGGAGTCCTCTCTTGTTGTCATAGTTAGAACACTCGGTCACCTGCTCAGGAGAGCGAAAAAGTTCAAATTTTTTTTCTGCGTTTATACTCATAGTCTTCTTGGACTGTGACTTCCGTGCGTTGCAGAGCTGCCATCGCAGTAGTATTATAACCACCGCAACCTATTCGCGTTACAATGGAGTTGGCGGCACAGCTTGCAGCATCGTTTTGCCCGCAAGCCATCTTGTCTCCCACCGACGTTCGGATTGATATCCCAGTCCGTTTTTTTCCATTGCCGAGTTTTAGCATTTGGTGGCTTCTGATCCCAGCTACTCTATTCGAGGTTGCACATAAAGCAGTCCACCATAAAGATGCGATTTTTCCTTCCACAAATACAATAATATGAATACGGCATATATATTTATTTTTCATTTAGATACCTGTTCTTATCAAAGCTCATCTATTCTTGAACTCCCATAACCATATTTGTTAAATATTTTTATTTGTTTTGTGAAAAGTTTATAAAATCTTCAGTTTGCATTGCAACATGTTGTGCTGCTACCTAAACGCCCACATTCAATGCAACTCACCTGCAGAAATAGCTCTGTGGCAGAAGAGTTCCCTTAACTTGGTAAATATGAAGACCAAAGCTGTACATATCATAGGTATATGTAGTAAAGATTTAAGGAAAAGTGAGAAATATATATTCATATGTGGAAATATATATTCATATGTGTGGTTACGAGAAAACTGAGAAATGGATGATGGAAAGATTTAAATCACATAGAAAACTTGGAAGTCGCCACCCGAAGCTCCGCTTATCGTAACATTTTACGGATAAATATATTCATATGAGTATTTGTGTTATGTATATGAGTATACCGTTAAATGTCTGATTGAGTGCACAAAAAGTCCTGGTGGATATATGTGTACTTGCGTATTTAAGAAAGACCACTGGTAGAAAATATTTTCCATTTTTATTAAAGAAAATAATACTTTAGTTCCCTACTGTTAACATAACTTTATTTAGTACTAAACATGGTTGCTTAATGGCTTCAAATAATGAAGATTGGTTGATGAGCTTATAGATTATAGTCTTTTTTGCCATTCAGTCAACAAATAATATTAATAAAAGGCCTTATTTCTTTCATACCTTCGGGATAATAGTAATTATGTAAAAGTTGCCCTTCTCTTCTACTTTAGATTCCTACAAACAAAATGATGAAGCTGCTAATAACAGTTTTAAAGATAATTAAGTCGCCTTGAAATCCAGCTCTAAAAGCAGTTCAGAATAAAAATTCTATATTAGCTTGACCGATTTGCTTCCGGACCTTCTTGTCTACCGCTACCAGCCTAGCGCTGTACCGGACCATACTTCCCCTACCGTGGTTAGAGCGGCTTTTAAAACTCGACTGATCTCTCGTCGTCGCAAGCAATCATTTTAATTCCTTCCCCTCCCTTCTTTATAGCCATACTTTGGCTAACGGCTTTAATTCCTGCTACTGATGGTATTGTTATCCTCCTGGAGCTAGGATTAGCATCAGCTCCAGTGTTATTGCCAGCCCTTACATCTAGACCAAGATTAGCTCCTGTCCTTGTGCCGACTACTTTCGATCTCGTTACAAACACTGTTGTTTTCAGTGAACAACTAGTTACCTTCAGGTTTATTCCAGAAAATCCGGACTCCTTAAATTCTTTATTGTTTTTATTATATCGGTTCATATTTTAATCGCACGAATGAGGAGGAATATAGGTCCGCTTGCACATGGCTTCGACACGCAAGTAAAGCTATCACATAATGGAGGGCGCCAAGTATTCGTAAGGTCCGTTCGAGACTGTGCTATATGAATGTCGCCCAGCCCCCGTTGATTTTGGCATGAGTCGTATGTCACCTTAATTAAGCCCTTTTTGAACCCCAACTTTAGTAAGACTTCTTCTTTGAATGCTGTGCTTTTGAGGAGCAACGAATACCCAAATAAGAGTCCGACCTTAGCTAGATAACTTCCAACTGCAACGGAGGCGATTTGCTACCAGTTCGTATTTTCCATCGTCGTGATACTGTGGCATCTATTACTAGTCAGAGCCCTTGGAGAGAGTACAGCGTATCGTCACAGGTTTATTTGTACTCAAAAAAGAAAAATAAGGATCGAAGGAAATTTGGTACCCCCAAAGTGCTCTGATGACTCAAACAATGTTTAATATTTATGCAGTAAATATCAAGGTTTTTTCATTCCTATATATGTACATATATGTACCTCTTTCCCAACATACATACATATGTATATCTGAGGTACCTACTCATACTCATGCAATATAACTGCGAATGGAAAGCATAAATTTATGTAAAAACATCTGTGATTTATACAATGGAACAAAGTTTTATTTCGCACGGCGTTTAATTTATGGAATACAGTTTTGACGTCGACCGAACCAACTCACGAACCAGCGCGGCGGCGTAGTCGGGCAGATAGAGAGGGTGGGGGTGGTGGCACCGCACTGATAGAAACAAAACTTGAAGGAGTCGCTGAGCATATGAAAATCCAGGAAATGCGGCAAGGAAAAAGTGAAGTAAAGGTAAGAAGCCGCACACACACACACAAACACACGAACGCTCGTTGCGGCAACTGAGCTTACATATCGTAAATACCGTTTCCATTACATGCGAGGGAGGAGTTGCACGCTAAAAGCTTTCTCGCTGTAAGCGAGCACCAACGAAAAACAAAAACGAGCGACGAAAGTGGCACATGCCACGCTGGTGGAGGGGCAAGCAGTAAAATATAGCAGAAAGTAAAGTAAAGGATAATAAATCAAATGCAATTTTTGCGCTGCGCTCGACACTCGTGCGCTGAGCTCCGTGCTTCATGCTCCATGCAATTGCTTACCAGGGTTACGCTGTGCTGCACAGGTTGGTGGCTAAGTTGTAGCGCCACACACGCGTACGTGCTCAGATATAATGTATGTGGGTATGTGTGTGTGTGAGGTTGCTTGTGTGTTGGTAGAAAACATTTTTGGCTGAGCGTTCCAGTCGCCATCAACTTATAAAGTGAAAATTTTTGATTTTATTGTTTGCAGAAAGTTTCGCTTTTCCGTTAGATATTTATGCCGTTATGTGGGTGGGTAATCATGTACACACACATACATATGAACGCTTACACCTACGCGCACTACTTGGCGCGCTGGCTGGCTGATTGGTTGGCTTGACTTCACTTGGTGCGACCTGACTCCGGTTTGCTTGGCTGGTTGGTTGCGTTTGTGCGCTGATTTCACACTCCCCTCGGTTCTCTCAGTTCTCCTCCCTCTCTTGCTTATTCATGCTTGATTTTTACTTGGAAAAAACTTTTGCTGCCATTTTGAAAATAACATTTTTAAAAAATCTTTTCATTTTATTCCATTTCATACATTTTGAGTGTGTGTGTGGTGCATAAGTATGTGTGTGCGTGTTCCTTGTTGTTGTGTGAATTTATGGCTTTGCAGATAATGCAATTGTAATCAAGGTGGGGTTGTGCCGATTGCCGCTGCTTATATTTTTGCCCTTTTAATGAAGGTTATGTGGAATTTCGCTAGCGAAAATATTTCGAGAAAATTTACTTCAAATTGTTTTTTAGAACAAAGCAGCACTTAGTATGAAAAATTAAAGTTAATCATTTCCCTTGAGCAAGATAAAGGGTATTTTAACCTCTCTTCATATTAAGTCTTGGCTAGTTGGCCAATGGCGACAGTCATAACTTTGAACCAGCATTAACACCAGCAACAATATCAGCTGGAATTTCAACGAAAAATTCAGTATCCGCCAGTGGAAGCAGAGGAAAAAGAAGACATCCACTCCATTGAAGAGATGATGGTGAAGGACCTAGCCGCACTTGATATCTCTAACTGGGGCCAAACAGAAAAGTGACTGGGCATCAGTCACTAGATTACTTGTGGGGGTAGTAAATGAGTATGCTTCGATCTTAACACTTTCTGTTAGTCGCCGCATCTTTTCGTAGAACTTTCGAGCATTACCCCTGTCAGCCAGCTTGTTTCGTACTCACGCATTTCTTCTTCTTTCTATTTTTATCTGCAAATTGGTCTTGCTTCCCTCTTCAGCTATCGGTATCTATCCGATCCCGCACGTGTTGTAGTCGACTGTAACATTGCGAGATAGGCAGTATGTTTTCTCTACGTCAGCTGTTCTTTTGCATTTTATAAAAACCAATCGTTTTGCTTGCAGCTGCACATAAGAGTCTTGAAATGCCGTCCCACAGTTCAAAACTTCCTTGAGGTTATTGACGTGCATACTTTGCTGTAACAAGATAGTAAGTGGTAAATGGTCAATGCTAATACACACGTCTAAAACACCGCAGACGGGTCTTCCGAATCTAATTCTATAGATAACCATAATTTCGGGTCCCGACAAAGTTGATCACCCTCAACTCATTTGGGATGTTTCATCATGTCACATCGTCCTTCTCTTCCGTCTCTTTGATGCGGATTGTAACTAAACATTCGTTTACCGATGTGAATGCCAGGACACGGTGATTCTCCCATCTATAATCCTACACCAAATTTGAGCTCCTTTATATGGCTACTTTTGCAAATGTCAAAAGGACCTACTCTTCTTAGTTCTTGTTCTGTCCATCACAGTTCTTGGACGTCGTTGATGTCAGCCTTTATTCTTACGAGGGCATCAACTAACTGGGCAACGGCGACTTCTCAATTAAGGGACCGGACATTCCAGGTGTACACCCTTAAATCGTAATTCTTAATATGTTTGCTGTGGTAGCCATCACAAGGAAGGTCTCTCAACCGAGGCTGTTATGTCTTTTTCTTTGGGAAAGTTTTTTAAGTGGTGGGCAACAAACCGAGCGAACAACCCTCGGGATGGATGATTCGCCTTCTCACTTTGACTTGTCTTCAAATAGTTATTTTTCGGCTACCCAGAAGATACTAGGTATAATATCGGAAGTCGCCCAAGAATGTAAGCCCGGAAGGAACGTCATTTGTAAAAGGTCTTTAACATTTATGAAACGAGTTTGTAACTAAGATTCAGAAGTAGTTAGAGGCCTGAGGGTCATTCTATAAGAACGTAATCTACAAAAGAAGAACGAAAATTTCAATATCTTTACATGTTCTGGCAATCTGTTCAGTCGAACTCCCAGGCCGGAGATAATCTGCTACTTATACTCGCAAATTCTGCCTGGGGGTGGCTTTTTCGAATTTGAAAAATTAAACGTAAAGCGTCTCTAAGATATGGTGTATGGGATAGCTCTTCAGAGCTTAATTCGACCCATTTGGCTAAAAGAATGCCGAAGATGAGAGTCGATGCGTTTCCGTGATGGAAGAGAACTTCTTTCTTAGCCAAATAAGGTAAATTTTCTAAAAGTCGACATAAAAACAGACTCATTCTACTGTGATATTGTGATCTTCTTCAAGTCATCGATATAGATCAAACTCTGGGAGTCCCTGCAAACGGTGGGCATCTGCCTTCAGATGGCAGACTTCGCCTTCTTGGCGAGAAGTTCGTCAGTGGAGTCCACTGTAAGCATCAAACAATAATATGAAAGGATCTCACGTTTGTGGTTATCGTCTAAAGTCAGCAAAAGTGGAACCCGTCATGTCAGTCCTCTTCTCATTCCCAAAATTTCATGCAGAATATGACCCAAGGAATCTTTTGATATGCCTGCGGTCTCAGATATCTCATGATTCTTTAGTCGGTGGTCTGTCAATACAAGATCTTGGATATTCTCACAGTATCTTCGACTTTTTGGGTTTCGGGGCACTTGGACGAGAGTTATCGTAAACCCGAATATTTATCAGACCATACAACATGAACATAAGCAAGTTTCTCGTAGAGTCTCTCGAATTGTTTCTTCCATTTTTGTCCACCAACTTCCATTCAATTTGCAACGATAATCTCCGACACATCACACACAAATCGAAATTAATTTCCTACAATTTATGAAAACAAGCAACAAATTGACGCTTCAAACGTTTTTTATGTTTCGTTTATTTCCAACAAATTTATGATCAGCTCATAATTCCGCCTGTCAAACAATATAACTTACAACACACGCGTGAGTTGCCACATGTTTGCACTGTTTTCCTGTTTCTTGCAAATTATTTTGCGCTAATTACGACAGCGAGTCAACGTGCGCGAATACTACACCACTAACATAACAACAACAACAGCAACAAATCCAACAACATACGTCACACAAATGAACTTGTTTTGATGCTTGAATTACAAAACTTTCAAAATAATATTTATTTCACACATCGACGATAAATCTCAATTTATGGTGGTGGAACTGGTGGCAATGCGTTGTTGTTGTTGGTGTGTTGGCGACGTCTTTTAGTTAATAAAAAGAAGGAATTGCAGCGATTGTGAGTGGTGCAAAGTCGAGTCCATACTCGTTTCAATTGTGGAGTGATTGCATGTTGCACGTTGCAACAACACTTTGAGTATTCGTGTAGTAAAGTTGAAGTGGTGCGTTCGTATGTCTGTCTGGTTAGTTGTTTGTTAATTTTCGTATTTGTATTAAATTACAAATTGGACAACTTTTTATTATTTTCTTAATGTTTCAGCATTTTTCTTTTTACTTTTATGCTTTCACTATTGGCTTGTTAGATGTTTCTTGTGGGACTAGGATTTGGTCCCTATTTCGCAAGGAATCTCTTTCAAACTTGCCGAAGTCATAACGCATCAAAATCATTAAAAAAGATGAGCTAAACCCGGCAATCTTCATTATTTCAGTTTTTCAAAGTGAACATTCCCTTTATTTTGGTGTTACTTTCTCGACTTCAAAACGAACTGTGTCAGCTGTCAGTTGCCAATTATACATAGATAGGTTCCTCACTTACCGCTATTTCGGATAGTTAAATTCGCTAGAGACCCACCTCTCTAATTGATGTGGGGCCTATCCCAAATCAAGGAATGAGTGTTAGCATCAGCTCCGCCCAATCAAGCGTGTTTCGTTCTACTGGATGTAGCTGCTAGCTTGTGAAGCTCCGTATTTGATGTCTCGCCTTCATTGATACCCTTTACCACCATAACCGTCAAGATTTGAAGTCAATATGATAGTATAGATTTTTGTATATATCACCGTAGCTCCATAGTTATTCAAGCTCGGAGTATTTTCTTCTCCCATTTAAGCGTTGGATCATCGTTACATTCAATGATATTGACTCCGCCAATCTATCCCCTACCATCAATGAATGCGCTTGGTTCAGGGTCTCTTCTAGAAAAGAGAGCTTCCACTGCGCCTGTCACATCTGCTCCAACTGGTTACTGCGGTCGATCAGCGATCCACAATCAAATAACGTTTCGCAAACTCATTGACTTCCTTTTTTTCTGTTCCTGCTTTTAAACGTTGCCAGCTTGTCGTCCACGTGCTTGCCGTTTAGCTCTCCGGCAACGTCCTTGAACTTTATTTTTTCATGTAGGCCTTCGGTTACTTCCAGTCGAAGTCTGCCTCTTTGCAGAGATATGCTATTCAATATGATTCCTATACGTTAAATCCAAGGTATTACATCAGTTAGGTATAGTAATTTTTCATCGCCCGTCTGCCTCAAGCCAGTGATTCCATCTTAACTTTTTTCAGGTTAGATTTGCCCCCCGAGTCGATTACATATCCCGATCACCGTCATATACCCTTCTCTTCTTTCAACCTCTTCTTGCTTGGCTTCTTTCGGCGCTTTTTCTTGTTGCCAAAATTGGAACCCTCGGTCGACTGCTCAAGAGAATGAAAAAGTTATTTTTTTTCCGCGTCCATAATCCCAGGGCTTTCTTTCTGAGATCTGGCTTGGCAGAAGTACTTTCCACAGTGGAGGTGTGGTCGCTGGCGCCACTTCTGTGTCTAAACGTGGTAGGAGCCTCGTCTCCCACCGACGTTCTTCGACTACCGCTTCTTCTTTTTTCCGAATTCCATTATAAGGTTGTATCTAGAAAAGTCCACCTCAAAGGTATTTCCTATTCAAGCTTTCATTCATTAGGAGACACCAGAGCGAAGGATGCAGAGGAACTTTTTTCGACTATATATGAGGACATATATGTATATTGTCTATTAAAGTGGTTTAATTTGGCATATTGGTGATTAAAGTATATAGTATTTCTTGAGGTATATAACTTTTTCGACCAGAGAACTGCTAGTAACTACCAGTTTCATCTCCAACTTCCATCTTCCTTGTGCTATTGAAACATTGAGATTCTCCTCATGTATGCGAATATATAGAAACTCTATGTATATACCAGCGTTACATAATCCATTTATTTATATACATACATTCTTCAAAACTACTTTATTCTTTTGTCTCATGGCAACCTTGTCGAATTTCCCTAAAAAGGCCAAAACCCCTACTATAATGTGTTTCTGCTGCTTTTCTTCGTGCGAAGTTTGACTCTTTTCTAGCTATTGTTCTTGCTGTTGTTGCCAACTGAATTTGTAACTGGCAAAATCGTGACTAATTACAGAAATTAAAACGCTGTAATTTAATTATGTATCGGCGATTTGTTATCGCTTTAGCAGCCCGCGGGTAGCAGCCAGCAGCCCATTTAGCAGTTCAAGCGACCAGTCAGCCATTCAGTCATTGCGATGCTGTTGAAAGCGGCGACCAATAGCGACACTGGACAAAGACAGTAAAAGTCAAAATAGTAGTAATAAAAGTCAGAGAAAAAAACTTGAAAAGAAATGAAGGAAAATGCGGAAATAATAGTTTTAAATAATAAATATAAAGGAAGTGATGAAGATTGGGATTAAAAGAAAATATACCAAAACTTTGTATGTATTTATTATAAAATATATCTTTCGTTAAATATTCCCTCGGAAAGCTTCCGAAAACCGGCATTTGTCATTAGATGTAGATTTTTTCCTAATTTATGAAAATCTATCGACTCTGATTAGATTACACAACTCACTGATTGATAATCACGCGATCTTGGCATAGTTCTTCTTCTTCTTTATTGACGTAGACACCATTTACGCAAGCTTCTTTCCATTGAGCATGTTTTTTACGTAGAGGGCTTCAAATGGATGCTTTTTGGCCTAGGTCTAGACCGGGAGTAATGAGCTGCTTGAACCAAATGTAGAAGAATCGTTTCTATCCACTCCCAAGTGAATGTTGCTTGTAGAACTTTGCTCACTTGCGTGAACTTTTCTACACATAGCTAATTCGCTAGAACAGTGCCTATGTATTAAAGGACGGAGCCATGACCCCAAAAAATTCTTAAAATTAGGTGGGTAAAGATGGGTAGAATATGAATCCATAGATTTGTTATATAGACCAGAAAGTATGTAGATGAAGTATAGTATAAAATAGCTGTGGGTAGTTCTAAACCGCAGGTAGCCACACTTAATCCATTACTAGGCCCATTGGGCACCCAGGTGGTAACAAAATTTAATCTTCTTTTTCAGAAGGACAGTGGATTTTGTAATACATCTGATTATTTTCCACCAAATCTCTGCCCAGTGTGTTTTAAGTTGGAACATTGCAAGCCGAGGATTATTTCTAGCCTTATCCGTCTGAAGCTTGAGCATTCGCAAAGATAATGCTCCAGCATCTCATCATCCTTCCCACGTACTCTGCATTCTGCCAATTCCTAATTTCCATTTTTCTGAAGGGATCTTAAAGCTAAGTGCCCTGTGATGAGTCCTACAATCTTACTGAGTTCGCTTTTATCTAAAAGTAGTAGCTTTTTGGTCTGTCCACCACCAAAACTATCCCAAAGTAATCTTGTGATAAGCCCTGTATTGCTAGTGTTCCATGACCTAGGATATTGCTCTAGTAGGGAGATGAATACTCTGTTCCAAGCTGTTCCCAAACGGCCCAATTCATCCGCCTTTTTGCTTCCTTATCCTATTTGCGGGGGTACCCAGATGAAGTTCCCTATTGTGAGTCTAGTTATTTCCTGCTTGAGTACTGTGAGTCTTGTTATTGCTTGCTTGCACAACCTAACGTATGTAGTGAAACTGAGTATTGCCGCTACGGATAGCCTTAATTGCCGCTTAGCTGTCCACTAGAAAGTTAATGGACTTGCAGATTAGAGCAGAAACCCACTTGGCATCTTCTGTTATGCCAAAAATTTCGGTCCGAAAGACTGAATTGTAGTCATTTAGCTTAAAGCTACCTTTTGCGTATGGAGTACTTCAGCAGAAGTCCGCTCCTGTTCCTATTTCATCATTTGATCCGTCGATGAACATATTATATATATTTCACCGTTTAAACTGTCGATTATTGAACCATTCTTCTCTACTGGGAAATGAAAACGTTGGGTTTAATTCCTTATGGATCTCCGTTTCTTGGTCGCAATGTCGTTGGGTTTTGTGTATGAAATGGCAGCTCTTAAATTCTTTCAGGTTGCACTTCGTCCCAAATGCGCCAATATTGCTTATTTACATACCCACTGAACCAGAAATGGAGCTCATCGCTGAACAAAATTTGACTCGAAATCGTCGAATCTTTTTGGAACTTTTCAAGAGCCCATAGAACGATATGAAAGGTGACACGACTTATGCGTGATCTGTCAAAAATCACTCATTACATTCACGATCCAATGGCATGGCAAAGCGATTGAGTCGAACTTTGGAAAAACATTTGGGGAAAATGTGAGAGAAGTAATGAAACTATTGTAGGACCAATAGACCATGTGACTACTTTGGAGCAAAGGCTCTTCTGCTGGAATTCTAGATTTAAAGAATTTTGGAAACACTGCTTTCAAATTGTTCTCTCCAGCTTAGTTTTTTGTCTAAGATATGGGGAGATATTTGACAAAAATTAAGAGTAAAATATTCCTAGATTAAATTGCGAAATTTTTACCGTTTTTGTTGTAATAAGTCAAAAATCTGCTTTCTTCAGATTAACAGACCGTAAACCTCTTCCCGGTGGGCGGAGATTTCAAGGGAACCGGCAGAAGTAATAATTCGTTGATCAACATGAAGCTGCCGGACGATCTGACCAATTAAAATCAGAATAAAGAGATTTTCCCACTTGTATTCCAAAAAATTTTCCAAACGAACAATTTAAGTAAACGGTTTAAAGCTAGATTACAGTTTCTCTCTCTACTAGCAAACATTTATTTTGAACCCCAAAAAGCTTAAAAGCCTAAACACGTTATTGGAAACGTTAACAACAACTAGCAGGGTAAAGCACAGTCGAATAAATCTACAGCAAACAATAAATGAAACGAAAACATGAACAACACAAAAAAGCAGGCAAAAAAATGCTAAGCTTCAAAGAATGCCCAAATCAAAGTTCAACGAAAATACATAATTGCATATTTCGTCAGCAATTTCGGACAAATTCGAAAACGGACAGTGCAGGCAGGCAAAATTTGTACGCCAATTCACGAGCAGACACGATGTGGAAAGCAAAGTGTGCGCGGAGCAAAGCGTATGGACGTGAAACATTGGTAGGTGGTGGTTAGATACAGGAACAGGAAGGAAAATCAAGCCGCAATGCCAAACAGATAGACAGTTAAAAAATTTACCGTTGCTGCAATTGGGTTTATAACTGCAAATTTTCAAATTATCAAGCCGTGAACCCCAAAGCTAGAATAAGTACATAGCTAAAAATTTACTCGCAAACTTACAGTGCTATTTGTAGTATGTAGGAGGTTATGTGTGGTAAAGGATGCCCTGTAGGAAATTTGTCATGTTGCTTTGTTCAGTGGTTTTTTAAAACTGGATCCAAAGAGCGCTGGCATAGTCTTTGATTTTGTTTGCCAATTATCAAATAAGATCTCCACAGGTTTTTTTTCGGATCCAATGTATCTAAGTTCATTTCGAAAAACATCCAACGTTTTATTGTCACAATCGCCAGTATAGCCTCATAGATTAGTACTGTTTCTGTAGAATATTGAAATAATCGCCTTATAACAATGCTTTTACTCAGCGAATTTCGCTAAAGATGGATCTGAAGGAGTAAGGAATGAAGTGAAGTGATGAGTATCTAATAAAAGACTGGAATTCTCATTTTGAAAAAAAGGGATAGAAACAGTTCCATCTGCTCAAAAAGTATTAGAAATCCGCCAGGTTATCATAGGTAAAGAAGGAAGAAGAGTAAAGACTTTAGAAACTCAAATTGGGCAAATTTTAAAGCCATCTAAAAAGTTCCCACCAGTGTGAGAGTCTTGGAAACCAACATCAAAACGCCTAATTAGCAAAAGTTGGCGAATTCCTTTGTTGTAGACCAAATTGTTCATCGTATCTGTCTTTCTTTCTAAGTCAGTGGCCGTCTTATAACGTTTAGAAGTTTCTTGATATCCTTTTCTTATACAGACCACTTCAGCAGCATTTGCTGTCATAATTTCTGAAAGTTTTCATAGACTGATCCTGGGTCTCTTGAGAAGTAAAGTCTTCTCTCGACGAAAAAGAAAAAACAAACTCTATAAGTCATTCACAGTTCCCAACCTGCCATATGATGTAGAGGCATGGACGATGGCAGTGACTGATGAGTCGACGTTACAAGTTTTCTAGAAAAAGGTTCTGCGGAAGATTTATGGTCCTTTGTGCATTGACCACGGCGAATATCGCATTCGATGGAACGATGAGCTGTACGAGATATACGACGACATTGACATAGTTCAGCGAATTAAAAGACAGCGGCTACGCTGGCTAGGTCATGTTGTCCGAATGGATGGAATCTTCAGCTCTGAGACTATTCGATGCAGTACCCGCCAGAGGAAGCAGAGGAAGAGGAAGTCCTTCACTCCGTTGGATAGACCAGTTGGATAAGGACCTGGTTACACTTGGAATCTCCAATTGGCGCCAAGCAGTGAATAGAAAGATCGACTGGCGTGCTGTTGTTGACTCGGCTATGACCGCGTAAGCGATGTCTAAGCCTATAAAAAAGAAGAAGAGCCTGGGTCAATATCAAGAAAAGGGTCTTAGTTCTAAAAATTGTCTGATTTTTCAATCGCCTATTAAGAAAGAGTATCGGTGTAATTCGAGGAAGGAGCCCAAGGATGTAAACAAAAATATCCAAATTTTATAGAAGAACTGGTATAGTATAATTGAACTTACTTGGAATTTGTTCAGAAGGGCATTCTAATGCCAAGAAGCTCTTAGTTGGCCTTCTAGTGTGAAACCTTTTTCCTATAGGGTCAGACATAGTACATAATTGCACATACTTGCTATAATTTGGATTCGTACAGGCAATCGCGCACCAAATACTTCTCTTTCCATAGATCATATATGTACGTACACGAAGTACATATGTATGCTGTGTATGTATGGGTACTAGCAATTTTCAAATTTTCTAACAACAGCAACAAAATCGCAACCTTCATTCACATGACAGAGCATGTAATTTGCATACCCTTCACCCCATTAAGCACTCTTATGTGCACTGGCTATTTAACTCAGCGCTTACTTCATATGCCGCGCTCCCCACGCTGCCCCCTCAGCTACTTCATTGAATAGCCAAGCAATTGGAGTGAAATTTTACAAATCGGCAATTATCATATGCGAATACCGACGGCCGTGGTTGATTTAGACTAACGGTGAAGAATTTACAACAACATGGAAAATGTTAGTACAACAACATAATTTTTTGTTAGATTCAAAATTGTTTCGCGCATTCAAAAAAAAAATGCGAAAATAAATTGGAGCGAGTTCAACTGCCGTTTGATTCAGTATTAACGGTTGTGCAGTATTCTAAAGCAAATTGCTGGAAAGCGGCAACGCGATTAAATGCTCAATTGTCGCCGCTATTTTTTACTCATCTCTCTTGTTGAACCTTTTGTTTTCCTCTTGTTGCTGCTTGTTGGCGCATGAGAAATTATTGCTGATGCATTTCTATTTGCTTTGTTTGATTTTTTCCCCTTTCTGAAAATTGTATATCCAACAGCGATCCATCACTCATCGACTAAATCAGTCAAGTGTCTCAATGCGCGCTTTGTGCGAGGAATATGTGAAAGATGGCATTGAATACCCCTTAATAAAAGCTTCGTCAATTCCATAATGCATCTGCCAATAAAACTGGCTGATTAGCTCCACGAGTTCTTTCTATATACACACTTTTCAAAGTGTTCCTCTCTGATATCTATAAGTCAACAGTTTAAGCTACTGAGATCTGACAGTTTTCTTTCGAATAAAACCAACTCAATACCAAGTATTGCTTCAGTAAAAACTCCTTTCTAAAAACGCTCTATATTTGTCAGCAGAGCAAAGCCGCTGTAACCTTATTAGACGACTAAGTTGTGATATCTTTCCATTCCCGTAGCTAAAATAGTTTCTCCAGAAAACAAATGATATTATGTCTGTGAATCGAAGGCCCAGACGGAAAGCTTAAAATTCTAGAAGATACAATAAAAATATTTCTGAACCTCAAATTGTCAAAGTTTTCTAATTAGGTTGGGTTAAGTAAACAGTCTGATATCTCGTGAAGCCACTCAAAATTCTACTTGGACTGTAAAAAACAATTGTCCGTTGTGATGCCCACAACTACCAGGTATGGATGAAAAAGACCGTGGCATATCGACAAGAAACTTGAGCTCGCCACAAATTTATTGAGGTGGCTAACCGCAATTTCAGCCTATTCGCTGGGTTCCTAAAAAATATAGTAACCAACATCCTTCAACCTTAGACAGGCGAAAGCTTGACAGTGGAGGAGGAAGTGTCCAGATGTTTCCACCTCATCTTCCTCTTTGTAAATTTGACAAGTTACGTTGTCCAACGTCTTTCGCCTTACCGTGTGAATGTCAGTTTGACAGAGTCGAGTTCGGACGTACATACTACCGTGCCCAAAAAATAAGGTGACTTTGTATACTGATTGTAGTCACTATCCGGGATGGCTTTCAGTTCCGTCTTCGCTGCGGCATGAATTTCCTCTATCGTATAAAAACGGTGTCCCTGGAGCAGTCTTTTGATCTTGGTGAACAGCCAGAAGTCGCACGGCACCAGATCAAGTGAATATGGTGGTTGCGGAACGATATGGGTTGTGTTTTTGGCGAAATGATCACGAATTACGAGGGCAGTATGAGATGGTGCATTATCGTGGTGTAAAAACCAAGAAATGTCTTTCCAAAATTCCGGACATTTTAGGCGGATAGCGTTACGCAAACGACGCATAACGTTCAAATAATATTCCTTGTTGACTGTTTGATCGGTTGGGAGGAATTCATAATGCACAACACCACGATAATCGAAGAAAACAGTCAACATGACCTTGATTTTTGAGCGACTTTGGCGCGATTTTTTTGGTCTCGGCTCCCTTTTGGCACGATATTCGCTCGATTGATCGGTTGTTTCGGGGTCGTAAGTATAGATCCAAGTCTCATCGCCAGTTTTAATGCATTTCATGACACATTGGTAGTCGAAAAGTATCGTTTCACATACTTCAACGCGACGCCTTTTTTCCAAAAAATTCAAGGTTATCGGTACCAGTCGAGATTTGACGCGCTTGAGGCCCAAAACATCCTTCAAAATGGTATTGGCTGAGCCTTTCGATATGCCAACTTCATCAGCAACGTTTTTTCAACACCAAATCTTTGATTTGTTGAACGTTAGCTTCGTCGGTTGAGATTGATGGTCGCCCTGGACACTCTTCGTCTTCGACACGTTCACGGCCGGCTTGGAACTCACTATACCACTTGTAAAAATTTTTTTAGACATAGTCTCATAACCAAAAGCTTTCTGCACCATCCTCAACGTATCCGCAGCAAAAAACGAAAAACTCACTTTTAGCAGCTCACAAAACGACAATGAATGAATATTTTGACATGAAATTTGACATGAATATGACTAACAGTACTACCGACCTAAAAAAAAAAAATAATTTTCCAAATCCTTCGACGCGCTCAGTTTAAATTCAAATGTCCCCTTATTTTTTGTGCACAATAGTACATCATTCCGGCGATGTGATCCTAGCTAAGAACAGTTCAATGGACCTTTTACGTTCCACCCTTGGCTAGGAGACTTTTGCCACCCCTCAGGTGTTGTTTGCTGACCAACGCTAGCTGAGCTTGCGCAAGGCCCATAGATTCCATGCTCGATTGCACGAAGGTAGAGGAACCCCTGCTCATTCCCATTATAATGGAATTATTCTTGCACGCTTACCGGTTCGATTTCGACGTGGCTAGACACGCAGCCAAGTTTAATACGAAAGTTGATTCACTCTGATACTACTTTATGCTTACTGTTAGCTAGCTCAAGGTCTATATAACAGCTCCGCTATTGGAGTGAATGCAAAAATCTCTGAAGAAAGTTTCTTCAAGAAACCTTCCACTTCGGGAATGTACATCTGCTGCTACCTTAATGGCTGCCACTACTGCTTTAAATACACTATAGTAGCCTGGCAATTTAAAACAAAACTTAAATCCTAAGCTCCTTGGACTTCGATCCAGCCGTAAAAAAGCGCAATACGCCTCTTCTACATATCTCCCGTAGGAAAGTGCGCGGATAAGATGCCGATAGAAGAAAGTTCCGCGGCGCAATGGTTGAAGTAATCAGGGATGCAGTCTCTCTGTGACCCTTAATGAGTCCAGTTTCCCGGTGTCTGATAGCTACATTCGCAGCATAGCATCTTCCGGCTATGTGTAGAATAGCACTAAGTTAGTGTTTATAGTTCTCTTAATTTCTCTCAATATTCTTTCTCACTCTTTCTCTAGTCTCTAAAAGTTGTGAATGCCACGGCATGAGGCCCTCAGTTAGATTTTTTTCCACAACAGTGTAGTTTTCTTACTATTGCATATTAATCTAGTATTGATTTATGGAAAGAGTAAAGCGATATGTAAAAGCAGAAATCTTTTTTTGTTGCTCTCAATGTATAAGCATGACTTCCATCTCAAGGCAATCATAGTTGCAGAAAATAAACAAAACAAAATTTCATGAAAAAGCGCTGACTTGACAGAAAAAAATGCGAAATTGTCCATCGCCGCTGAGCGATCGTGATTATCATATCAAGCAGCAATGCTTTATGCACCCAAGCGCCATCAACAACATCAATAGCAACAACAACTGCACCAACAACGTCAACGTCATCATCAGCACTTCATCATCAACAACGGCCGTCGTATTGTTGTTGCAACCAGCATCAGCAACTACTTACCTGGCAAGCAAGCGTCGTAGTGGCCCACCAAGCAGCTAGCCAATCACCCACCCACCAGTCAGCAATGATTGCTTCCACCACTTTTCACATATTTCCAAGTTTGCTCCATTCCATTTCCACTCATTCGCCGCTGAGGTGACTCCTTCATATGCGATTGCCAGATTGTCGGTGGTCCGTCGGTCGTCCGGCCGGTGGCTGATGGCTGCGTCAGACGTGCATGTCCCGTTTCTGTAATTTTTCTGCCACACACGCATACACTCACATGCTTACATATCATTAGCTACAATACATACCACCAAGCCATTGACTTATATATACATACATATGGTATATGCATGGGCAGACGTCAGCCGGTGCGAGTTCGACTTCGAGTTCGGAGCAACAGTAAATTGCACAACGCCCACAGGGAACCGATGAATAAATGTATGCAATGCTCTAGCGATAGCAGCAACAAAAGCAAATAAAAAGTAAGAAAAATAAAAACAAAACAATAGCAACAACAGCGAATGCCAGGCTAATAGCGCTGTCCATGTGTATGTATGTATGTGTGCGAAGTAAACGCAAAATAAATGGTTTATCATCAACAGCGCAATTGGTCTATTAGAGATTATGGCCAAAACGGTGTGTTGGGATACAAAATAAAACAACAAAAACAAACACATTGCATGTAGAATACAACAACACTACTCCTATGCCATTTCAAATCGTGCACCTTGGCGTTGCCCGAGTCTTTTGCTTGTCTTAAATGCATCGTATGTGACTGAAGGGTGACACATTGCTCGCTGGCCGGGTCAGCTAGTTTTGATTTAAGGCAAAAATTAGGTTAATTTCTTAAATTGCTGTAATTTTCTAGATATGTATGCTTTTAAAGTGGAAGAGAGACGTTTATCGATCGATAAAATTGGCGAACGAAGGACACCGCTGAGGTGGGCTTTATATATTGCTTTCGTCGAAGTGCGTATTTTTATATAGTACCGCAGTCCTGTTAAGTTTTCGTGTTCCTTTCGTTGGTATTACATTTTTATGTTACGGATCCCAAACTCAGCGCAACAACTCCAGCTGAAGAGAAAGTTTTGTTGATCCCGTTTGTATAGGTAGCAAGCGGGCTCCAAGACCGATGCCCGCTTGTAACCACACCTTCTGGTGTACAGACCTTGTAGGGCCCTTAAACAGATTACCTCGGAGTGGCATCATCAAGACTTCCTTTCTTTTAACCATGACCCTGATTTCCACACAGGTTCACAGTTATTCACGTTGCCCAAAGTGACGCGGACGCGAGATTGAGTGTTGTAGAGACTTCGGATTAACTCGTAGGATCGACATCACCTATTTAGAAGCAAAATTTAATAATTTTCCAGTCGTAAAGAGATAGCTAGCATACTATCAAAGACTACACATTGGAAGCTAAACGAGTTAACTTTTTCTTATTCGATGTCCAGAAGTGAAACTCTTTCCTGTAGATACGATGATAAAACCACAATACATTCCGAATACTTTAAAGCCTACTGAGAATCTATAGTTGGCACTCTTTACTAGCGACGATATTACTAAGAGAATTTACTTTGGAAAGAAATTCAAATTCAAAGTCTCAATGGCCTCTTATAGGAAATCGGAGGATTCTATCCTTGAAAAGTACTTTCATCGGGCTGGTTTAGTGGGATCACGTACCAAATTGTCAGTGACTGTGGGTAGGCTCCCAAGCATTTTTCAAACTGAAGTCTATGCCATTAGCAGAGATTATTCTAAAGAAAATCTATTGAGGGTGAGAAATTGTTATTCTAAGCGTTAGTCAAACAGCACTTCAGGAAATGTCGTCCTTTGAAATGAAATGAACTGAACGGCTACTGTTCCACGGTTCTATTACACTTCTATGAGCAAAGAGCAGGAATATCATACTCCTAGATTGCCCCGCAGTCGCAAGAAGAAAGAGTCAGACTATTGGCGCATTATATTCGGTTAGAGGATGGGATATATTATTTTTTCTAAATTAAACAAAGTATTATAATAACAAGAAAGGGTGCATAGATCACAGCTCGCTGCGCATTCCTCAATCTATCTATGTAAGTCCTGAGTTCATTCTTGAAATAAAGTAATAAATTACGTCAGCCTCGTAATAGTCGTCCTTAGTGATCAAGAGGTTTGAAAAAGTGGTCGACGAAGCACTAGGCTGATCACCATTACTACCTCTTTCGGTACAAAGATGGTTTGGTTGGAACCAGTAAAATTAGCTGCAAACAAGATCTTTTTGAATGAATTTAAGGTAAGGTTGCCTTTTTCTGTGATATACTGCAAACCCAAACCAGACATATAATCTCTTTTTAGCTAATAAGTTCGGCAGACTTTTCTGTATGTTCATTTCTATAAAAAACCATATACAAACGAACGAAAAAGATACGAACTAAAAGCTTCCTTGGCACTTTAGAAAGTTGCTTAGGACTTAGGACTGAGAGAGCTATTGAACATTCCAGTACATTGATTATCATTAGCAGAGAAAAGGGATGAAAAAAATATTTTCTTCTTCTTTACTAGAGTAGACACCGTTTACGCTATTATGGCCGAGTTAACAAGAGCACGCCAGTCGTTTCTTCTTTTCGCTATTTAGCGATATTTCCAGATACCAAGTTCAGTCAGGTCCTTCTTCATCTCTTCTCTCCAACGGAGATGAGGTCTTCGTCTTCCTCAACATCCTACGGCGGGTACTCAAACCAAAATCTTAAAAGCTGGAGTGTTTTTTTTTTACATCTGGACAACATGACCCAGCCGGCGCAGTGCTGTCTCTTGATTTGCTCGTTCCATCGACTGCGGTATTCGCCGTTGCCCATACGCAAAGGACCATAAATCTACCGCAAAACTTTTCTGTCAAACACTCCTAAGGCCGACTAATCAGATTATGTCATTTTCCATGCCTCCGTACCATATTGCAGGACGGGAATGTCGAGGGACTTGCAGAACAGTGCCATGCAAGCCAAGTCGCGAATACGATGACTGTTTGTTTGATGACAGAAAACATTTTATTATTAAATTAAGGAGGCTTATCTCACGGTAATTGGCGCAGATTGTGGGGTCTCCCTTTTTGTGGTTTGAGCAGAGCACTCTTAGTTTAGCAGCAATTTTTAAGGTGAATTTAGAAATATCAGAAAGAAAGAAAGGGAAAAGAAGAAACTCATGACGTGGCGCCAGTTTGGCAAAATAGAAAGCTTATGCTTACCTCGTCTAAAACCACTTAGATGATCTAAAAAAAACAACTTGTAAGAAGATAACTAATTAATGAAACACTGGCAATACGCCCCTCTTCCAGCAGAATGAAGAATGTTTAAGACACGAGAGTGAAAGTGTTCCGTAAATAGAAACCATAACACATGGCGCATTCTTTGTGAAACATGTGACAAATAAGAGGTAAAAAATTTTAAAACAAAAACAAAACAACAAAACTTGCGGTGTGACATTTAAAATGACATTAGCTGCAGAACTGACATTAGCTGTAGTCACAAGAAAACAACAACAAAACCAATAAATTTACGCGATCAACAGCGATCACTTAAAGAGTCATTACCATACGGTAGCCAACACGTCGGGGTGTTAACACACACATACACGGATGCACAAATGCAACTGCAACGTCGCAGCCAAAGTAACCCGAGTCACTCGAGTCAAATTGCAGCATTTAATCCTTTCTCACTGCGCTCGCGCTCGAACTGGGCCACAAATGGATGCGTGTGCAACGCGCCAACACGCAAACATGCACCTCACAACAACAACACCAAAACCAACTGACATGCAAACCGTTGCAGACGTCAGTGATGAGTGCGGCCGCGTCCAACGGAGGCATACCGCGGAAGCGCGCGCGTGATGACAGCTATGCTCAATGGTTATTACACGCCTCAAATAAAAATGAATGAAAGCCACCACCAACAACCTCCTTATATATGTATGAATGTGTACATAGCATGCGTGCGTGTGTTTGTGCAACTCATGTTGCCACATCCATTAGCTGGCTGGTGTTGATGAAGGCAATTTGATAAGCGGCTAGCGGCTGTGACGATGCGCTTGCTCATAAATGAAATTATGCCGGCGCACAGACAATTTGTTGAACCGCCCCTAATTTGTAATATTTTTTCACCGCTTCACTTTTTTTCTTTTCGGCTTCTGGTTGTTTGTAAAATATTCTATTAAAAGGTATGACAGCTTGAAGTCAAAATATGTTAAATGCTGGCGTTCGACATGACGTGACATGGCATAGCATAGCATAGTGTTGGTGTTGGTGACATGATGGTAGGGGGAACGGTGACGGTTAAACGGGTGCACAGGTGAGCTGGTGCAAATGTGGGAAATGCGGTTGAAGAAGGCTGTTGATATATAGCTTGGCATTATTTATGACTGTGTTGTGCGCGTATTTAACAACTTCAATGAAAGTTGATGTTATGATAAGCGCAAATATTTATTGTTTTGAATTTCTGCATTAATTAATGCGAGTAAACGTACATGTAAGAACACTCAAAGACACTCAGTTGCATGTTGTAGTGTTGTTTCAAGTACTTATCATTGCTGGTATAGTTGATCTACATAGGGAAGAGAATGGGGTGGAAACAGCCACTCACTTTCTTCTCCATAGTTAAGCCTTTCTCCGACTGAGCCTGATACATCCCGGTAGTCTTACCTTCGGCGAATCTAAAGACTTGGACGCAACTGACTTTAGCCATCTCAACAAATTTGTGATAGATAGATAGATAGTGATTGTAAACAACTTCGTCGATTGGTAAGAGTATTATGGTTCATTGTAGGGGTTTTAGGTACCACAAAGGAACGATATTCTAAGCTGTCCAAGTGAGATTTCTGTTAGAATCAACTATGCTCCAACTTCTTTAACCATCTAAAAATTTTTTTCTGTAGCTCGGTAAAATATGGCGCTATCGGTTCGTCAGCATGAGCTTGCATGTTATTTTGGTGGAATAACACCTTTTTCTGCACCAAATGGATGCATCTTTTTCATTGGGAGTGGTTTCTAGAGGCGAATCCCAAAGCTAGCACACAACCTTGCTAGGCGAGTAATATGAAGTGGAACACCCCATTGCAACCCATTCATTCAGCACTTTGGCGTGTAATCGGCGCAATATTTTTTTAAAGTCCCGTTGTCGATTAGCTCTCCTCAGTGTAGTCGATGTAGATAACACCTTGTGACTTTCAAAAAATGGTGGCCAACTTCTTCCCCGCCAATAGGACAGTATTTTTAAAGTGGCTGGTCGGTACCTTCATATATCTGTCTGCAAGGCAACATTAAAAGACAAATTTGTTGTTTGATGAGCTTCTATAGAGCACGCTTTTACCATTCATTTGATTCGGAACTCTGCTAACCTCTTGCGCTCATGCTCTCTCAAAACCCGAAAAACCAATACTTATACGGCTGCGAGATGCTTCTGGCCAAAAGTGGAATGCGAAATGTCCTCTCAGCTGCTTAGTCTTATCAAAGTTCATCTCTCGACCGTACCTGGTATTCTGATTGCAAACTGCCCAATAGTCTCATATGCGGTAAAGCTGCAAATGTATCTTGTCGGAAGAAGGCAATTTTCATTGTGTTTAACGTGAGTGCCGGCCAAAGATAGCCTAACCTCCCGGTGTTTAAAGCTCATTGATCGAAACAGTGTCCTGATTAGCGCCCTAAATAATACAAGCAAGTATTATTTGGTTCCAATTGGTCCAGGGGAAGCGACATTTCTCCCACCTAGGTCAGGTTCGGTGTCGACCAAAACCTCTGCCCTGCTATGCTATGGGTTCGGCAGCCGACCGCAGTATGACTCGACCCTGAACTGAATTTTCAATTCTACCTGCTGTTAGGTTCAAATCACAGCCACCACGAATCTACCCAAAGGGCCAAACCCAATGAGCAGATTCGAGACCGTTGCCACGAGAGTCGGGTCTAAGTAATCGGAACGGACCCGAATTTTTATTCAATCAAGAACTGTCAACTGGAGACCACTCTTCGAGCTTACTTCAGAACTGTTTTTTGCCACTTCAACAATAGCAGATTGGCGCAAACTCCAAGGGCTAAGTGCTCCCCTTGGTACCAGATTTATAATAAGTCTCGGGTCAAACCTTCTAGCTATTGCTCCTACCAGTTGGACACGCATCAAACTCAATTACTAGTGACATTTGACGCTTGAACTTCAAATGTCTTTTTATGATATTTCCAGGCAAGCCAAATAACAGACATAATGCGGATTGGATTTTCGTCGCCTCTTACGGCAGGTATACCTTACCGCAGGTAAATTCTACTCCCTGCCTGCTGAGAGAATGGAAGAAGACAAGATGGAATCAGCTGGACCCTTTCTTTTGGTTTGTTTTGGGAATCACAAAGGGCCAGAGTTCACAGCTATCCCAGAAGAATGCTGCGCCACCTTTGGTCCGTGGAGCAGTCCAACCTAACATTTCATGTACCGATTCTCACTTACAATGCCTGATGTTAGTTAGTCATCTTGAAATTTTCTGTTAATGGAAGAACTTGTCTTTGACTGAGGTCTAGTTTTCACATAATACTCTGATCGCTGGACTTAAATTTACTCTACTTGAAAAAAAAGGAAATTTTAAACCACCAAACCTTTACAATTTTCAAACTATAAATAAAAATAATAAAATTTTACTATCAGTACCCCTTAAACTTGAAGCGATTATACCCTCACAAACTTAACTGCCTTTGAAGCATGTGATATTTCGAAAAAGTTCTCCAAACCAACTATAATTTCCGCAACATGCAATAATTCGAAAATTTATTGTTTGCAATAAATGTGGAATCCTTGCCATCCTTGCTATCCCAACAACAACTAGCAATGAAAAATAATCGAAAGATTACATAGATATCAGCCCAAAAGCGAAAACGAATAATGGCAAAAGCAAATAAGCATGTAAATACAACGGCATTGGCCACACCCACAGTTCATATCGGCAAATAGAGATTACGCCGAAAAATTCGCAACAACAAGAATAATGCAATGGCAGATATTCGTATAAAATTAAAATAAAACAATCAACATGAACGCGCAAACATCATAAAAACCAGCCCACACCAGCCCAACCGGCAGCGCCGGCAATCGGAAAAATCGCCCGCCACTGTACCGACGGTGGGAGCAAGCGAATCATATGCATGCCACGAGTGCGTCCGCGCTCCAGTCGGTGAATGAGTGAGTGCGTGTGTGTGTGTGAGTGGCAATTTTGGGTAGCGCCATTCAAGCTATATAACCCGATATCGAATATACTAAATATAAAAATCATGATATCGCAGCGATTTGTTTACATTTTTATTGTTTCCTGTTAGCGCACTAATCCACAACGATATGAACTTGTGTACTTACGTATACGCTCGTGTGGATATGACGGCACGAGCTTATGCATATGGACACACATATTTGCAACTAAAAACAAATGCCGATTCTAGCGCCACAGATATTTGGCTAGGCCATCTGGTGGTGTGAGTGTGTTGAATATTGCAAATATAACAAATACAGAGGCGGTGTTGAAATATGTTTCATTTTTGAGAGGGTTTTAACCCCCGAATGCGTTAAAGTTCTGCTGAAATTCAAGTTTTTGGGTATTTGGTATAACATTAGGTTCGCCCGTAAAAGATATTTGAAGAATAGCATTTGATCAAATTTGACTCGGACTGGACCATGATTCTTTTTCAAGATTGATACCACACTTGCGGAAGTGCCTTTGAAGCTCTGTTTTATCATGAACACATCTCAGATCTCTGATCAAATTGACTCGGAGTGGTCTGTAATTCTTTTTCCTAGATTTTACAGAAGATCAGATTTGACTTGAACTGGTCCATAATTCTTTTTCCTGGATTGTTAACACATTTACGGAAGTGTCTTGGTCTGCTTTATCACGAACATCGGTCAAAAACTTGCCTCAAGCGGGGAAACTTGCTCAAGCGAGAAAACTTGCTTCATGCGAGCCATCCATTCACCTCTTTTAAAAAACAAGAGATCGAAAAAGTTATAGAATCAGCACTTTAAAATCATGTTGTTATGATTCGTGAGACAACAGAGGATCTCCACATCTCTTATGGATCAACTCAACACATTTTGGTTAATGTTTCAGGTGTGAAATGTATCAATACTTGACTTGTACCGAAAGTCTTGAATGCGACGTCACAGTTTATCATGATTGTGACTGACTTTTTGGCCGAACACGAAGCAAGAGTCATTGCTTAGCCAACGTAATCGCTAGATTTGGCTCCCTGCAATTGGTTCCTGTTTTTAAACTGAAAAATCCACTTACGGAAACGTGCCAAGAGTCCATTCTTCATTTTCACTAAAAAAGTCGGATTGGGCCGGTAACACGAAACTTCGCCAGTTGCCTATATCTTTTGTGCTGTCACGCCAGTTGTAAATCCCAAGTGCAGACAAGTCATTATGCACTTGCCCCTTCCATTCGATACGCCTTTGCTACCGTTTGCCATCGTTGGGTCTTGAGGCGAAGAAACTTTTCGCTAGAGCATCATCTTCCATGACAACGGTATAGCCTATTCGTTGAATTTCTATCCGCTTAACTAGTACATTCATAGCTCCAAAGACTTGCGGAGAACAGTTCTGTCAAATGATCCAAGTCCGGTCGTCATCGTCCATTTTTCTGCGCCGTATAACAGGATGGAAATAATGAGAGACTTGTAGAGTGTTATTTTTGTTCGTTGAGAAAGGGAACTGCTTCTCAACTCTCTACCGATACCACTGTAGTACCTATTGGCAAGAATTATTCTACGCTTGAACAGTGTAGTTCTCGTGTTGCCATTTCCAGACTAAAAGAATGAGGCATAAGAACATCCCAACCAAGCTTTTGGAGTTCTAGTAGAATCTCCAGCGTTGTGTCTGGCTGGGTTATATCTTTTCCTATTGGCCAAAGTTGACCGCTTCTGGTTGACAGTCCAGGTACAAATTAAGAATTTGATGAAGGGAAACATCTCGTAGCACATTTTCTCTGCCAATTCAAGCAAACACATAGCAAAACCTTCCTAATCGCCAATACTGAATTGATCACCGTTTCAACCGACACACCACTATTCGAACGCGACTGTTTTCTCTTGATATTGTGGTAAGGGACCGACTTTTCGTCACCAATGACCAACCGCTTCAGAAATCGATCGATTTTGTTCCGATTCAGCAGCGATTCACAGGCGGAAATTTGGTGTTTAGTGATTTTTGCGTTTACTCATTCATCGAAATTCCTAGAGGAGAATCTTTATTGGCTTCGTGACCTGCGGTTCTGTAGAGTAGCGACCTGTGTTGAATACTACACGTATTTCCAGTCGCCTTACCACCTGAAAATATTAATCTCCGTCACTGCTTATGCCACTCCACATTCAAACATATCGTGGCATATCGGCAATTGTGTATTAGAGATATTGAAAATGGTGTGCAAACGGTTATTGCCGCACAGTCAGTGAACCGATGAACCACTGAACTGTTGGGCCGCCTCCAACGTCATATAAATACTTACATACATTATACATACATACTATGTGCACATGCAGAGTGCTTATGAATGAATATATCGTTGGCGGGTGTGGGTGGCGTGTCCAACTTGAAAGTGGCGCTGCCGAGAGATGCCCGTTATTGACACCAGTAAGCTGATACTACACAAAATATTCTATGAAATCTAGGCTCATGCATTCAAAAACATAAGCACATATGTATTTATTACATGTACGTATGTATGTACATTTGCTTGTGCGCTTGCATGTAAGCCATTGCAATTCGTTTGTTATATCTGCTAACCGCAATAAAGGGCAATTTTCGAAATACTACTGTAGCCAGCCTACATGCGGACAACATATTGCATTTGCTTTTGTTTTTGTTGTTGCAAATTTTCCTTATCAAGTATTTTTGTTACTTTTAGAGATTGGCATTATTTTTATTAGGCGCGCGTTAACTGAAAGCACGGCACGCGCACTTAGCACAACAAAAAAATAATAATAATAACAACAAATTTTATATCAACAACAAAAATAATAACAATAAAACGCCTACCGAAACTAACAGACTTTGCAAAATCATATATCTGGATTAGTTAAGCGAGAAGTGGAAATGTATAGCATTTTATATTAGGGTGGGTCTAAAAAATTTTGTTTAACAACAAATATAATAAAAATAAAGCTACCAAACTTAGCAAAATTACATCTTTGGCTTAGTTAAGCGAGAATTGGGAATGTGTAGTAATGTATATTAGGGGTGGTCAAAAAAATTATAAATTTTTTTTACAAAAATACCATTTTGTAGAGCAGTAAATTCTCTGTAAAGCTATGTTCCTTTCGATTTTTAATGATATTAGGGTGGTTCAAAAAACTTTTTCGAAGAAGCAATTTTGTAGAGTATAAAATTTCCTGTAAGACCATGCTTTTCCGATTTTTAATAATTTTTCATTGAGTTCCATAAGAAAAAATACAAAAATTACCGTTAAAATAATCAAACTTTACCCGTTAATATCTTCTAAATGGTTAGTTTTACGAAAAAATTGTTAAAGACCATTTTGTAGAGCAGTCAATTTTCTATCAAATGTATGAAACGGGATATTTTTTCAAGAAGTTGGATGAAAGATATGAATTTTCTATCTGATGATAAGAAAAAAAATATAAAACTGTAAAGCGGAGGGCATTATCGTTGCAATTAAGAGTAACAAGTATGACTTGGAGAGATTTTTGTAGAGATATCTAGGAACCTACATACCTCTCAAACTACCAAACAAAAAAATGTTTTTTACCCTCCCTAATGTACATAATAATCAAATATAAATATGTATCCAAAATTTATATATATATAATATTTATACATACATATATACATATATGTATGTATATAAGTATAGGTGGTTCGTAAATGTATTTTTTTTTATCCACCCTAATGTAAATATACATACATATGTATTTATATATAAGTAATCGTCGCCCTTAAGTCGCTTGATTGCGGCATTTACGTGAGCAATTTTGTTTGCAAAATATTTCCGCTTGACACGTGCCATCATCGCTCTTGGTAGCGCTATTAGCCAATTGTTGGTTAGGCTTATTTGTTTTAGCATTTACTTACGTAGCTAAGTTTGCATTTTCTACAGCCCAAGAAACACCACAAAATTGCTCGCTTAAATATTTGTGTAATCGATATGGCAGTAATATAACCCAACATGCAATAAGGGTCTAATTTAATTGTCTAAAAAACCTGCTAGGTAAATAATATAAATAAATAAATTCATCCGAAGACGATCCAAAGAACTTGAAGTAACCAGAGAGAGAAGGAGACAAAAAAGTCTATCTGAGAACACTTCTATGCCCGGTTTTCAATATTTTAGACTCTCTGGAATTATTTTAGGTGCTTTTCAAATATAACATTTTTTCTCTGTTAAGAAAAT
The DNA here is from genome assembly GCA_037783105.1 of Bactrocera zonata. NCBI lineage: Eukaryota > Metazoa > Arthropoda > Insecta > Diptera > Tephritidae > Bactrocera > Bactrocera zonata. Next base: position 916,577 of record JBAWJQ010006014.1, on the reverse strand, counting down.
ATTCAGGTGGCAACGTCAGAGAACCTTCTTTGGATATAATTTTTTTAATATGGTTCGTATATTTCGTATATTCGTATATATGCAATTTAATTTTTTTCGATTTTTTATATTAATATCAAAATTTCAAAAGAGTTGCCACCCTTTTCCACTTTATATTTTACTCAATTTCAATTTTTTGCAGTCGACGTTTGCAAACATTTTAACAATTTGAAACAAAATATAAATAAAATAAAAAAATGCGCAAGGTGGCAACTCCATAAAGTGAAATTTTTCTGAAATTTTTTTCAAATAGCTCTAAATTTGTTTAGTTTTTATTTTATTATTTGCAAAAAACGTGGGCAACTTCCTTTTTTTTGCGGGGGTTTTTTGGAAGTTCAGCAATTTAGACGTGAAATAAAAATATTGAACGAAAATGAAAATTCTAACAGTAGTTTACTGGTGACGTACTTCCCAATATATTTGTTATACTATCCGTTATTATAATGTCAATAGCTTATATTTATATTGTACTCTCCGTTATTTTAATGTCAATGGCTTACCGGAATGATTTTCATAGTCATTTCGCGAAGATATATGTAATTGCTTTGAGATTTCAGCCAAGAGAGCTAGCAAATAATTAAAGAGATCGTCGCCCCGCATCGTATATTTACTGATCAAATTTCGTGACAGCGATTAAAAAAACCGTTATTACAGGTCTAGGTATGTATTAGGTAAAAAAACAGACAATATGAATATTTTACACAAACTCTTCTCTAATCGAAAAATATGTAATAAACTTAGCTGAGGCTAAGTAGAATTAATCCCTGACTTGCATGTAGGCAAACGTGGCATGAATGGACTGTGGGCCGCAGATGTCGACTATTAAAACTTAAAAGAAAGAATATAAGAACCTTCATAAAAGAACTAACAAGCCACCGTCTAATATTCAGAAATGCCCGTGGATTACGAACGTCATATAACCGCTATTGTAAAAGCTGTGAAAATATAGAAGAGGAGGAGACTATCAAACAACTTCTAAGTGATTATAAAACTCTATATAGAACAAGAATGGCAACTTTCGGTCGATCGTTTCTTGACGACATCACAGAGGTTGCACATATAAAACTTTTCATACTGATGAATTTCCTTCTGAAGCATGGAGTGGTTCAGAGAGAAGACAATAGAGTAAGGGAATTTTAGTCTCTACGGTTTCTGATGAACTTCATCAGATGCAGAGAATGGTTCAGAGAGGATCAAATAGAGTGAGAGGGTTTTAGTCCCAATGGTATCAGATAGGCCTTCTAAACGAATAGTTGCGACGTCAGACAGCCACTCTACCTACATACCAACACACACTCTTGAAGGTTTGGAGATTTTTATGTCAGAACATTTAAACTTTCTTGAACTGTTCTTATCCGACGAAGAAATCGTAGACAAACTACTTTAGCAATTTACCTATTTTCAATATTTTTACATCCTTCACCCTTCAGCCTGCATGTAGGCAACATTTCGATGTCTGCTATCACACCAAAAATGTCGGCTTATCGGCAGTACTGAAAAAATTTATTTTTTAGGGCTTAGGAGACATACTACCGGGCACAGGGTTGCACGTCTATCATCTATATAAATATTTCTGTTCAATTTTCATATTTTGCGCCTAAGTGTGGGCAATGTTTGAGTGAATATTCACGTTTCTTCCATTCTTTTGACTGCGATCTAAGGATACCTGTCAGAAATTGACACAAAATTTTACTTACCTCAGCCTTTTCCAATTCTTTGATTTTCCATAAAATAAAAAGTCTTGAAATTTTTTCTTTTAATTTAAATTTTTCTTTGTGTATTTGTGTATATATATTCATTTATATTTATTATACCTGTTTATATATTTTGCACTTAGTCTAGATCAATTTTTACACATTTATCAATAGTTTCTTTTTTATATTTATAGTAAGCCCGTATGTTAATGTACTTATTTTGCATTACTAATAAATTACTTATACTAACTGTTACATAAATACATAATAATTAATTACACATACAAACTACATACAAAGTTTTATACTTATATATATGTATATATATACTTGTTTAGTATATATTTTATTTCAACAAAATTTCCACATTTCAACTTTGCAGTACGAAAAATATTTAAAGAGTTTTAGATTTTCGAAAACAGTTTTCGAAAAAAAAACTTAGAAATTTAAAATATTACTGCAATATGTTTTTGTTTTTGATTTTTTGATTTACTTTCCTGCCAACTGCTTGATTTGTGTTCTTTTGGGTGTTTTTTTAATATTTTGATTTTTTCAATATTTTTTATGCAACTTTTTTTACATAAATTCAGTTGTGTTGATTTTTTTTTTTTTTAATTTTTTTTTTTTTTGTTTCTTGCATTTTTGTTTTTACCATTTACATATATGCTCTTCTTACCGCTTTTTAGTGTAATATCACAAATTTATTTATTTTTTTCTTCTTTCGTTTTTATGTTTCTCTTTGCTTTTTTTCTTTACAGTTAACTGCTAAATTTTTTAGTAACTTATGCTATGAAAATCCTTTGCAAGCTAAAATAAATATTTACAAGTTATTTAAATTAATTTATTTTCATATTTTACATTTATAGGAAACGAGTGCCTTGCTATAATTTACAAAAAAAAAATATTTTTTTGCTTGCCAATTTTAATTTAATTTTTTTAATTACTTATATAAATTCATTTATTCACTATAAATATGCGCTGTGGTGAATTTTCACATTCAGCTGTATATATAGCTAGTAATACATATGTGTATTTATGTACATGTATGCATATGCAGCTTTGAATGGTTTCTCGCATGAATATGAATTCCGCTCATTTTTATTATTGCACAATTTGGTAAATCCTATTTGCGATTATTTCGATTTCATTTTAATTAAAATTTCCCCACAGCATACTTGCACATACATGCATGCACTGTGTTATGTATACGTGTGAGCGTCGATATGCATATATAGAAAATTACTTACATATGTATGTATGTAAAGCATTCAGCAGCATTTATTACATACAAATTGATTATGATTTGACCCCACACATTTATTATCATGCTATTCAGTTTTCTTTTATTATTTATAAACAATTTTTCATTATCTTTTTGGAAATTGTATTTATGCCATAAAAATTGTTTACGACTGAAAATGTATAATTTGCCAATATTTAGACACATTTCTTGGTTTTCTTTGTAAAGAAAATTATTTATTGTTGGCTGTTGTTTAGTTGTTGCACGGTTTTAATATCTAACGGTGTTTTGTTGTTGGCGGTGCACGGTTGGCGTTTGTAAATTATTGATTGCAAAAATGTTAGAATTTATGTTTAAAAATTTTTTTGTTTGAATTTAAATTTTTTTTTTCATTAAAATGTAATTTTATTGTAAATTGGAAACTGTTTGTGAAAAAAATTTGGTTTTGTTGAAGGTGAAATGAAGTAATTTTTCTTCTGTAAAGATTGGATAGATATTTGAGGATTTTTTATGTTCATACTTCAAAATTTTCTGTAACTTGATGTATTTTTATTTTTCATTATTTTATTATATGTATTATATGCATACATTATTTATGTTGTGTTAAGTTATGGTTTTTATGTTAAGTTTTGTTATGTCCAGTTTTGGCAACAAATTTTTTATACTTAGCTGTAAGGCTAGCCACACGAATATTGCTTTTTGCTATGTTAAGTTAAGCTTTTTGTGTTAACTTAAGTTATGTTATGTGAAGTTACGGTATATTTTTCTTATTTAGCTGCTGAGCTGTGCATTTTAGTATTATTTTTTGTTTCATTAAGTTAAGTTATGGTTTTTATGTTAAGTTAAGTTAAGTTATGTTATGCGAAGTTACATTTTTTAAGTTCAAATACTGAGCTACACCCTTGAATATTATTTTTTGTTTTATTAAGTTAAGTTGTGGCTTTTATGTTAAGTTATGTTATGTCAAGTTAAGGTATTTTTTTTTTATTAAGCTGTTGTGCTGTGCTCTTAAATATTGTTTCATATTATATTAAGTCATGTTAAGTTATGTTTCTACGTTACGTTAAGTTTGTGGTTTAAGTTATACATATTAGGTTTTGGTTTGGTCTATTATTTTCTGTTGCAAACATTTGTAAGTTCAGTTAGTTTACGTTACGTTAAGTTAAGTTAATTCGAAAAATTATTTTTATTTTTTATTTATTTTAATTAGTTATATATATATTTTTTGTTATTAGTTTTTATTATCCTTAATTTATTAATTATTTTTATTATCACATTTTTTTTATAAATTAATTTTAATTAATATTTTATAAATTAATTAATTATAGTTTATAGTTAGAATTAAAAATTATTGGTTTACCCGTTGAGAACGCTATCTTTGATTCAGAACTATTTTTTTTTTTTTTTTTTTTTTTTAATAAAAAATAATTTGGTATCAAAACAAATTTTTAAATATATTTTTTAATAATTGTGAGTTTTTTTTAACATCTTAAACAAAGTGGTGGTTTATTTTCACAAAACTGCGCCGTCCTCAACGTGTTAATTATTTAATATTTTTAAATTTTTATTAGTATTAATATATTTTATATTAATTAATTATTATTATATATCAATTATTTATTTTTTACTATTTTTTATTTCCATTTTCTTACATTTGTATTTGCTTTATTGTTTTGTTTTGAATTTACTAAAGTTAATTTTATTATAATTATTATATGTACATAGTTTTATTTTTCTTTTGTGATTTTTAATTTATTTTACGTTTATTACGACTATTTTTTTTAACATAATTTAATATTTTATTTATTTTATTTTTATTTTCAATTCAATTTATTTTTTTAATTTATTTTCATTTTTATTTAATTTATTTTGTTATGATTATTTTGTATTTATTGTTTATATTTATTTTTTTTAATTTAATTCTTTATTAAATTTGGTTTTTAATTTATTTAATTTATTTTTTTTTAACCTTTTTATCTTAATTAGATTTTCATTTCAATTTAATTGTCTGTATCTTTTATTTAAATTATTTTCATTATTATAACTTTTTTTTTAATTTAATTTACTATGATGATAATTGTTTTTTGCTTTTTATTATTTTTTTAAATTTAAGTTTTTTTATTTTATATAATTTGTAATTTATTTTAATTATTATTTTTTATTTAGTTTAACTTGATTTGAAAATCAATTTAACTTTTTGTAATATTTATTTAAATTGCTTTCATTATTATATTTTTTGAATTTTTATAATGTTTTTATTTGAATTTTTGTTCATTTTTGTATTTATTTTATTTATTTAAATTTATTTCTTTTATTTTATACAATTTTTGAATTTATTTTATTATACTTTTTTATTTATTTTTTATTATTTTATTTATTTTTATTACTATTTTGTATTTTATTATTTATTTCTTTCTTTTTATTATTTTTCATATTTGTTTATTCACATTTAAACGGTTAGTTAATTTAAATTAAAATGAAATCAGTTTTTTTCAATAAATAATATGTTTTTACCCCGCGCCACGCCGCCATTGCTTCTTTTTTTCGTTACCGTTATCGGCGTGTTTGGTATTGCAACAGATCCGAATAGATTTCTAATGGATTCTACATCTGTTTTCTGATTGTTTTGCTTACATATTTCTTGCAGCACAGTTTTTAAGTATTTGGAAATGATTTTTATGCTTTCAATTATTTTTTTCTCATTTACGCTTTTGTATACATACATACATATATTAAAAATAAAAACAAAAAAACAGAAGTCTGCTCCGAGGACCAATGCTTCAAAAACGAAATGAACTATTAATTGCAGCAGACAATATACATACATACATACATATGTATATAAAGTATATACGTTTTGGATAACAGAACACGCGCAATAAAACATTAAAAAAAACATGAAACAACACAAACGAACAGAAAAATGCGGCCATTAAAAATCGTCAATAAAACTACAAATATTAAAGAGTTCGCTCGCACAGCAAATGAAATGGAAAAATGAATGAATGAAGATAGGCGAGTGAACGGGCCGCACGACAGCGCACCTGACGTCAACATTGTTGTTGTTATTGTTGTTTATAACTGTCGAAACTGCGAACTGGGCAACACGTTTAGTCATTCACTGCTTTAACAATTTTGCCATTTTTGCAATATGAGGAACAAATATTGCTATAGATCAATATATACAACATAAATATGCTATATATATACACATATACATACATATTCATGTAAGTATTAAACTATATTTCTTTGTAGCAACAATAATCGCCTGAAACATATTTTCATTGGCAGCGTTAATTTCCCATTTTGCAGATGCGCATTTTTTCGCTTTGTTCCTGCTTAGTTTTCGCTTTTGTTTGTGCGCGGCTTATTTAAACAAAAAATTATTATTATTTTTTAATGTTTTTCTTTTCAAATGCTAGCGCAGTAAAACTGAGTTTTATGATTTTTCTTATTGGTCATTTCCGCATCAGTCATCTTTTGTTCGACACCACAAACACCAAGCGCATATGTACAGTGTACACTCGTTGCATGGTACCAGCAAAGAAATTTCTGTAGTTCATTTCGCTTTTGAAGCAGCTGTCCAAGCGCTATGCTGAGATCATTACTAAGCGATTTAAACTTTCTTTAGTTACTTAGCACCCTCATATACATATGTATATATGTTTACCATATGTAAATTATTTTTATATTTTTGCATACATATACATTTCTGTTTTGTCAAACACATAAACTACTCACAGTATCACTTTAGTACATACATACATATTTACATTGATGGCTCACACAAATCCTATATACATACATACATAACTGCTTATCACTTACGCATAGTAGTGCACGTAAATATCAAGAAGCACCAAAAACAACAAGAAATACGAACATATTGAAGACGCGGCTGCTAGGAGCGCTATTTGCTGAGCTTTCTCGGATATTTTTTTTGTAGTTTTTCAAGCTTCTAGTTAACTGCCAGCGTTCTAGTTACTTTAAATTCTTTGTTTGCTGCTTCTTCTTGTTTGTTTTTTCACGTAGCCATCGCTACTAGGTTTTTACTGCAATGGTCTCACTACTCATAGCCGTCTTTGCAGCCACTCATCTGTAAAAAGCAAGAAAAAGATAACGGAAATGTAAGTGAGTGCGTTTGTTAAAATGCAAAAATGTATGTAATTTATGTGTGTACATGTATGTGTATGTGTGTGAAATATGATTAAATGCTTAGTTGAGCAACGAGGTTATGGAAAATTAAAATTAATTGAAATATTTTGCAGCGCAAAGAAATTAAAAAATAGAATAGGTTAAAAAGGATGCCAACGCGGATTGCTTATATGAGAAAGTACCTTTAATAATAATAAGAAATAATAAAAAATAATTTATAAAAATTTAAAAATAATAAAAAAAAAAATTAAACAAAAAGATAAATTGAAATTAATTATTTTAATTAAAAAACTTAAATTAAAAAAAATTTAAAAAATACTTTAAAACAGTATTAAAATTAATATTAATTATATTATATTAATATATAAAATAAAAAATAATTTAAAAGAATACAAAAAAATTAAAGGAAATTTAAAAAATTAAAATAAATTATTTTAATTAAAAAACTAAAAATTATAAAAAAATAAAAACTTAAAAAAGGACTTAATAAAATAAAAAAAATTAAAACTAATGTAAAAAATTATAAGATATGAAATAAAAAATTTTGCTCCGATATGAGTGATAAAGTAAAGGTGTTAATTAAAATGCCTAGTGTTATATTTTTAATTACGCTTTTCTACAATGAATAGACGATACGATATGTTATGAGTGTAGTATTGGAACACTTACATACTTTACGGCACGATTCCGGAAAGTTTCCTGCTCCATATCCCGTATTTTATGTGTCAGCATATGTTGTTTGAGGTTGCCCTGTTGAAGAGAAGAGAGAGAAAAAATTTTAATGTAGCTAAATAAAACTAAAAAATATAAAAAGTATATAATATGTTAGCTTATAATGCGGTTACACATACTTTAATGAAACCCAACTGTATTTTAATATTAAATTTGAAACTAATTTTTGCTCATTTTGATGTTTAGGGCAAGAAAAATATGTTGAATTACAATTATGCATTTTTAAATTTAAAATGTATTTTTTTTTTAATTTTAATTTTGAATTAAATTCATTATAATAACTTTATATTAATTAACTATTCACTATATAATAATTTATTTTTCAATTAAATTAATTAATATTTCTTAATTTAATTAAATTAATATTTTTTATTCCTATTTTTCAATTTAATTAATCATATTTATTTTAAGTTAAAGTTTGTATCCCCTAATTTCAGCAATTAATTGAATTTTTAATTATTATTTATTGTTAATTTTAATACATTTTTCCTAACTTTTTTTTAAATTTTTTTTTACTTTCGAATTAAATTCATTATTTTAACTTTAAATTAATTTTTTAATTTAATTAATTAAATAATTTAATTTTTAATTAGAATTGTTATTTTGATTTTAAATAGTTATATATATTTCAAATTATAATTAAAATATTTATATATCAATTTCGGATGATTGAATTTTTAATTGATTTGTAACGCTTTCAATTTTTTTCAGATTAAATACTTTTTAAATTTTTTTTTTCTAATTCTTATTTTGGTTAAAAATTTTCTTATTTTTTTTAATTTTTTTAAATTTTTTTAATTATATTGGTAAATAAAACGTAAAAAAATTAAAGGTACTTATGCGGTTATATGCAAGTATATATATGTAAATGTATACTAATATGAATCCAATTTTTTTTATTCCAAATAATTATTGTATTAATTTTTTCACATTTTAATGTTCTAAACAAAAAGAAAAATACTTAGATTTTAAATATGCATATATTTTTAAATTTATTTATGATTTTTTAATTTTGAAATGGTATTTTTTAATTTAATTAAATATTTTAATTTTATATTTTTAACTTTGAATTTAATTAGTGAGTTTAATTTTAAATTAAAGTTTTTATCTTCTAATTAAATTAATTGCTTGTATTCAAATAAAGAAAAATCTATTTTAATTTAAGCAATTAATTAATTATTAATTACTTTTTTTAATTAATTCTTACTTATATATTTGTTTAAATTTTTTCTTAAGTTTTTTTTGTTAATCTTTTTTAAATATTTTTATATACTCAAAATCTTATTTTTATCTACTTTTTAAATAGAAAAAATTATTAAATTTTATTAAATTTTTGAAATAGGAAAAATTAGTTAAATTAAATTAAAAAAACGTAATTAAATTAAATTAAATTTTTTTTATAAAAATTTTTGTATAAATTTTTTTTTAATTTTTCCAATTTTTTCTTTAATTTTTTGAATTATTGCTGCACTTTTAATCAAGATTTTCGAACTCACCTTTGTGGTAAAACCGCGATCACAGATGGTACACTTGAACGGTCGCTCCTTGGTGTGGCTGCGATAGTGTATTTCCAGAGCTGAGTGACAGGGGAATGTTTTGAAACAGATGCCGCAGGTGGTGCTGCCACGCACGCCTACAAAGCGAAATTTTTTCGCAAAAAAAGAAAATTGAAAACGCATTAAAATCGTGCCGACAGGCAAGCAATATTTTCGATTTCAACGCAAATCAAGTGAAATCTGCATTTATTTAATTGAAAAGCTATAATTAACGGTTATAAATTTATGGTCGTAAAATAACGAGCTGCGCATGCGCAACAGACCGAAACTAAACGATTTGTTTATAATATTAAAAACGAATGGGAACTAACAAAATTTAGGTCAAACGAGCAATTACAAACACAACAACATTTATGTAAAGGCAAACTCACCGGAAAGTGCAAGTGGATTGAACGGTGCCGCCGGCATTACCGATTGCGCAATCGTGTTCATAGCGGAGCACATCGTTTGCGCGGTGGCCGGCGGGAAGAGAGGCAAGTTCGGAAACATGCCGAACGGTGGACGCGCCGCAACCAATGGATTGGGTGGTTGTGGGCCTTGTGGTGGCATAGCGCCGGTTGGTTGCTGTTGTTGCGCTGCTGCGGCTGCTGCTGCCGCGGCCGCCGCTTGCTGGTGTTGCTGTTGCAGGTGATGCGCCAGATGCGGCGACGGTGGCAATGGCAGCTGATGCGGTGAATGTGCCGACGCATGCGTGTCTTGCTGTTGTTGCTGATGCTGCTGGTGGTGGTGTTGACGCAGTTGATGCTGATGCGCCGCATGTTCCTGTTTGATTTGATGTTCGCGACGCAACTGCTCGGCATGCATAGCGACGGCATGCTGTTGCAATTGTTGGTGATGATGTTGGGCTTGCGCTTGAGCATGCGCTGCTGCCGCCGCGACCGCTTGCTGTTGCATCAGTTGCTGATGCTGCTGTTGCAAGTGATGGTGCAACACTGGTGGCAGGCAGTCGACTGCTGAGGTTGGCACCAATGGTGAGGAGAGCGTAGCAGCGGGACTCGTTTGTGGCTTTTGTATGGACGTTGGATTTGGACTTCTAGTGATGCTGCTGTTGGCGTTAGTGTTGCGCTGCGACGGGGATGTGGGCGACTTGCGACCACTTGCAGGCGCTGCCGAAGTCGGTGCCGGTGAGTGGGAGCTACTTTTGGCGTGCGTGGGCATGGCGCGTGGCGTAAGATCGAGTGCGCCTTGCGACGCCTCAGACATGGAGCGCGCGGGTGAACTGGTACGCGTGGAGCAGTGGCGCGGCGCGGAGCTGGGGCTGGTTGGCGCCGAATTTACGGAATTCGCATTGCTGGCAGTCGAATGCGGACGTGGTGTGGTATTCACAACGCCAGTAGCATCGATACGTAGCTTTTGCTCGAAGAGCAGACCTTTGAAGTCATCGCTGGAACGCGGCCGATCGCTCACATCCAAGTCGTGCGCGCTGGACATGTGTTCGGATGACATGTCGTCGTCATAGTCATCGCCGCAATCGATATTTTCATCCATATCGCCTTGCGACGACTCCGAACCGAGTCCGTTGTGGGGACCTAAATGACCCATAGGAGCGCCGGCGCCTGGCATGGCACCAAAGTGGAAAGCTGCCGCTGCGAAGGGGTTCATAAACGCGCCCGGCATCATCGATGGCGGTGGATCGCGTATTTCGGCAGCTTGTATCTGTTCGGGTGTCAAATCGGTTGGCTCGCCGGTATGCAGACGTATGTGCTGCTGCAAGACCAGCGCGTTCGAGTACTTCTTATGACAAACAGGACATTGATGGAAGTTGCGCATGGGTGGCCGTATCTTATGCACAGCCATATGAGTCTTTAGGTTGCCTTTCGTAGTGAAAGCGCGTCCACAAATGCGGCACTTGAAGGGCCGCTCGCCAGTGTGTGTGCGGTAATGCATCTGCAAGGCGCTCTTACACGACAGCACACGATCACATACGACGCATTGGTTTGGATCAGTCAATTTCTTGTTCTTCATGAGTTCCTTCAATTTCAGCGTCTCCGAAGTATTCGAGACCTCAATGAAATTCTCCCACGAATTGTCATTGCTGTGTGGGCGTGGCAACAGCGCCATCTCATGTTTGATTGGATTGAAGAATGGCGAGCGCTGCAGATGCGCAGGCGAACGTATGGGCGAGTGGTGCTCAGGTGAGAGATTTTTGGTAAAGTTTAGCGGAAAACGCTCCGCAAAGAAGTCGTCGCGATGATGCAAAGATGGCGGCAGCTGACCCGGTGTGGGTAAGTGATCGAAATGATTGTTCAAGCCAGGTGACGGATGTGGATGCATAGTGATGGGCGGCTGCGCTGGCTGCACAACAGGTGGCAACGCCAACGACTTTGAGGTGGGCGTTGGTGGTGTGAAAGGCGCGCTGGCGGACGTCTGTGTCGGCGTTGCGGCATTTTCGCGCGCCGGTGATGGTGTCAACTGTGCGTTTGGGGTTTCCGCACCTTCCAACTCTTCATCTTGCGAATCCGTGTCGATACGTTCTTCTTTGATTTTTATAGCCAGTGTTGGTGTTGCGTCCTCCGTGGCGGCTACAACCGCCGCTGTTTCTGCAGGTTGCGCGACCGCCGTCGTTTGTTTGATTGCGTCTTCTTCTTCTTTCTCCTCTGTGATTTCAGTCTTCACTACTGTCAACTCCGGCGAGTTGGATGCCGACGACTTACGCAAGTCGGTAGGCAAATCTTGATTATGCTCTTTGGATGCAGTCTGTGCCGCAGGCGCTTCAGCGCGTGACTCACTGACGGCATTAGAAATTTGAGGAAAGAATGGATTTGGGAAGCCGACGTTACCCAGTGACTTCAACAACTCCATTGGTGGTCGATAGAGCCCGGTTAAGCCAGGAAAGGCGGCGCTTGGTGGAAAGGGTAGCGGCAACGACACAGGCGGCAGCTGTTGTTGTGGCATTTGCTGTGGCAGCGCAGCCGGTGTGTGTGAGGGCGAGCTGTCCGGCGACATTTGGTCCAACAGCGGTGGGTGAAATTTGTCCAAGTGCTCCGGTATCGGTGTGGCATTCATTGGCACATGCGGGAACTTGTGCGCATGCCGCTGAAAGTGCACCTTCAGATTGCCTTTGGTGGTGAAGCGACTGCCGCAGACATTGCACTTGAACGGCCGCTCGCCGGTATGTGAACGTATGTGTATTTGTAGCGCTGAATCAGAGCCGAACACCTTGCCACAGTAGCGACAGCGATGCTTGAAGAACGGCTCATTGCGATTCTTGCCATCACCATTCTTATCTCTGAACGCAAACTCGTCAGCCATATTGTTGGCCAGTATGCCCTGCGAGGCGGAGTCCAACACCTCTTGCGCGCGCTTCTGCAGCATCTCCAACGAATTGGGCTCGGGCAGATCATCGTGATTGGTAATTATGCTCGAGGCGAGATCAGTACCATAGGGCAGTGGCATATTTTCCATTTCCTTCAGCTTACTCAACGCATCCATACCGCTGGGCATTTGCGCACTCGCGCGTGTAGCGCTGAGATGTGATGCCTCAACACTCATGCGCCTGCTGGCCACAGCTTCAAAAGCATCAGTGTCATCTTCGCGCTTGCGCTTGAGTGACTCTGTAGCGTTTAGCGCGCTACCGCTGCTGTCAGCTGAACTGGTTGCCTGTGCGCCGTTGGCAGCTTCATCGCGCAGCGGCACACCAGCATTGATGAGATGTTGACGCGCTTTAGCCTCGGCCATGCGCGCCTCCGCCTTCTGGCGCAACTCCATTTCCGCAATGCGTTCCTCCTCTTCGTATGTATCCTCTTCGCCGTCTTCGCGCTCTTCCTCCAACTCATCGCCGTCGCCAACTTCACCATCGCTCGCGCCTTTCGACTGATTCATGGCCAGTTGCGATTGCAATTGTTGAATGAGTTGTATTTGAAAGAGTTGTTGTTGCTGCAAATTGAAAAGCGCTTGCTGCAGAAAAGCCAACTGTTTCATAGCCGCATCATTATCACCACCCTGTGCGCCATTCGCTATCGTCTTGGCGGCGAATTGCGCGATAGCCATTTGCATATTTTGTATGGCTTCCAGATTGACCGGCGCAGCGCCGAAAGCGGCGGCGGCAGCAGCTTGTGGCAAACCGGCCGCGGTGGCAAGCGCGCTCGCTGTGGGCGTAAGCGCGGCGGCAGTGCTCTTTGCAGTGTCATCTGCTTCGCTGGTGACCGCGCCATTACTAACATCCATACTATTGGCATTTGTAAGCGCTGCGCTAGCCGCCGCTAATTTCTCGGCGCGCTGCTTTACAGCCAACTCTTCGGCAGTTTGTTGATCTTCATCTTCATCACCATCCTCTTCCACTTCCTTATCGTCTACCTCTGCTAGTGCGGCGCGCTGCTTTGCCATCGTGCCAGCCGATGCATAAAGCGTACTTTCCTCCGTCTCTTCGGTATCCATTGGTGTGGGCGCACCAAATTTGTTATTGTTAGCCACAACACTAGCGTTATCTAGCGGATATGTATTGTATGTTGGTGTGCTGGCAGCACTAATTGCCGACGCTGCACTCGCTTCCACCATCGCCGACGCGGCCGCATCGCTAAGTTGTTTTAATTGTAGTAGGCGCTCCACGGGTGTTGAACCGCGCGCTTGCTCCAGACGCGTCGGTGATACACCGGACATAGCATTATTGCTGTTGCTAGTGTTGTTGTGATTGTGATCTTCGGTTGCCTCGCTCATTGTTGTTGTTGTACTTTGTTCAAGCGCATCGACTGCGCTTTGTGTGCGATCTTGCACTTGTGCCGCAACGGACAAATCATTGCCAATTGCGCTGTGTGCCGGCGTTGCCAGCATAACTGTGGGCATTGCTGTTGTTGCCGCTACTGCGGCACTTGTTGCTGTCGTTTCGATATTGCTCGCCGCGTCTTGACTGGCAATGGGCGAGCAGCAAGCACCATTCTCCTCCTGATCGCTGGACTCATCTGCGGAAGCGGCGTGAAAATAACGTTGAAAAGGCGTAAAAAGAGAAGAAAAAGAAGAAAAGAAAATTGTTAAATTTCAAATAGAAAAATCGTATATAATATATGTATGTATATATGTGTGTGGCGAACTATGTTAAAGCAGGTGTAAATGAGTGTCCCCACGGACATAAAACCTAACAAGCTGGAAAATGAGGTCCCTCAGCGTAGAGCATCGGCAAGACGAAAAGCGTAGCGTACAAAAGCGCAACAAGCTTAAACCACTGCCTGCTGCCACTGGGCGCGAATGCTACTGCTACTACTTGCTGCCGCATTACAACTACCGGCGGCTTGACTTCTTGACTGCACTGACAACGCGTCCATGGCTTTGGCTACCAAGCCATTAGCTGATCGCTTCACGAGCCAACAGCTAACAAAGCGATTACAAGCAACTGACTTTCCTGTCCACTTGCAATTCGCCATTTAATGAAGCAGCAGCACTAGTAGTAGTAGTAAACCACAGGCGAAAAAAAAATTGCATGCAACAAGAAGCGAAGATATCACACACCTTCAAGTGAGGAATATAAAAAAACCATCCTTTAGAGTTTCTTTCTTGCTTTACATGGAAAATTGCTGCTTGTCGATGGCTATGGCTTTGCTTTGACATTGACTTGTCATAATCGTGCCATATTTATTTATTTATACATTTAATAAATTGTTGTGCTGCCGTTAATTAAATATATGCCACAGTTAGCAATGCGCGCTGTGACTTTAAGTGGCGATTCTTATGAATCTTGAGCAAGTATGACTGCTCATGGGAATGTTGGCGTTGCTTGTGAGCGAGCACAGTGTTTAGAGGATACAAAAATTTAAAAGAAAATATTAAATATTGATTTTCAACAAAACTAAAAAAAAATAACAACAATAAATTTTATAAAAAATAAAATATATGGAAAAAATTAAAAAAAAATATGAAAAGTTGATTTTTTTAAAACTAAAAAAAAACAAAATTATGAAAAAATAATAATTTATAAAAAATTTATTTCTAAAAATTAAAAAATAAAAATTATAAAAAAATGAAGAAAATATTATAAAAAAATTAATTATTTCGTTTTAATTAATTAAATTATAATAATATCTTTTATAAATGCATAAAAAAATAAAATTAAAATAATTTTTATTAATTTTCAATTTAATTAATTAGTTAAATTTTACAAAAATTAAAAAATATATTAAAAATTTAAATGTGTTTAAAATAATTTGAAAAATAAGTTTTCATTAATTAATTTTATTATTAGAAATTTAAATTTATTAATATTTATTTGAAAACTAAGTTTTCATTAATTAATTGTATTATTCACATATTTTATAAAATATTATGAAATATTAAAATTTTTGAAAAAAAAAGTTATTAAATTATTATGAAAATAAAAAAATCTATGAAGAATTCATAAAATTAAAACCATTAAATTTTTTATTCATTAAAATTTTTTAAATTATTTTTTATTAGTTAATTAAATTAAATAAATTTAAAAAATTAAACAAAATAATTCTTCCGTATTGATTAATTAAATTGCAATAATATATTTTAAAAATTATTATCGAAATGAAAAATAAATAATAAAAATAAAATAATTTTGATTAATTTTCAATTTAATTTAATTAATTAATAAAATTCTTACAAAAGGTATAAAATATATTAAAGACATAACATTTATATACAATAATTTTGAAAACTAAATTTATTTAATTAATTTTATTATTCATACATTTTATAAAATATTACAAAAATTAATAAATAAAGGAAACTAAAAAAAATTTCAAATTTGTGAAAATAATGTTTTATTAATTTATTAAATTATTTTGAAAAAAATTAATTAAATTAGAAAAACTAAAAACCTTAATTATTTTTTATTAGTAAATTAAATTATTATGAAAATTCAAAAATATACAAAACTAATTAAATAACAATAGTAAAAAAAAATTAATTAAATTAGAAAAGTTAAAAAAAAAATTAATTACTTTTTATTAATTATTTAAATTTTTTCCCCAATTGTAACCACCCTGCACTTCACTCCAAAAACCCACTGTTTTACCCACAATTTATGCTACATCTCCATCATTTTTGTTAGCTAGAATATAGCTTCTCTAAAAGAGTGAAAAAATATCAGCCACTTCTATTTATCTATTTATTTATTTATTTATGTACGCTTGCGCGCTCATGGCATTTGGTGTGACTATACACCTGTTTGTTAACCCGCTATGCCACTTGCCCGCTGTTAAGAGGTAGCTGCCACCAGCGCGTTGGCTCGTTGCTTTGCCTAGGCCTGCCGCCTTGCAGCGGCACAGCGTGTTTGTCGCGCAGATTTGGCATTCGGCATGCGGTTGCAAGCACATTTCATAGCGCATAACCGGCATACACCGTGATCGCGCCATAATCGCATAAAAATCTTTCACTAATCCGAGTGGCTATTTTAGCAGAAGGCGAAGTCAAAGCAAAGCAGTGCAACAACAACAAAAATACAAATAAACTATGGTAACAAAAACAACAATAACCAACTGAAAAATTGTAAACTGTTTGTTGTTGTATATTTTGCTATATATTTATATAAGTACATACAATATAAACCTATAACTCAATTGGCAGCAATGCAAGCACTTGGAACAACAGTTGCTTATTGCCATACATACATAAATAAGTACAAGCCTACTTTGGTAGCATATTGACTTGTTGTAGCTACCTAATTAATTTTTCTTTACTTTATAGCAGAAATATTGAACTAAATATATATTTTGGGTATACCGTATATTAAAAACAAGCAAATTAAAATTGCTAATAAAAAATTTTAAGAGTTAGAAAAAAAATTTAATTAAAAAAACTAAAACAAGGTTTTAATTTAAAAAATTAAAAAAGTGAAATAATTAAAAAAAAAATAAAAACAAGATTTTAATTTAAAAAATTAAAAAAAGTGAAATAATTAAAAAAAAATAAAAAAAAGATTTTAATTTAAAAAATTAAAAAAGTGAAATAATTAAAAAAAATTAAAAAAAAAATTTTAAAGGAAAATGAAAAAAAAATAAGAAAATAAAATTATTTTTTTATTAAATCAAATTAGCTATTTGCACTCCTCCTTGCCTAGTTTGATTTCTGCATTATTCTTCTTGCACCAGTTTTAATATCTAAATATTCATTAATTTTTTTCTCTTTTGAGCAGATTTTTTAAAAATCCGTTCGCCAAAATTTTTAGCGTTCATAAAATTCACGATGATTTATGAATTTTTTAAAAGCGAATCAAGTAAGTATATGTTTATTCATACATACACACATCAATATAGCGCGCCATTTTATTATTTCCTCCTTATGGCCAGTTAAGTTAAGAAGAATTGATACTTTACATTTTTATGTGCAAATAAATTTTTAATATAATGCAAATATTGACCTTCAAAATCTGATTGGCGCTTTATTATAAGAATTTTTTTATCATAAAAATTATATAAGCAGTTTGTATATACATACATAGGTGTGTACATAAATATGAAAGTATATTTCGTTGGTAAAAGGAAATGTGAGGGAATATTGAAAAAATATAATAAAATTAATATCGATCATCAGTCCTTAATTCGTTCAAATAATATTACAATAAAAGCTTTTAAACAAAATATTTAAAAAATGTGTGATTATTATTATTTTTCGGCAATTTTTTGTGCTCGTATATTTTTTGAGTATCATAAATGAAGCTAAAAAAATTTAAGAATATTTTTTTTACATTTTCTTTAATAATTTGAAGTAAAATGAAGTTTAAAAAAAAAACTTTTTTTTTAATTATTTCTTAAACTATATTTCTTAAATTTATTAATTAAATTTTCTTTAATTTTTTATTTTAAATTTTTGCTGTCTTTTTTTAGTATCCTAACCATAATGCCTACTTTAATAAATCAAATATATTGTGTTTCTTGTATTTATATTTTTTATTTTGTAATTGCTAATTTGAACATTTTTATTTTTTATTATAATAACTATTTTCATTATTATGAAATTTTTTTTTAATATCTTTATCAATTTTTTTTTGTAACTATGAGTTTTTCTATTTATTTATTATTATTTTTATTTTTACAAATGGAGTAACTAATTGATGAAAATGTATTTTTGATTAAATTGCTATGTTCCTTATTTCCGTTCATCAATATATTTTAATTTAACTTTAAGCTTATTTTTTTTTATTTTTTATTTTTGCTTTTAATTTTAACCAAACTAAATTTATTTTCCAATTTTTTTGCCTATACTATCCATTACCGCATATAAATAAATTTATTCGCTATATATATTTGGCTACATTTGCATTACTCGCTGTAGTCTAACAGCTACCAAATTCGGCTTAAACGTTATTCGCCATAATATTTTAAACATTATTGCGAAAAGAATTCGCTTTTAAATTTTATTGAACTTCGAGCACTTTAAAGTGTCACCATACATTTGAAAAGCAAACGCTCACATAAACCAGTGTGTATGTATGAATGTGAGTAAAAGAGTCAGTACATAACAGCTCATATGCATATTAATAACCGTTGCACTCAGCAGACTTAAGACACTTAGGTTCTGCCGCCACCGCCGACGACGCCGAAGGCAATATATGGAAAATATTTTTAAAATCAGACTATTTGTGCGAATAAAAATTGCCGTTAATGTGCAAATGATGCAAATTCGGTTAAGAAGTAAAATTATAAGGCTAATAATTTATTTAAGTTTGATTTCTGAAATGCCGCCGCAGCAAGCGTGTGACCAAATACTTGTATGGTGAGTGGATATGGTTTGGCAGATGAAAAAAATAGTAATAAGAACAAAAAAAAAGAAAACAAAAAATTAAAAAAAAAATAATAATAAAAAAAAATATATAAAAAATAAAAAAAATTAATAAAATTAAAATTAAAAATAAAAATAAAAAGAGCCACACAGAAAACCAAAAACTCAAAAAAAAAAAATTATAATAATAACAATTGATGCAGTAGCCAGAACTCAGCTGTTCTCAAACGGGTTCATTGACAAATTTCTGCTGCTAATTTCCCAATTTTTTCCACAGCTATTTAATTTAATTAGCACTTCTTTTGTTCAACTTTTTTGCAAATAATAATAAAGAATTCACTCTGCAATAAGTTTGGTAATAAATAAATAAAATTTAAAGTGCAAATTCAACTAGTTAACCGAGTATGAAGTAGCTGTCAAGCAACCACACGCTCGCGTACAGTTTAATGCTCGACCAACTCGCTCTTCCGCACTTCATTGACGCTCGCGTCAAATGTTCCATACCGTAGCAATCTTTATTGCTGCTTGGCACTTCCTTTTACCAGTAACAAGTGTTCTTTCTAATTCGAAAATTCTAAATAGCCAGATCATCCTCAAGATCAGTGTTCCTCAATGGCAATTAGACATTTTTATTGTTGCAATTTGCGCCTTATTCTTTTTCTTTTTCTTGCCGTTAAATGTTTTTAGCATCAGTTGCGGACATTTTGTCATTGGAAGCAGCTTGGAAATGTGTTTTCCGTAACTACTGGAATTGCTTTTGTTGCGCCAAATAATTTTCGCCAATTTTTGCATGATCAGGGTGAATGATCGCTAAGAATTAGTAGTTTGCTGCTGAGATTAGTGGTGAAATTGCAAATGGTGGTAAGAATTTACTTTAGTGATTTGAGTTTTCTTGAAACCGGAAGTATATACTTAGTTTATCAAAAAGTTTATAACAACCAGAAAGAAAAGTTGGAGACCATATAAGATATTGTATATCTATAAATGAC
The DNA here is from genome assembly GCA_037783105.1 of Bactrocera zonata. NCBI lineage: Eukaryota > Metazoa > Arthropoda > Insecta > Diptera > Tephritidae > Bactrocera > Bactrocera zonata. The sequence goes on along the minus strand of JBAWJQ010006014.1, from coordinate 896,494 downwards.
GAACGTTATGTGCTGAGTCTCTTAGTTTTCGAGATGTGGATCAGAAATTTTTCACACATTCTTTTCTTCGCGAAAACCCAATAATTTGTCGAAATCGCCGATATCGGACTACTACAGCATATAGCTGTCATATGAGCCGACCGCTCAAAATCAAGTTCTTGTATAGAAAACCCTTTTATTTGACAAGATATCTGCACGAAACTTGGCAGAGATTATTACACAATATATCGCCGTATTTTCCGAAGAAATTGTTCAGATCGGACTGCTAAAGCATATAGCTGCCATACAAACTGAGCGCACAAAATCAAGTTCTTATAAGGAAAACTTTTTCATTTGACGAAATATCTTCACGAATTTTGGCACACATTATTCTCCAAGGCAAGGCTATAATCTGCGTAAAAATTGTTCAGATTGAGCCACTATAGCTTATAGTTGCCATACAAACTGATCGTCCAAAATCAAGTACTTGTATGGAAAACTTTTTTATTGGACAAGATATCTTGATGAAATTTGGCACAGCTTATTCTCTAAGGCAATGCTACAATCTACGAACAAATCGCGCAGATCGAATCACTATAGCTTATAGCTGCCATAAAAATTACACCTGTAATACCATTTACGGTGCTACTGAATTTAAAGTTGTTCCTGCTTTTTCTCATAAAAGCTCATTCCTATAAAACAAGCTGCATTATTTGCTTATTTAAACCTTTGTGTAGTGATGCGATACCTTTAGCGTGTTAACTAACAGCTAGCGTGTATGCACATCTCATTAGCCTGTCATATTTCTATATTCCAAATACTATATGACGCATTAATATATGGTTATGCAAATACGAAATGATTTATTAGGAAGGTCTAACTGCATTTTACATATGTAAATATATATATATATGTTATAATTATGCGACCAAAACAATACTGCACATTTTGCATGCAACAAACGGCCTCTATAGGACGTTTTAGTATTCCTATTCCTATTCCTATTCATATTCATACATATTTGTATTTATAATTATAATTGAAGCAATTTCGCTGACTTTGTAGTAAACATATATCTGTATACACATAAAGCATGTGTGATAATGTACAATAAAAATGCAATTAGTTCACTTTAACATATTTCAAATGCAAATGCATAATTTTGCTATGCATCAAGGCATACAAAGTATGTACCTACACATACGTTAATATATGTATATATGTGTGCTCTGTATGTACATGTATAACACTCATAAGAGTGAATTAACTAAGTTTGATTGAATGATTAAATAGTGGCGGCGGACCTTTGTGTGATGGAGTAGGTTACAAAGCAGCATTATATTGCACAAATAAACATATAACTATAAATATGCATAGTTATAAGTATGTATAAAAACAAATGAACGCAATAAAAATGTGAGACAGTTTGAGTGATCATACAAGTGAAATAAGTCGCGCAATGGCAAAGATATTTCATTTTTACATATTTTAGTGTTTAATGTGGCATGAAAAATATGTGGTAAGGGCAAATACTAAAGTTTTTAAAATTAAAAAAATTAAAATTAAATAAAAATTAAAAAAAATTAAAATTAAAAAATATTAAAATAAAATTTAAAAAAAAATATAATAAAAAAAATTTTAATCAAAATTGAAAAAAATTAAATTAAAAAAATTTAAATTAAATAAAAATTAAAATTAAAAAAAATAAAATAAAATAAAAAAATATAAATTAAAAAAAAAGAAAAAAATTGAATTATAAAAATTTAACTAAAATAAAAAATTAATATTTAAAATTTTTAAAATAAAATTAATGATATTATTATTTAAAACTCAATTTTTTTTCAACGAATTTTAATGCAATTTTTATAATATTTTTTTTCTTTAAGTATTTTCATCTGATAACAAGCATCCCTACAATTAATATAATCTAATTTTTCAAAATCTAGTGTTTATTCAGCCGTTAAGAAAACAACAACCATCGATTTATCTGCATTTTTAGTAAAAGCAAAAAATTATATATATAATATTTATTTTGATTTATTTATGAATAAATAGTTTCACCTGACATTAAACGTCTGATTTCTAACTTTTTGTATGATTTTGTACATTTTCTCATGCTGCATTAATATTGTTTTGTATGCTAATTTTTGCTCTCAGTACAGCAAGTACATGCGGTGAAAATGAAATTTTTAGAAGTAAGAAAATTTGAATTTTTAAAATATATGTAAGCATTTTAATAGAAGAAATGTCTTGTTGATAGAAAATTTGGCTTGCAGTAAATTTTTGGCTGGTCAAATGTGTGTGAATGGGTGTTAGAGCAGCGAAAAGTAGGATGCTATCAATGAAAGACATACAAAATATGCATGTGAGAAACGCCAATTAATATATGTATATACATATATTTGGTTGTTTTGCAGCTTAAAGGATTTTTTAGGTTTATATTCTACATATATATTTAAATATTTAGCATTATATTTATATGCATACATATGTAGTATATTAATGTATATTACATAACTATTTTCATATACATTTCTAAAAACTTAGTTGCCAATATTTAAATATATTTTTCATAAGTAGACTTTTTTAAGAGTTTATGAACAGAATCATGGAAATATATTAGAAAAACTTTTTTTTTATTTTTATTTAGTATTAAAATGTATATTTTGTCAACAAAGCGAGAAAAATATAAAAAACACACTAACTTATGTAAGGAAGACAAATTGTAAATCGGTAAATTAAAAAAAAAACTTGCATTAAAGTTAAAATAAAGTGAACTACTAAATTCACAAAACAAGCGCACAACAATAAAATAACTACATAAAAATGTAAATAATGATTGCTACTTAACAAATTTGGAACGTGAGATCCACTTTCACAAGCCAAAACAATTTGTATGCGAAATTGTTGATAGCAAGCAAATGTGACTAACGACAAAATGTAATTATGTATAAGTGTATTTATGTACATACATGTATATGTACATATATAAGGTACATAAATGCAGAAATACGCGCAAATACCAAATACGTATGCATATAAAATATATGTATGTATATTTACAATACACGGTATGTATTACCTACACTTTGTAAATTGCAAGACATATGCTGAAGTCTAACAATTTTATCTTAATTTAATTATTGCCTAAATGTGCTTTAAACGTCATTTAGTTGGCCATTAATGGCAATAAAATTCAAAAATTAAAATCAAATAGCTTTCGCAGAATTTAATGTTTAAAAAGTTGGCTAATTTGAACAAAATGAATGTGCGAGTTAAATAATTAACTGTTGAAGCAATAGTCATTTGTTTCATTTTTCTCCATTTTAATTTTTTTATGTTATTTTTTATTTTTTTCGAAGTTTTTTATAATATATATTTTTTTATTTTCTTATATAGTACATATTTTAAAAGTTTTTTTTTTTTTAATTTCTTAAACTCTTTTTTCATTTTATTTTTGTTTTTGACTTTTTGATTTACACTTTTGGATTCATACAGTAACTAGTGCATGTATGTAAATATGTACGAGTATAAATGCATTTATACATATGTATATGTACATGTGTATGTTATACATGTACATATGTATGTATGTATCTATAAAATGCCATTGCATAGCATGACTAATTATTTGCTTGACATACATACATACATACATTCCTATATCTAGATCAACTAAATTGCAGATCTACATGTTTTCGATGAGCCATCATATGTGTGACGGACAATAAAATAATTAAATGATTATTTGCTAATCTTGGCATATACAATAGAAATGTTTTAAAAACAGTAATAAACTACGTTTACATATACTACTTATATGTACATAAAAATGTTATTTGCTCGCAGTTTAAACTAGATAATTACTTAAGTGGCGCTACTTTACTCAATATCAACGGCATACAGGTTAGCAGAGAAAATGCTAACACTTGCAGTCTGTGAGAATCGCCAATTAATACAACAAATACGAATAAAATACATTAGTCACAAATATATTTTAATTTCCACGTGCAGAAATGTGCTTCACAAATATACATATAAAGTTATTCCCCTACATATCTACTCAACCGCCACATTTTCTACGCTCTCATCACATTCGGACTCATAAATTCGTTTGCGCTTAAGCCATGCGTAACAGCGTAACAGCGCTATGTACGCTTCAATATATGCCTGAATATATTTACATATTGGCGAGTACGAACGCAGCAAACCAGCCAGCCAGCCAGTAGTGCTGCATAGGCACAGCGCAGCCGAGCAGCTCAACCAACCAACGTCAACGAAATCGACGAAGTCGACGCACAGCACCACCAACGAGTAAACGTGCTCGCCGTTGACCGTTAAACGAATGCACATAATTTTTCTTGTCATACGTTGGCACATTAATTTAATATTTCCTCATGTTAATTTCGATTTGGCCCACCTTCGCGTCGCAAATTTTCTCTAACATTCGTGCTAGCATTTGATTCTGTTTGTATACATGTGTTTGTATGTATGTCCGTTCTTAAATATCTACAATTTGCATGGATTTGGCTAAAATATGAAATAAATTTCGAGAAGACAAATTGTGCCGAAGAGCAAAAGTAGCGGATTTTTTTTAATTAATACATTTGTATGTATCATATGAATGTATATGTACATACATATATATTTCCAAACGAATATTATGAGTTCAATTTGTGCCCGAATCGAACCATGTAAACTGCACTCCATGATTGCATTGGCTCAGAGTCCTAACTTGAAGGTGCTAATAAATTTTTGCCTCAAAAAACGAGAAAAATTAGTTTTTTTGTTGGTCCAGGTTCAATTTGAGTAGCTGGTATACTTGTACATACAAAGTATTTTGCTGTCATATACAATTAAAAAGCAAATTTAGAAATGAAAAATGGTACCTTTCTAAATACTATCTATTTGTACACATATGTATACGCATATATATTTTAAATATAAAACTGAAATATGTTTTATGTATATACATACATATACTATATATCCCTTCAAATAGAGGTTTTTGCTATTTTTTCTTTACTCATATTGCTCTTGTTAGCTTTGTGGCACCCACGTCACTACCGGATTCAGTCGGATTGGCCACTGTCGAAACGCAGATAACATTAATATTTTTTATGACACAAAACCATTGGCAAGCTATGAGCTTATGAGTACAAATGTACATACATACATTTGTACATATAAATAAATGCATACTCATTCATGTAAACAAATGTTAGCAATGTTTGCGTATTATATTTAAGCTTTAAATTTATTTTCCACCGCTTTCCACTTGCTAAATAACTATATTTCATATTTTGTTTTGCCAGCAAATAAGTACTGGCAGATAATTTTGTTAAGTAGTTTTTCTTTATGTTTATATAACTTTTTAGACACGTGAGTTTCGAAAATTTTTAAAACATATTTTTTTAATATGATCAGGACTTTTCAAAATGATTTTGTATAAATGAAGAATTTCTAAATTTTATATTTAAATAAATTTAACAAATTCTCAGAATTTTTTTTAATAATTATTTATAAATTTAAATTTTAAAAATATTTTTTAATGAACTAAAGAAATTTTTGGAACTTTTGAAAATTAATTTGTACTTGTTAAATATTTTCAAATTTTATTTTTATATAATTTTCAAATGAATTTACGAATTCCTCAGATTTTTTTATTTATTATCTGTTAAATAATTATTTTTAAATTTTTTTTTAGTAATTTTTAAATAAATTTAAGAAATTTTTAGAGCTTTTCAAAATTAATTTGCACAAATTAAATATTTAAAAAATTTATTTTAATATAGTTTTCAAATAAATTTATCTATAATTAAATGAAAAATACCAAAATTCTTAGAATTAGTTTTTCATTTTTATTTTTAAATACATTCTAAATAAACTTGGAGCCTTTTTAAATTAAGTTTTACAAACTGAATATTAATAAATTTTATTTAAAAAATAATCTTTTTACAATTTGTAAAATTAAAAAAAAAATTAATATTTTCAAATTTTACTTTTAATGACTTTTCAATTAGATATCTTTTAATTTATTTTTAAATAATAAAAAAAAAATTATTTATATAATTAAATAAGAAATAGTTGAATAAAATCTTTTTCTAAACTTTTTCAGCAATTTAGCAATAGAATTACTTTCAAAAAAAAAATATTTTTTTACAATTATGCAAAAAATACAAACACACATGTAAAATAAAAAACAAAATCACTTGCATACAATTGTCTCTTTAATTGCTTTTTAAGTTCTATTAAGTCAAAATAATTTTAAATATGCACATTTTTAAGCATTTTTATTCAACGAAATATTTCCATTTTTTCAGTTTTAAAGAAAAAAACAAAACTTAAAGCATAAATAAAAATGCAAAAAATTTAATTGAAATTCTTGCATATATGTATGTATATATATGTATGTACATATATATTTAAATTTAAGCGCACCAAAATAAATAAATAATGCGACAATATGGTATGAGAATCAATACACATACATACATTTGTATATGTGTATACGGTATAACTTCGTATTTTGGTGCTACCTTTGCACAAATGTACAAACTGCCGCATAAAATCAATACGGTAAATTTGTAAGCCACATTTTCTACACATAAATATATGATGATATGTGTGAATGCATGTACATTCATACATCCGCTTTTGATAACCCCATTGAGAATATTCTGCATATTTTATTAATATGGTTCAACACAAACTAACCCCGTGCGGCATACATCATTACAAACAAAAAAATACAATAAATAAAGTATGCAAAGGTATATCTGCAATTTTAACGCGATCGCATTTACAGATATTCCCTTTAAGCATAACACAAAACATATACACACACATATGTACATATAACCATATGTGTTGTACTTTGAACAGTTACCTATCCATATGCGCATAAAATACATATAAAAAGCGTATATATTCAATAAAACAGAATATTTGAATAAGAAAATAAAGATTAAATTAATTTCATTTCATTTTCATTCGTAATTTCCATTTCGTTTTTTAAATACATAAGTCAAATTAATGCGTATGATTCGCATGAAAATAAAAATAAATAAAAAATAAATTCAATTAAACATACGCAAATATGCATGTATGTACTTATGTATAATTAAATTCCCGAGGGTGCATGGAACAGGCTCTGACACCAAACCGAGTAATCAGCGAGTAAGCATATAAAAATGCATATAATAAAGCAACAGCCTATCACAGCCTATGTTTGGCGTAAACAGTACTCTGCTTGTGTAACAGTGCAGAGTAATGATTTGCTGTTGTATGTAGAGAGAGTTAATCAGAGTGAAGTGAATGGACTTCAATTGAGTTGGGTGGAGAATTAATTGAAAGTGATTGAAGACGAAGTGCATATTTATGCATAAATAAAAGAAAATTATTTATAATTTTGCAACAAAATGCACATGAAAGAATTACAGTGCAGGATTATTTTTAGTATTAACAGTATAAGATTCAGCTTTAACAAGAAGTTGTTATAGTTGGCAGCAATATTATATTTGATTTAGCGAAAGTGTTTATAAGAGGATATTTTCTATTTTATTATTTTTCTATTCAACTTTTATATTTTTATTAAATTTTTTCATTTCATTATTCTTCTCTTCCCCATATAAACCCACAAATTGCACAAAAATTTAGGAAATTGAAAACTTTAAATGCCATAATAAAAGCCGCATGATACATTTGTGTTTTCATGTATGCATACATTAATGTGCAATAAAAATTCACAATTAAATATTTTTAATAACACAAGTTTCATATTTGTTTACAGAATAAACTGTATTAAAATTTCGATTGCGCGAGCATGCGAAAAACTTAACAATTTTTCAATTGTCTGCGTTGTGTGAATTTGTTTTCAGAAAAGGGTGAAAAAAACAAACACAGCAGCTACATTGATATTAATGCAATTATTTACATACATATATACCTTTGAGTTTACAATCAGGCTTTTGCATTACAAATATGCTAAAGATAGCTACTCGAAAATTTAAATTTGGAACTTTTTATATTTTTACTGAAAAGTTAAGAAAATTCCTCAAATTTGTTTTTATAAAATATAATAGTAAATAATAAAATATTATAGTGTTTACTAAAAGTGATTATCTTTTAAATAGTTTCTAGTCGCCATAAAGTTGTAGCAATTTATGTTGAAAATAATTTTATCAAAAATGGCTTACAGTAATGCTTTATTTTGAAGTAGAAAATTATTTCATGTTAATATTTTTTGTTCTCAAAATCGATATATCTATGTGTGTGCTCAATTAAATGCTCCAACAAATGTATGTTTTATTAAATCCTGCTCATTTTCTACGTTAAACGCTTTTCTTTAATTCGCCATAAATCAAATTTAAATGGAATTGCGCACATTTTTCAAAAATTCGCTTCTTTCACTACAATCATAATTAACACGCTGATTTGTGGCGGCAGAAAATAGATTTTATAAAAATGCATATGTACATATGTATGTAAGTATATAAAAAACATTGGCGCAGACGGTCATAATTAGTATGAACAAAAAATGAATCAATAAAATTAATAAAAAATAAAATAAAATGGGAAAAGCGTTTTAAAATTCGAAAAAATAAAATAAATCGAATTAAAATTAAAAAAAAAAAAAAACAAATTTCCAAAATGAAAAAATCTTTAAGTAGCCAATTTCTTTAAATTTTCCATATACAATTTTGAATTATACGTTTCTCCCCTTTGTGTTTAGGTGCGAACATGCTAGCATGTTTAACCAAATAAATAATGAATTAAAATTTAATAAACACATTAAAAATGAAAATAGCTAAAGCGCAGCAGGGATCACTTATTCAAATTGTTTGAGAAATGATTGTTTAGGCAGGAATACATACATATGTACATATAGGTAACAGCATTTTGAATAAGATTTTATTTATATACATACATATAAAAGAATATACATACATACATATGCATATGTATATTTATATATAAACAAATCTTTGCTATGTGCATGTAGCGAAGCAAATAATTATCGTAATTATGATTTCGAGAAGCTTAAAAAAGCATATTTATTTATGCTGCTTGTAACAATAACTTAAATTATTATTTTTTTACATTCAAATTTAAATTTTTTAAGACAATTAAATTTTAATTTAAAATTTTTTAAATAAAAAAAAGAAATACTAAAAAAATGAAACTAGTAAAATAATTTAAAAAAGAAATTAATTTAAAAAATAATAATAAATAATATATGTACATGCTAATTAATTTAAATTTTAGAATTTATTAATTAATAAAAATATAAATATATTAATTAGTTAAAATTATTTTTTTAATTAAATTAATTTTTTTTAATTTAATTTTAGAATTAAAGTTTTTAAATGAAAAAAGTTCTATTAATTAAAAAAATGCATTTTATATTAAATCAATTTAGAGAAATTTAAAATAGAAACGAAACAGATTACTGTCAAAATTATGTATATATGTATACAGTCGCTGCCTTCTGGATTTTACCTACAAAATACAAGCTGTTATTATTTATTATAAGTTCTCTAAAAGCCGCAATGAGCGCTAGTTCGCCAACTTTTCTAAACCACCAACCCTTAATTATGGCATTTTGAGCAACTGTTATTGTTTTTGTTGTTGTACTTGTTCTTACAAACTTAATATAAATTATAATTAAATAATTTAAAACCTACGCGGTGCCATATTAAGCCATAAATACATAAAGAACTAAATGCAGAGACACATACACACACACATACCATACATGCATATATGGTGTTGTATAAATTTCAAGCGCATAATTAATATTAATAATAGCAAACTAAATATTTATAAAGCCAACAAAGTGTGTTGCCAATCAATGTATGCCGCGCCGCACAGCGCGACATTGCTGCTTTATTGCAATAGCACACACACACACATCCACACGCACGCAGAAAATTGTAATGCAAAGTTGTTGTTGTTGCGGTGCTTAGTTTATTTAGTTTGTTTCGTGCTACAGATTTGACTTGTTGCCCTTATTGTTGTGCTCAATGTTGTGGCTATTTGTTCTTGCTGCTTGCTATTGTTGCTGCTGTGGTTTTTGTTGTTCTTGTTATTCCTCACCGTTGTTTGTATAGTTGCAATTGCCGCGCCACTTGTGCCTTTCTTGTCCGCATCCATTTTTAGACACGATCTTTCTGTATCATTTAAAACGCTTAGTTTTCGACGTCTGGCGCACAGCAAGCCAGCGGCTATAATAGATGCATACATACATACATACATGTATTAAATTATCTCTTGGTGTGTGTGTGTGTGCGTGCATGAACTTGCATTATAGATTTGGTTGTGTGATTTTGTGAAATGTATGCAACTTGAAATGCGTTTTTTGAACTCATCATCATCATCTTCATCAGCCTCATCGGCTGTGCATCAACTTCACCATCAGCGGCAGCAATCTGACGTGGTAGCCAAAAAAGCAGAAGCGTCTTAGTAAATACTAGATCGAAATAAATTGTTTGGCGCTCAAAATGTTTGAGTTACTTAGGCAAGTCGACATACAGACATACACATGCATTTTTGTATATACATCTGTACATACATATGTATGTATGTGCATAGATTTATATTTATGCTGCTTGTATCTAGATGTAGGTATGTGTGTCTTGCATGCCGCGTAAATTTATTTTTAGTCGCGTGGAGTTTTTAATTTAGTCGCTGTTGGTTGCAACTGTTGTTGTTTTTAGTGCATATTATCAGCTGTAGCGATTAATTAAAGCATATGAGGCAAACAGTGGTCGCTAAAAGGCTCATAATTCATCGTGCGGCTCTTAAAGCAGCACAAGAGCGGGTGTGAGGGGGTATCAGCGGGCATTGGTGGAGTAGAAAAATTTTGATTATATATATTTATGTATGGATGTGTGTATGTAAGTATTAAAATGTGGCAAATATAATCAATATATTTTTTGTCTGCGTTATTTGCAGTTAATTTCAACAAAACAACTTAATAAGATCTTAATTTCAAAAAGTTTAGTTGCGTTCATTACTATTTTAATGGGTTATTAATTAAAGTACTGTTTGAAAACTTTATTTTACAGTTCACTTCAATGATGTTGCGCGAATATATGCAAATCTGTGCTATAAAATATGGGAATAAAGCTGATGTCCCTATTATTTTTTCCATCACTGTATATATAATTTTCACAGTAAACTGTAGTTCGTTTCTAATTTAAATTTCTTTGAGTTTTCACGGCCCCTTCTCTCAATGAAGCTGGTCATTTTTCCGAACCACCGATATCGGACAACTATAGCATATACTCGTACATAGCTGCCATACAAACTGAAGGACGAAAACCTAGTTCTTGTTGGAAAACCTTTTTTATCTGGCTGATATCTTCACGAAATTTGGCACAGATTATTTTCAAAGGTCAAGCAGCAGTCTCCAATGAAATTGTTCAGATCGGTTCACTATAGCATATTGCTGTCACACAAACTGCTTTTTCAAAATCTATATAAAGTTATTTTTATACCCTTTTATGCTATAAGATATGCATCTATGAAGGGTGTTATAGTTTCAGTGCAGCCGAAGCTAACGTTTTTCTTATTTTAAATACATTTTTATATATATTTTGTGTATTTTTATTGTTGTTTTTTGTATTCTCTTCCAGTTTCTGCGGAATAAATAAAGATTGCATGCGCATTGCTAATGCGTGGGTTTCAATTTATGTTTTATGTTCTTCTGTGCGCTATTAAATATTTAAATAACGCTGATTTTACTGTCGGTTATTTTTTCATTTTATTTATTATTCTTTCTATTTATCTATTTTTAACCTTTTTCTGCTTTGTTTTTGTTTTTACTTATCATTTCTTATAAGCTTCCTGTCTTGCCGTTTTATAATTTTCCCTGTTGACTTAGAACAGTAGAAAATATGTTTTGATTAGCAGGAAAATAAACTCAGAGCCCGGAAACTTACATATTTGACATTTTTTCGTATAAAAATCGATGGGTTGTCAAGCGCGATTTTTAGACTAGTATTATTTCCCACAAATTTAATAAAAAACTGCTGAATACCGTCAAAAATACATTATGAAGGTTAAGTTCGGTTATACTTGCTGGCTGTCACGCCATACACACATCTACATTATATTATAATTTTCATAAAAATTTTTTATATTATAATTTAATTTTTTTTATATTGTTATTTAATTTTTTTTTAATTATTGTTTAATTTTTTTAATTATTACTCAATTTTTTAAATTATTATTTATTTATTTTTTTAATTGTTATATACATTTTCATATAATATTTTTTTATAATTTTTTTAATTATTGTTTAATTTTTTTTAATTTAATTTTTTTTTTTAATTTTTATATACTACAATATAATTTTTTTATATTATTTTATTTTAAGCAGCAATTACGAAAATTTTAGAAAAAGAATTAGCCGTTAATTTTTTAAAAACAAGTTTAAAAGAATTTTGAAAGAGAGTAAGCTATAAAATAATATAACTGCCTCTGCCATATAAAAATTTTGAATTTATTTTTGAGATATAATCCGAAAAATTAATTTTTCTTCATAATTTCTTCGGTTCTCTTATAAAAATGTATAAATTTTGAGCCTTTTGTTCAGAAATTGGTTCATAAAGAGCATATACATATGTAGTATGTCCTTACGTTCTAAAATATATACATACAACTAAAAACACAGATTATAAATAAAATCATCTATACATATATACATAAAACCTCCTAACAGCCATAAACTAGCTTCGCTAGTTATAACTATAACCACAAATTTTTTTCATATTTACTGATAACTATTCAAAATTGCCACATTGCCGACATTTTGTATAATAACCATAATTTTGTGCTTGCGTCAAAGCATATTTTTGAACTTTAACAAATATAAAATATCAAAGCGTATTTTAAGCCAGCGCAAAAGCTTTTAGTTTTGATTAAAGCTGATAAAAGAAGTCGCTTAAAAAGCCATAAGCATCTAAAAGAAACTATCTATGTGTCATAAAAATTCAAATTTTCATATACGCGCTTATACACGCGCTTTTGAAAACACACACGCCCAAAAGAAACAAAAACAACAGATATAAATTTTCCTATACACACAACAATATACATAAATACACACATAATATATTTTTAATTATTTATTAATTCAATTTTGTTGCTTTATTATGGATTATTATTAAGCGCTAAACCCTATTTTATGATTAATCAAACGAGCAAAAGTTGTATAAAATTTCGGCGGCAACAGCAAGTTCGAAAAAAAGTGTCACCAGCAGTTTGAGTACACAAACCGGCAGCTGAGTAGCCATTGAAGACAAGCACCAAATGGGCCTACTAAGCAACCAACAACCGCGCACCAATCGACTGCAGAGCGTCAGATCGCTTACTTAGGCGCATCTACCGGTTTATTTCGGTTGAAAAATACAAAAAAAAAACATATTTGTATATTTCTCATGCATCCTCTACCTCATCTGCCTCATCTTCCTCAACTTCGATTTCTTCAACAATTTTTGTCTGTCATATATATTTCATATTCGCTATTTAAATGGCTGTGCGCCCAAAGTAGTTTCACATATACATACATATATAATTTTTTAATTGATTTTGAAAGCAAAATTTGCATACAAAAATATTAGGTGTGTTGGTTTGGCGGCTACCCATCATATTAATTCATATACTCGAATGCGTGTGCATATGGATGTGGGTAAATATGTTTATTCATTTATATATTTGTAGATTTGCGCTTATAAAATTTTTATGTCATAAAATATTTAACTTTTTTTTTTTTTTTTCTTAGCTTTGGCAGTGTCCGCTTTTGCCATTTTTAGCGTTAATATTTTTTGAATTGTCTCAATGGCTTTTAAGGCGTTTTTAATTAAGTTTTACAGCAAATTGAAATGCATATTTATGTGTTTGCGTTGCGTTTTTGTGTTTTCGTTTTTTGTAATTATGTATGGACGCGTTTAGGTGTAGGAACATAATGAAATTAAATTAATTTGTAAATATTAAATTGATATTTTAATGTGGATTTGAACATGAATTGACTAGGAAAATTATATAATGTCAATAATATGAACGACCTTAAGAAAAAAAAGAAAAAAATTATAATATTGGGAGATTAAATTCAGGGAAGTAGAAAAAAGTTACAGCTGTTCAAAAATTAGTGAAAATAACGAAAAAATTCGCTATATTTTGAAACTTTTGTATAAAAAATGGAAGAAAACTACCCAAGCCACCAATGAAATTTGTGAAGTTTAAGGAGACGATGCTGTATCAGTTCGAGTAGTAGCATATTAAAAATACAAATCAAAAAGAAAAGAATTCTACATATTATTCCAGAAAATCATTGGAATTCAAAATCAGTTTAGTCTAAACCCACAAAAAAAAATAAAAAAAAAATAAATAAATAAAAAAATAAAAAATAAAGAATAAAATAAAATAAAACATTTTTTTTACAAAATGTAAATATTTAAAAAAAAAAATAATAGTATGTTCATTATTTTTATGTAAATGAAAGTGTAAAGAGTTCGAAAATGAAGAATTTCAACATTTTAAATGAAAATTTTATAAATTTTTACCAAAAAGTAAAAATGTTCAAAAAAAAAACACCGACGGCAAGTCATAAAGTACATAGCTCTCATAAGGATATTATGTTTGTATGTATATATACGAAAAACGCAACAAATATTTGAAATTTATTGAAATAAAATTTCACAAATCGATTCTTTATTCAAACTTTAAATTTTCTGAATTAAGCGAATAATATTTTTTCTTAAGATAAATTTTCGAACAAAAAAATATAAAAAATATAAATATAATATTTTTTAAAGATAAATTTCCTAACTAAAAAAAAAATATTCGAAAAAACTTTTTTTTTAAAGACAAATTTCCTAACTTAAAAAATAAATGTTCGAAAAAATTTAAAATATTTTAAAGACAAATTCCTAACTTAAAAAAAATATTCGAACTAAAAATTTTTTAAAGATAAATTTCCTAACTTACAAAAAATTATTCGAAAAAAATTGGAATGTTATATGACCACTTTTAAATAACTCAAAGCTTTTTTATAAAGTCTAGTAAATCATATATCATCTTCATACAAAAATCAAGCCATTTAGTATGAAAAATATGAAGCGCCCTATTATTCGAGATTTAAGTTAAAACTATTGACTTCCTTAGCTGTTTAAAAAAAAGTTTGTATAAATGCATATTAAAGTGGGTAAAAAAAAATCGATTATCTTGCACTTGACACTCTGAAAATTTTGTTGATAGAGACCTCGAAAAAAGGTTCTCTAAGTATGAGCTCTTAGTTGTAACGGGAGGGCCCTTCGCCTAACGGTTTTCTATTTTTTTTTTATTATCAGAAAGAAAATTTTTAGCTGCCAACTACTTAAAAAAAATTTCGTTTTTTGGATTTTGTAGGAAGTTGAAGCTCTATAAAAAAGGTCGATTTTTTATACTAAATTTGATTATTTTAATTTTTTTCGCTAATTTTTTTTTAATTTTTTTCTTTTTTTTAGAAAAGATTTGTAACGATTTTTTCGTAGATTTGATTATTGTAATTTTTTTTCTTATGAATTTTATAACTCAATGAAAAAGATTTTGTACAAAACTAAAAAAATATACACATATTTCAGGCATCGAAATTATTATTATTTTATTTTAACTATGTTTAATGAATATAATTTATAAAGCCGCTTCCATGAAAGGAACTTTCTTTGAAACTGATTCTAAACATTTCATTAATATATGAAAAAGGATGTTTTAAAAATAAACTTTTTCAATAAATTAAAATTATAAATTATGATTATGTTATAAAATTTACTTTTTTAATAATTTTTATAACAAGTCTTCTTTACAAATATTACACGAGCTCCTCTCTGCTAACAAGGCGAATTTTCGAACAAAATCTAGTTACTGCTATTTAATATATAAATTACTTTGCCATTATGCACTAATTTATACTTAGCAACGCAGTAAATATTAGCAGTTACCAGAATATATGAAAACAGCTCTTGATGAGAAATGATTTTCCGAAATCTCAAAGCACATACATGTGTATTTACGGTTTTCCAGTATCGAAATTATGTAATTTTGCTAGACGCTAAGACATTTGACATATGGACATATTTTCCACTTCGTAGTAATATAATTTTGCTAAGCGCTAATATTTAGCCCCTCTTCCTATTACATTTTGTACCAACGCCGCCTCTCAATCACACTTAAAGCACAAATGCCGCTTAGAAACTAAATGAATTTTTCAATTTTCAATGCACACTCACCTTTCTCCACGCTGTGCGCACGGTCTTTCAATTGTTTGACGATACCATATTTAACGGTGCCAAATTGTATCATTTTATTAATTGTTTCTTGATGATTATCTTTGAAATCACTACGCATTTCACACAGAACAGTTGATATATGATTTTTCATTTAAAAAATATTTTCTATATATAAGCATATATTTTATTGTAAGCAAAAAAAAATTAGCTTGCACACTTATTTGCTAAGATTTTGGTTGACAAGCTTGGCTCTGCTTGATTGAATTGCTTTGCGCGGCATTGAATAAAAATTGTTGCACACTCACAAAACGCGTTAATTATAGTTGCTGTTGCAAGTTATAAATTTGCACAAATTTTCCGCTTCGAACGCGACTGCGATTTGTAGCTGGTGCTGCTTGTTGTGGCGTAAATTAAGCGCGACATCAGCGTAGAATTTTTGACATTTAATAGCGTTAAAATTTTTTTTAGAAATTTTTAAATTTCCAGATTTACGCGTAAAATTATTGTTAAGTTGGTTCCTAAAATTTTTTAATTATATTATTTATTTTAATTAAATTAATTTTCTTTTGAAATGATATTAATATTTTTAATTACAACAATTTTCTTTTCAAACTGCATTAAATTTTTTTTTTAATTAAAATTTTTAATTATAATTGAAGCGCTCCGCGTATTGTGTATTAACCGCCGGCTTTGCTGTAATACCGTGTTGAAATTTGTTTTACTGATTGCTGTTTGCCTGTTGGACTAGCTATTGGTTGGGTTTTTGGTTGAAGCGGTAAATCGGTTGTATCTACGGTTTGTTGTTTACGCTACACGCTGCCGTCATCAACTGTCATCATCATATTCATTTAAACTTTAATAATGCTCGCCACCGCTCATAATGTGTAATATCAATAAATTCCGTGTGTCGCTGTTGCTTACAATTTAATTTATTTGCTGTTGTTGCTATTGTTGCCGCTGCCGCTGCTGCGCGTTCTCATGTGTGTACTTAATGTTAGATTGCTGCTGCTGCTGTTGTTGTTGTTACTGTTATTTTATTTTTTTGTTTGTGATGTTGTGTTATTTCACCGCTGATGATGAAAAATCGTATTGGCGTTGCGTCGCTGTTACGCTGCTACTGCGCCGCTGCTAGCGCCTCCTGCAGCCTACCAATGTTATATGACTTTTAAGTGCTACTCTTATTACATACACACACACACGCACACTTGCGCCTACTTGCATATGTATTATGTACGCATATATAATGTGAGCGTATTTCTGCGAGTTTGGTGTGTTGTTGTTGTGGTTATTTTGGACCTTTGTAGCGCTCAGTGTTCAGAACACTGTTGCTATTACCGGCAATTTATTTTACACGCTCCTCAGCGGCAACCAATTGTAATGCAAGCATTTAGTATCGCTTTGCTTACAAATGTGTAATTGCAATCTGCAGTTGTTGTTATCAAACTATTTGGGTTGTTAAAACTTTTATTATTGCTGCCTTTGTTTTGCCGTCGGCAATTTTTTTATTTGACTAGTTTTTACTAGCTTACAGTTATGCTTAGTCTTTCACCTTAGTGCTTTTCGTTTTTTATTATTTCAAAATAACAGTTATTTTCGCTATTACTGATTGTCACTTTTTGTTAAACTTATTTTATTATATTTTATTTTTTTAAATATTTTTTTTTCGTGAATTTTATAATATTTGTTGTTTCTGTGTAAAAATCCATTTAGAAATTCGTATATAAATTCACTGATTCACACTTTTAACGTCAAGTTAACTAAATTCAATGCCATCAATCAATTATCAGTTCGCGTAACGACTAACCGCCTTGCAAACACACTATGTATTATTCTCGACGCAACACGTTGATATCTTATTTCTTACGTTTTACTGTTAGTACTTGTTCCTTTATTTTCTGTACTGAGTTCTTTTCGTGTACGAAACGCCACACATCATCAAATCACCGTACCACACTTCTAGTGTACGAACGTTCAGCACGCGCGTCAAAATAGCACTGACACAAACAATAATAATCGAGCGACCAAAAAGTCACTCAAACAAAAATATACAAAATACACCGCGTGCAAGCAGCGTCAGCGTAACGTTCACAATAAGAATTAAGGCATAGCGACTGTGACGTTGACGTCGTCGTCAACGCCGTTTGTGCTGTTTATGGCCTGCTCGAAAACAGATCAGTCCAAAAACGACTCTTATTGCACTGCCTATGATGTATATGTATACACACTACATTCATATACACTGTATATATACATATACAAACACATATGCGCATACACCTTTGCTTTGCCACTCACTGCTCATACGCTCATTGTTGCCGCCACTGCTTGCTGGGGCTCGTACTTTGCAACAATTTTATTACTTTTTTATGCTACCACCTCTCACCGCCATAAAAGCAAGCATTAAGTTTTATTTAGGTGGTTGAAAAAAATCATATAATTCCATACTCATATAATCATGCGACCTGCCTCTCAGCAGCAATTCACTCATACCCGCACACATATGCACTCATCCATTTTTATTCATATTCATTCACCTCACACGCTTATTGCTATATCTTTCAATAATATTTTTCATATTCGCTTACTCTTTTTACCCAATGCCACTTGGTGCTGCTAGCATGCACACGCACAAATCCTCATGCATAAACACCGTGTGCTGCGCTCAGCTCATATATACATGTAGTCATTACTTGGTGTTGTTGCTTGCGCTGCTCTCTTCCATCATCATATTTTTATACCAATAATTCCTATATGACACATGCATGCATATACATGCACACACACGCCACGCTACTGCCAATAGGCGCATATTGTCTCATTCATACTACGGTAAATCGTAGAACACTGTTATGCAGTCGCTCACCTTCGTGCACACACAGTCGGTTCACTGCACCAACAGTCCATACAGTCAGTGGCAGCGCAGTAGCAAACAGCATGTAGCAGACTTTTTCACTCACACCCACCACTTTCGGGTAATGTAATTATCTTATTGTTGCTCTCTACAATAATAAAGCACTGGCAAATAAGAAAAACAGATATCAATACGAGTATAAACAACAACAATGATTGTTTTTGCAGCAGCGCACGACAAGTTCACTCGACTGTCCATCCACTGGTAACAGCTTTACCTGTTCGCTCGGCGCTGTTACTGCACAGTTGACTGCGCTGTTAACTGCACTGTTGCTGCTACTGCTCGCATGCACATTTATGATTTCCATTAGTAAATTATGACCCATAGCAGTGTTGTTTTCTTTGTTGGCACTAATTTCATTTTTTTCCTTGTCTAGATGCGCTCTGCTCTGTAAACATACAAGTATATGCACACCAGTAACATTTCCTTCCGTAAACACACTCTGTGCAGTCAATCGCTGTTCGCTACTGTTGACTTCGTATACAGTTGTTGATTTTTTACTCGTGTTATTTTTTCTTCTTGCTGTTGGTGCATTTCAATAGGGTGCTTGTTGTTGGACTGCCAGCATTGACTTGTATTCATTTATTCACGTCTACATATTTTGCAATTTTTATAACTACAACAAATACATACATATTGGACTTTTACTCTGTTGCAAGTTAGTGTGATTTGTTGGTACTGTTTATTATTTGTTTGTTGCTTTGCTGTTACTGTTACACCTGATAGTGGTGTCTGCGCTATGGAGCGCTTTATGAATACCTTTGTCGCCGTTGTTTCATATTCGTGTGCTCTTTTGCACCTTGCTCATATTACATGCATTCTATATGCATACATACATACTCACGTAAATGGGAGGTGGGTACAGTATAACGAAGTAGTAAATGTTTTATTCGGTTATAAGAAATATTGAAGAGATTGTTGTAAATACATCTACATTCGTGTGATAGGGAGAAATGTGAATGAAATTAAAAAATGATTTAAAATTTTGTTTTGGTATTTTTCATTACAAAATCTTACACAGACAGGATTTGGTAATATAAAAGTTCAAAATATTTTAAAATTTCAGAACTATTCAAATTTGTAATAGAGAAACATGGTATTTTTCACCTTTAAAATTAATTTGTCTAATATAATGTAAATAAGTTTAGAGATAACATAATAAAAATTATTTATACTTTTATTATTATTTTGAATATTTACATAAATATGTATCGAATACTTAAGGGGTCAGTTTTTTTTTTTGCAATGGTCTGTTTTCATTCTTAAAAAGTACGTGAATGGTTATCGTTCCTGCTATAATCATGAAAAACTGTTGATAAATGAATAAGTAATTAATTATAATTTTATTTTTATTTTTCCCCATGTTTTTTTTTACATAAATTTTGTCATAACAGTGTCAATAAATTATAGAAAACTATCAATCGGAATCATGTCCGCCAGTTTAAAAAAGTGTGTGTTTGAGAAAAACGCGTTTAAAGTGTGAGGTGTGCACTCCGAGCGATCTGAACGTCGAGTGGTATTATTTTTATAGGGTCTTTCTCGAAACCTTCCAGTGGAGAAGTGGGTTTCTATATTAATTCTAAAGGTATAGGTGAGCAGAAAATTCAAAAAAAAATTGTTTTGAAAAAAGATTACCCTACTGACCCCTTAAAAGATGCGTGATAAAAATTATTACAATTTTTTTTAATAAAGGTGTATTCAGCTATCGCTCTAAATAACCAGATTACAATCCCTCAAATGAAAGTCGGTTTTATATAACCGGAACGGGCCCGAATTTATATGTACATATACCCGGAAAATGACTGACAAATCAGAGTGGTTAGAATTTTCATCATTAAAATTGTAAATTTTCTTTAAAAAATTGTTGTTTATTGCAATTATTAATTAAATTTCAGAAATAAAAAATGTATGAAATATTTTTTAACATACAAATGGGAGTAATAAATAAAGAAATTTATTTTCTTAATGAAAATTTTAATGAGTTTTTGTTTTGATTAATACAGAAATATTTATATACATTTTTTTCGATGTTTAGCTTAAAATTTGAATTTTTATATATTAGTCGTTTCTTCGGCTCAGGTGTTAGCGTTTAAAAAATTGAAAATAATGTCTAATCAATATTTGCGGGCTTACAAAACAAAAAAATTAACTTAATTGTCAATTAGATTGCCATTTTATTGCATTATTTAAAACCCTAATGGAATGTAACAAGTTTAGCCGCTCTAAAAAAATAAAATTAAAATAATATTAGATAAAAAAGATTTATATGACCAACCAAACACTTTCAAATAACTATAATAATAAAATACATGAATTTTTCTAATTAATCTATTTCAGATTATTGCGGAAATTTCGAAAAACACCTTACACAGGTATATTAAAGAAAATTACATTTTTTCTTTTTATTGTAAGTTGAATTAAAATATCTTTATTGCGAACTTAAGACACATTGTACTGTGCGATACGTCTTCAAAATTCTTCACATCCAACCAATCCTTCGAATCAAACAAGTATGTAAAGAAAAAATCCATAAGTTATTTTTATTGGCTTTTACACTGTACACATTGTTGTTATTTGTGCCGTAGCAGCGACTGCCTACCACTGCCCCTATAACTTTATCTTTGTATGTATGCATGTGTATACTTATATTTTGTTGTTGGCAGCGCATTCATATTTCTTTAATGTTTTCCAATGTTCTGAGCAAACATTTTTTAACGTCTCCATCATTTTTACTCATACCCACACAGAGCGCATCGTCCGACTTTTAAAACCAAGCTCTGCTCGCAGTTCTCACATCTCGCTTGCACTCGCACTGTGGTGGTCCAATGGCGTCGACCAGACGCTCAGCACCCGACGCTCACTTACATGCGCGCTCTCTTTCACACCAGCGCCGCCAATGGCCCAGCGATTAATAATTTATCATAATTCATTCATATCATGTCTTGGCAGGCTAGCGGCATACAAACATACGCACGCACACACAGGCAGACGGCAGGCGAACAGACTGGTTCCGTTTTCTATGCATGCGCGCGCCCAACCTTCTTTCTCAGCGCCGCAGCGGCAGTTTGTGTGTGTGCCGGAGCGAGTGCGCGCTGAGTGTCTTCTCTTTTGCACATACAGCCACTTGTGGATTGTTGCTTATGCTGCTGGTCGCCTACTTTTTTTGCTTTTTTAATAATTTGGCTTATAAGATTTTTGTCTTGCAAAGCAAAAGGCGCAAGGCGGTGGCAGTCATAACAACAACAATGATGTGCTAGATTCTTGTACTCGCCACTGTTGACTCTATATATGCTTGCTTCTTATTTTCCATGATTTCGTGCAGGTGTTGTGTGTAAGTAAATGCATGTGTGTTTGTAGTAGCGTTGCTAGTGTGTTGTGCTTCTGCAGGTTGTTGCTGCTGCTGTATTTGTTATTGTTGCAGTTATTTGTATGTATGAATATTATGAGCCATCCATCAACATCACAACTGCTGTACGTTCGTCATTCACGTCGCTACTGTCTTATAGATTTTTGTTGCTGTTGTTGTGCTACCTTTCTTGCTTACGGCGAAGGTAACTCCCACTTTCTTAAATGTTGTTCGCTTTCTTGATTTTGTATCTTTTGGCAATTGGTCGGGTCCGTTGATTTTTTTATTATCAATTTCCCCCTCTTTCCGCTTGTTTTATTGCGCATTTTCATTTTTTCAATTATGTACGAAAAGGCATATAGCGCTGAAATACATACATGTATATGTATATGTACATATGTATGTATATATCTATATATACACATTTCTTAAATTTACACCCATATTTCTGTTTCCCAAGCGGTTGTCTTAAATTCCTCATATGCCATGTTTGTTCAGTTTGGTTGTAGTTGGTATTTTTATACTGAAACGTTTTGTATGTACTTTGAATTTTAATCGCCAACATTTCTGCTGTTATTTTTAAATTGTTGCTGATTAAATTTTTTTTATGAAATTTCCTTTAAATTTTATTTTCGCAGCATACGCTTGTTGCAAAGAATTTTTATATTAGCAATAAAAGTACCGTTAGACAGCAAGTAACATATATTTAAGTGTTTTTAATACATACATATATAATTACATACATACATAAAGACATATATTGTATATGTATACACATACATATGTACATACATGAAGTCTTATATGTACATATGTATATAACATATATTTTTGGCTTGAATTTCCTTTTTTTCTAATTTCATTAGATTTCAATTAGCATGAAAAAGTCATTGTCAAACACTAATTGAATATATAATTTAGAAACTTTAAAATAAATGACTTTTTGTGGTTTTTGACGCCACGAGAAAGTTGCGAAAAAGCAGTTAAGATGTTGGTTTTTAGTAATGGCATTCAAAAAATTCGTAGAACGTGCCTCAAATTGCAAAAAGCAGTTAAGAGGATAATGACACGCTGATTTTTAAATAGACCTGTACATAATAAGGTTTATTTTTAATTGTTTTTGAATTGGAATATTTAGGGCTGCGGTATGTGGTATGCATATGTACATAGATACTATAATATTTGCACGATAGTCATTCTTAATTTTGTAAGCTACTTATAAGAAATTTTTTTTATAGGATATACCCTCGAAATTGCCTGTAGATGGATTACCGCTATTATCTCAAAACTCGGGGGCTTTTTATCTCAAAACTCGGGATCCAATATGGATTTTGTGGAGTCGTTATTTCGCGGCGTCCCTGACTACTTTATTGCAATATACGTTGAATAAATTGAAAATTTTCCTTTTCGAATTTTACAAACAAAAAAATTATATGGTATATTTAACAACTTAATTAGTTTCAGCTAACTTTTAAAATTACTTAGATTATGGAAATTTCAGTTATAGATAGATTATTCTTTTAAACGGTGCTTTCTGGTTAGGATGTTAGGCTAGTTTGGGATTTTACCAAAACTAAAATTCTTTTTCTGACATAAATTAAAGTTCAGTGGTCTAAAATTATTACTCAATTGATGACATAATGAAAAATTGTTATTGATATCTCGAAAGAAGCTTACAAAATGATTGAGAGATTTTCATTCTTAAAAAAATTTTAGATTAACATTAAATGTTGTTATTTAAAATCATATTTCTCATAATACAATATTTAATTATTTTTAATTTATTTGATTATATCGGAACTGATTCAAGAAATACGAGTTTATTAGGTAGTCGAAAAAGTCTTTTCGTATTTGTCAATAGATGTCGTTGCAGTCTGCAGTGCATTACTTCGAATTGTGTACACATCTTTAAATGTAGTTATTAAACGAAGGATTTTTTTGATTACAACTTATTTTTTTAAGCCAATAAATGGCGAAAATTTTACAAAAAAATTAGATCTTTTGTTCAAAGTCTGAAAAAAAATCAAAATTTTATTATTTTGTTTTCCTTCATTCAAACATGAGATTTATATATTATATTAACGGAATATTTTTGGTTCACGGCGAGAGCACTGTTTTGTGAAACACCCAGGGAGATGAGGTCTCAACGGCTGAATTTTCAACATTTTTATATAAAAATTTTAGGTGACATTGTTGGTATACGTACTTTTAATATGCCATATTATATTTTTGAATTGTATAATTGTTTATATTAAAAAAAAATAAAAATACCTTTTTTGTTTTTTAGAAACCCACCTAACCACTTGAAAAAACTCTTATTCTAGAGAGTACTTTTTTTGTTTTCATTCACAGAGAAGGCCGGAATCATTGCATACCGTTTTTTGAATAATTTTTTCAGCAACATCGGAGATCGCGTATAGTTCGAAAATATTATTATTATTTTTTAATATTACTGTGTATTCCTAAAATAATATCGCAAATTTATATTTAAATATTAAAACCTTGATACCATTGATGCTGCATTTTTTGGTTTCAATTCATAAGAATTGCGTTTTTTCCGGTGGGCCCTTTTATTTCAATCAAAACAAATACATTTTATGAAATATGTTAGTGTATAAATTTAGTAATTCTCACTAATTTAAGATTAAATTTAAATACTTCCTCTGATAACTCCGACTTATTCAAGTCTCAGCCTCATAAATCCTCTAGAAATACAATTTCCAAGTGAAACCATTACTGCAACGAATTTATTCTGCCATATTTGAACAAACTAAGAAACCTATTTGGAAGCAGTAGGGAGCAAATAAATTTGATTTAACTTATGTACATGTTTATATATGAGTGTAAGCATGTGTATATAAATGTATGTATATATATGAGTGTATGTATGTGTATGCAAGAAGTACCACCAAACAAGTAGAGCGCATAGCACCTACTCATACACAAAATCAAAATACGCTGGACGACGGTGCAAAACATGAAAGCACCTCAATGCGCAGGTCCTACCCACAAGTTGCTCCTTAAAGCGCAACACCTATCTTCAGCTTTACCTTACATAAAGGCAAGTATGGCAGCTCACATTACGAGCACCGCCACAGACTGTTGCTCATATTTTTTATTAGACAATTTTCTTTCACTTTTTTTAATTTTTTCAACAAAATTATGTGCAAGTGCTGCGCAGTCAGCCAATTCAGCAGCGTTAACAGTGGCTGCGACGTTGGCAGAGACAGCGACAGCGCAGCTTAAGCCAGAGGTGAGCTTTGAAATTCCATTTTTATTTTATAACGCTCACTTTTTCTTAGTAAAACTGTTAAACTTCTTGAACTGCCACACACACACTAACAAAAATTGCTTGGCTGCTTGGGTGCCAATGCTAACTTTTACATAAAAATGTATAAATCTGTATATGTGTGTGGTTTTATATAATAAATATCATTATTCCAAGGTAGTTTGACGCCCTCTGCGTTTTTGCGGTTGCTTTTGTTTTTGTTTTTATGGCATTAACCAATAATATGTAATATGAAATGTGGAAAAATTCATAACTCACCCCTAGTTGGGAGAGTGTAAGCTGAGAGCGCATTCGGCGCAAAATAAGTAGTGAGTTCACAGTACCTGCCATTCGGATTGAGATAGAAAAATCTATGAAATATAGCGGATTTCATAATATTTATGTGATTCCAGAAATGGGCGTAAACTTGAGAGGTTGCAGTTGGTTTTTTAAAGCTTCATTTTTTTTGCAGGAAAAACAAATACATTTACATATATGTATATATGTATGTACATCTACACATGATTTGGTGTGGTGGGTTCATTTTATTGTGAGTGTTTTCCGCTACATTTTATATGTTTTTTGGGAATATAAAGTTGGAGTTAGCAATTAAATTATTTACTAAGCGCTTAAGCTTAAATTATCTCATATGTAGTCATATATTTTTCTGATTGTCATGTGGGATGTTTTAAGGGGTTACATGCACTGGTTTCCTCGGGAAAAAAGCCTTTTTTCAATGATTTTTTTTTATCATAAAAAATTAAATATTTTATTAGAATTTTGCATTGTTACAAACATACACTAATAACAAAGAAATTCGGAATTTTTTGGAAAAACATATTTTAAACTCGGCTGTTGCAAAGCCCTTTCCTGTGATCCCTCGGAAAAAAGATGCGTCCGCGGTGGCAGAATAACTCCTTACAAGATCATCTAAAGTGAAGAAATACGTATTTTAATTAAAACCTTAACTTAGAACATGAAGGAAGGAAAAAAACTGAAATTTGGATTTTTGGCAGACCTTTTTACAAAAAAATAAAATTTCAGCGAAAATATCTCGACATTTTTTTTCAAAAAGTTGTGGTCAAAAATAATTATTGTTTCTCAAAGACCTGTTTAAAGTTTCATAAAGATCGGTCGAGTAGTTCTCGAGAAATCTTACCAGCCGACTTCAAAAACACAGTTTCGAAAAAAAACGCGTTAAAAACGGCTCACTTAGCCTAGCTAGACTCGAGCGTACAAGTTCTCAAAGCTGCATCTCCGAAACTGTTACTCTGATCAACTTGAAAATGTAACACAATATTCTAGAGGTGTTGTAGAATTTAATAAAAAATAAAAAAATAAAGAATTAGAATTTTTGAAACCCTTAAACCCACGTAACCCCCTAAATAAGCGAAAAAGTTTGTAAAAAATTTCAGCTGTGATATCATAATTGTAGTATTGAGGATTTTACATCAAAAATCAATTAATTCATTATAATAATAAGAAATAAAGCTTATATAATAAGTATTTCGTCGAATGCATGTTGGATAATACAGCTCGCAGTCCACTAAACGCTTGCATTTCTTCATAGGAATGGTTTTTCACAACACTCCTTAATTACTTCGTATTTGACGGCTTATCTTTCCCTGTAGCTTTACCGTCCGTGAACCTTTTTAGGATCACATGAAGCGTCTACTGGGCACCGTACATGTTGTCGGCATCCTCGGGAACCAAATAAAATAATTTTTGTTTCGTCGGACCGCGATTGTTGCGCAATTTTTCGACCAGCCGATGCAGGTGCTCTTCATCAAATTGAACTCTGGCCTGCGCAGTACCTTTTTGATTTAAAGAACTTATTTTACAATTTTTTAGACTTATATTGGAAAAGGATCTGAGCAGGAAACGTATTGAAACATTTTTTTAAGTATCGAAAAGCCAAATAGTCTTATTATTGAAAGACTAGCTCATCAAATAAATGCATATATACCTCTGTTCATATGTACATACATACATACATACATTCATATGTGCATGTGCATGTAAAATAATTTTTTTAACAATTCTGTACTAAGGCAAAGGGAATATGGCAGTTTTCCATAGATAATAAACATATGTATGCATATATGTCTATATATTCATACATATTTATGTATCTACTTAAGTTGTCTGTATTTATGTATATACTTGTAGATACATACATATAAAATACATAATTCATAAATGACAACACTCATATTCATATTACGACGGCGCTAGGGCACCCATACTCGTCATACTCGTCTTACTACCGACACAACAGCAACAAAAAGCAGACAAAACGAAAAAAAATGTAATGAAACCGAACCAATACTTTGAAGGGAGCCACAGCAAAAGATGAGTACTGAATATACATACATATGTGTGTACATACATACATATGCAGCGCTCATATCTTCCGTCATATTCCAACATTATTATACGCCTCAACATACAACAACACCAACAGCGACGGCAACGTTAGCAACTTGACTTGATTTGACTCGGTCGTTGCACGATGGTCACCTCCTCTTCTGCAACTACAACTACCGGTTTATGTATGTTACAATTTGATGTTTTGCTGCTTGCCTTAAGAGTGTTGTTGCCGCACAAGAGTCAAGTTTTGATAGCCTCTCATAATCATAAACAGCAGCACTCACAGCAATAGCAACAACAGCGGTGTAGAATGTCACACAAACGATGCATTGCTAGCAGCGATGGTAACTTAAAAGCAACAACAAAAGCATGTCACCACTTTTGCTGCTCAGCAAAATCGCTGCATGCGCAACAACATGTGTGCGCTCTCAAATGTTAAAAAGTCGAGGCGGAGACCTACTGGTTTAGTGAGTGTGCTTCATTTCAGGAGTGTTTACTCCAAAATTCAAGAGTTACGTCCTATTTAGCTGAGAGTTTTCAATTACTGTTATATAAAAAGTCGTGCGCCATCACTGTTACTTAGTCAAAGCGTGCTCATTGGCACTGTTAACCATATTGTAACAGTTATATTTTGCCCGTTCGCCATTTTTTCCATTTACTGTTAGTTTATGCTCTGCGCGCTCTGTTTGCTTTCGGCTGCGCAACATTGTTGGTTTTCATACAAAGCATTACAGCTGTCTCGCTTCAACGCATTCTTTTGGCAGCCAAATTTTTTAACAGCGCTCGGTTAGGTTGAAGTAGCGTATTCTGTTGAGCGTTACAGTCTTATACTCTGTACCGTTGTTTGCGAAAGTGTTTTCGAAATGTTGACACATAGTAGAGAATGTGGATAAGTAATTATTTTAAAGTGTTGTGTTAACAGAGGTGCATACTGTAAAGTACATTATCAGAATCAGTGAATGTTAAAGAAAAATTCTCTGTCAGAATGTAACCAATACAGAAGGCGCAAATGTTAAGGAATGTAAAAAGAAACAACTGGGAACATTATTCCTCCGCTGCAAAAGAGAATCAAGTATTTGTTAAAATTTTCTGGAGTAATTGCTTTCAAGTTTCAAATCTTTGAATTTAACGTGTTATATTCACATCCAAGTCAGAAAAAACCCGTTTTTCCGATGGTTTTTTTTCTGATTTTTTGAAAATATATTTTTTATAATACACAAAAATAAAAAATGTGCATTTAAAGAAATTCTTCTAACTTAATAGTAGGGTACTTATTTTTAAAAATTTTTAAATTTTGTTCCCAAAAAAATATTTTTTGGCAAAAAAATTAATACTCCAAATGCCTAAAATCAAAATTACTGTTCTTCGAACATTATCAGTCAAATATATCTAAGAAGGTTAAGAAGACAGTCCAGACGTTTCGTCACCTACTCTCAATTGCCTACTCAGGCCGAAGTAGCACCTGTTGGCAAGAGTTATTCTACGTAGGAATTCGAGGCTGATGTTGTTGTTAGTGTTATTACTGGTTTCGAGACAGTCGAAATTATCTACGACTTCGAAGTTATGGCTGTCAACTGTGATGTTAGAGCCAAGTCGCGAGTACGACGACCGTTTGATGACAAATGCGCTCATATCTTCAAACTCTTAGCCAATCTTCTTCAAATCTTCCAAGATGATACTCTCAACATTACTTACTTACTTGCGTAGTGGTATGGCAAAGCTTATCAAGTTTATATAATTTATTAATATACATTATTTTTTTTACTCTGCGAGCATGTCAAGATTCTAGTTTGATCCAGCGTTCAGGCATCTTTATCTTTATGATACGAACTAAACGCGCAGTTGAAATATTTCGGGCGAGAACTCAACACTCTATTTAGTCGAAAAGAGCAGTTTGATGTTAACAGGTAGTGTTGTCATGAAGCTTGATAATAGTAAGGTACAAAGATATATAGTTACAATAGAAATGAATGACATCGACGACCCACGGATTCACTTAATCTCATAAACTTCAGACTCTGCTTACGCGATTATAGACAAGTCAACAACAGCGCACCAGTCGTTTCTTCTTTTCGCTACGTGGCGCCAATTGGATACCCCAAGCGAAGCTATGTAGATCCTTCTCCACTTGGTCCTTCCAACGGAGTGAAGGTCTTCCTCTTCCTCTCCTTCCCCCGGTGGGTACTGCGTTGAATACTTTTAGAGCTGGAGTGCTTTCGTCCATAAGGACAACATGACCTAGCCAGCGTAGTCGCTGTCTTTTGATTCGCTAAACTATGTCAATGTCGTCGTATATCTCTTACAGCCTATAATGCCTATAGTCAAAGCAAAAATTTATTATTTTGTGCCGCTTTGCTTGAATTTGATTGCAAGAGCTCTCTTGGTAGTTAGACAGTGGATCTCCGAACCAAGAAATCTTCTGACAACTTAACTGTTGAATATGTTTGACACTAGGTTCTCATCCATGTGAATCATAATACTTACGAGTGAGGTTTCATCTTGGAAATCTGCCTTGGAGTACTATTAAATTCAAGACATTTGTTCAGACATCTCACATCATCTTGTTGTAGCCTAAAGTTCACAAAACAAAAAAAATAAAAAAGAGTTCTGAACCGATCCAGCTCGTCACGATGATCATTTATATATATAGTACATAAGTATATGTAAATATTTTATTGGCTTCTCCGATATTTCCTTCTGGTTGTTACAAACTTAATGTACCAATTCAGGGTAAAAAAAATGAATAAAACCCACAAACACCAACACAAAGTTGCCGAATCTATTGGATACATATTTAACATGCGTAAATAGTAGCACACAACTGTCTAGCCAATAAATATGCGCGCGCTGAAGTGTTAAGAATTTCATTAAGCACGTTTTAAATGGTGGCACGCATGCGCAGCACAGCAATAAACCAAAACGCACCAGAAAAAACGCACAGAAAAAACTGAAAAACAGCAGCAATAACACACCCACACATAACAACAACAACAAGCACTTGTTTTAGAATAATTACGTGAGCGCTAAGCTATTGAGCGCGGTCTGAGCCTAGCGTTGGGAGCGTGCAAACGCCGCAACACGCACGCACCAAATTTCAAGTAACCCCTTCGCGGCGCAACTGCTGCCGCTGCATGCCACAAAGCGGTACAAAGCCGCCGCGCAATTTTGTTTCACTTTAAATATAATATTGTGCTCTGGCAATGGCAGGAAGGCAATTCCCATATAAAAATGTATGTATGTGACCTCTTAATATTCCATGGAAAACTGTGTCTAGTTTTCATATTTATAATGGCTGTAGCCATAATTATACCCCAAACAGTGTATATTAGGTTTTGCCACGAAGTTTGTTAAACCTAGAAAGAAACGTCGGAGACCTTATAATATATATTTATATCTACATAAACGATCACAGTGTCAAGCTGAGTCGATTTATCCATGTCCTTTCATCTGCTTATGTGCGAACTAGGTCCTTAGTTTTTGAGATAGCAAACTGAATCTTCGCACATGTTTTTTTCTCTCCAAGAAGCTGATCATTTGTCGAAACCGCCGATATCGAACAACTATAGCATATAGCTGCCATACAAACTGATCCATCAAAATCAAATCTTTGTATCGAAACCTTTTTTATTTGGCACGAAATCTTCTCGAAATTTTACATGGCTAATTTTCTAAGACTAAGCTGGAATCGCCTCGTAAATGACTCGGATCGGACTACTATTTTACGTAGCTGCCGTACAAAGTAAACGATCGGAATCAAGTTTTTGTATGGAAAACTCTTTTATTTGACAAGATGTTTTCACAAAATTTTGCACAGATTATTTTTTCAAATAACGGTATAATGTTCAAAGAAATTTTTCAGATCAGACCACTATAGCATATGGCTGCCATACAAACTGAACGAACAAAACCTAGTCCTTATATGGAAAACTTTTTTATTTGACGAGATATCTGCACGAAATTTGGCACAGATTATCTCTCGAAATAGCGGTATAATATATAAAGAAATTGTTCAGATCAGACCACTATATCATATAGCTACCATACAAACTGAACGAACAAAATCCAGTCCTTGTATGGAAAACTCTTTCAATTAACGAGACATTTTCATGAAATTAGCACCTGTGAAGGGTATATAGCCTCGGTGCAGTCGAATTTAACTTTTTTCTGTTTGATTTTAATTTGAATACGATTTTTCCTACATGTAGTTGGTGTGAAATGTTGAGCGGCTCATTTGAGTACCCACGCAAGCGTGTTTGTGTGAGTGTTCGAATATATGTATTTGTTTACTTATGGGAGTCGGCAGCAAGTGTTAAAATGGATTTCGTTCAAAATCACATAAATTTGCCTAATTGTACACACACACACACATATACACTTTCATGCATACTCTTTTAACATCCACTATATGTGTGTATGTATGTAAATTTAATATGTAGTCGTTATGTAATAACCAAGTAGCGGCATGCCCTAAGCATTACGTAAATCCACACAAAATTATAATAAATCCATTGCGGACACGCTGCACATTTTCCCGAAATTTATTGTTGGTAATAAAAGTAAAAAGTTGAGTGTGTTATATTTGCTTTGAGCATATAAGACTATGTGGAAACAGAAAAATTGTGTGTAATAATTTTGTAAATTTTTTCGGGGCTTCTTCTGCCTTTTGCTGCCTCATTAGAACTTCCTGCCGCTTAGATCCTTACGCTTTTAGCACTTTTAGTATGCAACGCAAGCGTTTTGCTTGTTGCCAGTAGCGTCTGTGATCGCTTGCTTGTTTGGCTTGGGTTGGTGCGCATGCGTGCAATGTGGTAGCAATAATTAAGGAGAAGACGCAGCGGCAGAAAACCCCTTTTATGCGCTTAGAAAGGAGAGATTGTTGTTGTATTTGTATATTTAGAGTGTTTTTAGTTTTGATGTTGATGGAAAACTGAAAATTTTATTTATATACAAATATATACCTACATACATACATATGTATCTATAGATGTGCGTATGTGCGTATGCATGTAGGTATTTTAGAGCATTTGAGATGCAGCAGCACTTGAGTGACTTGCCGCAGGGCAACTCATATGCACATATACATATGTATGTATATTTTTATATTTGTAGGTATAAATGTACATAAGTATCTAAAATTTAATGTGCATATGTAATTATTTGTCTGCATGCTTGTTTGTGTTGTTGTTTTGGCTGCACGGAAACCGCTCACCGCTCTTCGCACATATCCCTTTGGGCTTTGAGGTTTGTCTGCCCGCATTCGCCTCGAGCATTTGCCTTCTTTTACGGTTGACATACATACATAAATGTAAAATGTTTATACGTTTATTTAAGTGTGTATTCAATCCTTACAAGTCTTTTTTTCACGTGTATTAATTTGTGTCTGCGAACGGAAGTAATTCTTTTTTGTCCTTTACTTTTATTAGAATTAATTAATTTTCTTATATTTTTTCTTCTTCTTTCTTTTATACCCTGAACAAGGCATATTAAATTTGCCATGATGTTTGCAAAACCTAGAAGGAAATGTCAGAGACTTTATAAGATAAGTATATAAGTGATCAGCATGAGAAGCTGAGTCGATTTAGAAATGTCCGTGTATTCTTCCGTTCGTCTGTCTGTATAGTATATAAGCGAAGGACTAGCTCACTTTTTGAGATATCGATCTGAAATTACATATATACACTTTTCGCCAAAAGGAGCTGGTAATTTGTCGGAATCGATGATATCGGACCACTATAGCATATAGCTGCCATACAAACTAAAGGATCAAAATCAAGTCCTTGTACGACAACTTTTTCATTTTACGAGATATCTTTCCGAAATTTGGCATGGCTTATTGCTCAAAGAAACGGTACTATTTTCTAAGAAATGGTTTATGGTTCATATCGGAGCACTATACACATACAAACGATCAAAATCAAGTTCTTGTATAAAATATTTTGCATTTGTGCAGGGTATTATAGCTTCAGTGTAAACGAGGTCAGCGTTTCTCCTTGTTTTTTTCACATAATCAATATTTGTATTTGCCCTTTGGCTTAGCTCTATTTTATAATTACGCGCTTCACTTGATTTAAGCCTTTTTCTTAATTTACCTTGAAATAAGGAGGCTCATAAGTGTTTGATTAACGGAAGATTTCAAACACAAAAACACTACTTCGCGAAATATACATATTTTAAATCCTTCGATTGGCAATGAGACTTTAGTTTTGTCAACCTTCGGTTGTTCTTTAACTTTTTTAACTAGATTACAGCCGAACTAACAAAGGAAGGAAAGGATTAAATCAAGGGATGGTTACTGAATGGGTAGTTTGGGAAAAAATTGAGGCTTTCTCAGAAATTATGTACCTCTACACATATACATATGTGTACTCGTACGTACCTTTTTCCAACATGTCAGACGTCACATAGGTTGGCGATGACGAGATTTCGATACAGAAGCTGTTTATGCAATTAAAATTATCATCCATTTTAATATCTCCAACCATGGCGCTTGAAGCTTCCTATGGAGAAGTACATAGATATCATTCTAGAATAACACAGTTATGTAGCATACTGTGTAGTTAATTTTTGGGAATGTAACGCCTTCTCAATAATGACTGTTGGGTTTTCCAAATGTGAAAATTTCGTTTATTCACGTACTCAATCAACCCGAAATGAGCTTCATCCCTAAGCAGAAGGGAGCGATCACTGAGCGATTTAAGGCCCACTCATCGAATGTGGCACGCGATTGATGACCATTCGGCTTCAATTCTACTGCGAATTGGATTTTGTATGCCTGCAAACCAAGATCCTTTCGCAAAAGTTTTCTATAAAGTGGATTCTTGCCTCTTGCTTCGGGTTTTATCCACTAGAGTAAATGTGGTGCGAAAGCGATTTATAGTTGCTTGAAATATTTAGTCGGCTGGACGCTTATTGCAGTGTGCGACGCGTCGCGCGAATCGATTCATTATTTTTCCATTAACATAAAATTATTTTTTTATTTTGCGATGGTTCTGTTATTATTGATTAGAAATATTTTCAAAAATAGTATAAGTAAAAAAATATATTCTTTGTCTTTAAACAATTATTACCTCTAAGAAATTATATGCCAATACTTATCCATCATTACAAAATATTTTTTTCTAAATCCACATCAACAGAAACCGGCTAATGAAACCGTCGAGCCACCTATGTATGTACTTACCTACTAAGAACTACATAGTACATATTTACTCTAAAAGAACACCCAATGGCTTCACTGATTGTTGGTCAGCCATTTACGAAAGACATAAATATGGCCAACGTCAAGTATTAGATTTTTAAAAAGCCATTAAATGCGACAGAAATATTACTTCGATCCCGAAAGCACTAAACAAGACAAGAGATCGATGAGCACATAAATTTCAGCAGGAAATTTGACAAGAAACTGATTGCTGCCAATGTTTGAATCAAACGATTGTGAGTTCAAGGCTTTCCTGGCTCAAAAAAACTGCCTGTGTTTATTTTATTTTATTTTTTTTAATATAAGAAATTAAATATCAAAATATTTTATTTCATATAAATAATTAAATATTTTATTCAAACTTTTTATTATTCGAAAGATACATATGTTACAAAAATATTGTGAAGTTTTCAAAGGAAAATATTATATTCAAAACTCGGCCATAACGAGGGCAGTTCCGGCAATGCCTCGGAAAAAACGTGCTTCCGTGTTGACAGCAGAACGCCTTACTGGATCATCTGAAATAAAAAGAGAAAAATACGAATAAAAATCGTACTTACATATATACGTAAACGAAGGAAAAAAAGTAAAACATGTATTTTTGGCAGAAGATTTTACAAACAAAAAAAAAATACAAATTTTGGTAAAAAAAAAAAAGAAATTTCGACGTAATGTTTTCTAATAAGGTTTAATTAAAAGCAAACAAAAAATCGTAAATTATATTCCGCCAAACTGTGTAAAATTTCATTAAAATCGGTTAAGTAGTTGGCAAGAAATCTCAAACACTATTAATCGGATCAAGTGAGAATTTAGGCCAATATTCTAGAGATGTTATAGAAAGAAAAATGTATAATTTAAAGCCATGGAACCCATATGAGTAACCCTCTAAATATGCAATATTTTCTAAGCATCCTCCTCTTACTGCCCGAAATCATCAATTCGTATTATCCGCAACTCTTATCTGAAACTCCTTTGAACTTTGAACCAATAAAACTAAAAAAAAAAAAAAAAAAAAAAAAAAAAAAAAAAAAAAAGTTAGTTTAAGAAATGTAAATGGTTTTACTAATTTGAACCAATAAAATAAAAAAAAAATAAAAATAAAAAAAAAAAAAAAAAAGTTAGTTTAAGAAATGTAAATGGTTTTACTAATTTGAACCAATAAAATAAAAAAAAAAAAAAAAAAAAAAAAAAAAAGTACATTCTAAACGTTAAAAAATTTCATTATATAATAATATTTTGAAAATCTTAATATTTTACACAGTAAGTATGAAGGTAACACATACATACATTTGTATTATATTTACTAAACAT
Source organism: Bactrocera zonata (assembly GCA_037783105.1). Lineage (NCBI taxonomy): Eukaryota > Metazoa > Arthropoda > Insecta > Diptera > Tephritidae > Bactrocera > Bactrocera zonata. The sequence goes on along the minus strand of JBAWJQ010006014.1, from coordinate 859,837 downwards.
ATTATATCAAAAATAAAAAAATTGCAATTATTAACCGAAATTATTCATCTGCACCACCCTGTTAAAAACAATATTTACTATATCCACAAATCACTAGGAGATCATGAAAAGCAGCAAAGCTGCGCTCAAAGCATAATAAGCACACAAACAATAGATAAGCTCTCCATATTACACATGTCTTAACTATTTCCAATAAAAATTAGCACCAAATAAACAGTGTTGTTTCTCTCTTACGGCATCACCCACTCATGAGTTAACATTGCAGTATTGTTGTGGAATGGAATTTCATTTACCGCAAGCGAAATTTGACGCACAGGATGAGCGAAACAAATGGAATGAAGAAGTGTTGTTGCGTTTTTAGAGTAAGGTAAACAAACAAGTAAAGAAATTCGCTAATCAGCAGCTGTCAAATGGCTCTCATTATATTTATGGGCGCCTGTTAGAACAACAGCGAATGCTGCGGATTTTCATGGGAATTTTTTGATTCTACACACCCTTGAGGGATAAAAATTATTTTTTAAATTATATTAAATTACATTAACATATTACACCAGGCAATCATATTTTATTAGAAGGTTGCTTAAATTTGATTTCTACAGATTGTGTTTATCCTGCTCTGATTGTACTAGGCGCTCAAAAAGTAGATGACAGTAAAAAGAAATTATATGTAAACTTTATTATTGTAATCCTTTTACTCGCTGTGCATGAGCTTTACAGTTTTCTTAGTATTATGCTGTATGGGGTATATAAGATCGAGCTTAAGGACATTTGGCAAATGGAACAAAGCTTTGTTTCTGTAAGAAAATATTTCAAGGGCAAATCAAATGCAATTTAGCTTTCCCAATATGATCAGCTGTCCATCACTACATTTTGTTAGTGTTAAACAGTCAACAGCGAATATGTGATCGAGCTTAAGGATATTTGACAAATAGAACAAAGCTTTGTTGTTGGAAGAACATATTCAAACGATCCGCTAGTGTCAACTCTCACTACATTTATGGGCGCTTGGTAGGCCAACAGCGAATTTAGAATGAATTTCTTTGGAATTTTTTGATTTTTTCAACCTTGAGAGGACGGAGAATTTTTTTTTTCGATAATATTTTTTTTTTTATTTTCTTCAACCTATAAAAATTTTTAATATAGCAGGCTTTGATAAAAAGCTGCTTGCCTACCTACCTACACATATTCCAAAGATCGCGTTTTTGCTGATATTATGCTTTTTACCAAGCTCGCAGAAGCCAGAAAAATTGGCATTTTTATTGTTATAATCATCCTCTGTTGTTTTTTCTACTTCATTAATATGCAGAGAGCTTCACAATTTTGTAGGTGTAGAACAGCAAAGAGAGAATATAAGATCGCGCTTAAGGACACTTGGCAAATGGAACCAGAGCTTTGTTGGTGTGTGAAAATATTTCAAATGCAATACAAATACAATTTCTTGCCTTTCATGTATTATGCGGATAATCTACGCATCGATTATGGGCGCCTAGGTGCTTGACGATCACACGATATAATTTATAATGATAATCGATAGGTCCCCTAATCATATAGCTCCTTGTTTTCAATAGCTGGGGATATAGGCTTCTGTGGAAAAATGCTCAGAAGAAAGATACAAAAAAAATAAAACTTCGGATAAAATGAATGTGGGGACTTAAAAAAAAATCCAAAAAAAAAAAAAAAAATGCAAAAAATATTTATATATCACACTAGTTACTCTCACACCAGGCGAGCATAAATCTGTTAAGATGACCGAATTTATACGTTTTCTTTACAGCTTGACAACAACAAACAACAGCAAACAGACCAAATACAATTCTATCGGGATGATTTAGCAAATGGAACCGAGTTTTGTTATTGGAATTCCTGGAAGTAAGAAATATGTTTGATTTTCTTCCAAGGAAATTTGCCGTTAACAATTTTACAACAAAGGTTTAACTGGGAATTTACATGAATATTTTGCTCTCACGACATTTGTTTATTTTTGAGCTCCTGATTGCTCGGCTATTCGCATTATATTTCAACATAAACTGAGAGACATGACGCGAGAGGTACTATGAAATTATAATAATAATGAAAATGAAATTAAATAAAAATAATAAAAAAAAATTACTTACCGAAAATACAATATAATAAAATATTTCGATTATATTATGTAGTTTATTACCTTATATAAATAAATAATTTTTTTATTTTCAATTAAAAAATAAACGATTGGATTCTAATTTTCATCGTGAAATAAATTTATTAAAAATTATAATAAAATAAATTACAAAACAAATAATAATTTAAACAAGGAAGGCAGGGCTACAAACGGATGCAATCGAAGGTTTTATACCCTCGCAAGTTGCAAGAATCAAAACCGCTTTTCGTATTTCAATAACATAACTGACACGTTGACCGACAGTTTTTGGTAAAAATTTCGCCATAAAAACTGGCGTCCAAATTTACATTTGTAAGATATCAGGAGCTTGAGCATTTGTAGCCCAATTTTGACAATTTTTCGCAATAAAGTGACACAAATGTACAATTCGTGCAAAGTTGTATGCCGATATATTCACTGGTGCTTCATTTGTTACTGGGAAGTGGAAGTTTCGAGTATAAAATGGCTTTATATGGAAAGCAGGCGTGATTGTCGACCGATTTTATAAATTTTGTCGTTATAACATATGGAGAGTGGGCGGGGTTATATCTGAATTCCCATTTTCACATGCTGGGGAGGAGGCCAAAAATATTGCTTTTAACGAATTTGGTTATTACAACTTAAATAGTTTTGGAGATAGGTACATATATAAATCTTATTAGAGGGAGGGGCTACGCTCACTTTTTAAAAAAGTTTTAACTATACATGCACTTCCAATGCAAATTGACTGTACTTAAACTCAGCCTTGTATCTTATTGTGGCCCTTAAATATGGTACTTTATAGGTTTTCGATTGATGACGAAGTACATGCCAAATGCCAAGTTTCATCAAGATGTCTCAACAGCAAACGCCCTTTTGAAATTTCTCCTCAGTAAAGTTTGCCATTTCATCATGGAAAGATATACGATCCAACAACGAGTCGAAATTATTAAAATTTACTACCGAAATTCGGAGTCAGTGGCACCAAGTTTAAAAGCACTACGTCCAATGTATGGTCGGCATAATCGTCCTGTCAGATCAACAATTGAACGTCTAGTGGAAAAATTTCAATCCAAAATACAAAATGTTTCCGTGCCAGTAAAACAAAGAAGTGGCCGCTAGCGCATCGATTGAGGACGACCTAAATCAGTCAAAGACGTTAGGCATCTCTGTGACAGCGTTGTGATGAATTTTGCGAAACGTTCTTGGCCTAAGAAAAGATCAAATTGACGCAAGAACTGAAGCCGCTGGACCAACAGAACCGTCGTATTCTTAAATAGTTCGTGAATTGGACTGAGCAACAACTTGAAAATGATTCGGATTTTCATCGAAAAATCATCTTCAGCGATGAGGCTCATTTCTGGTTAAATGGTTTCGTCATTAAGCAACGTATTCCATGAGTCACCATTACATCCCGAAAAAATTACGATTTGGTGCTGTTTATGAGCCGGCGGCGTCATTCTTCCGTGTTGATCAAAACCGGTACGTTACTGTGAATGGGAATCGCTATCGCTCAATGGCAATCGAATATTTTTGGCCAAAATTGGAGGATATGGACTTGGACAATATGTGGTTCCAACAGGACGGCACCACAAAACACACAGCGAAGGTCGCAACCGATTTATTGAAAACCAAGTTTGGTGAATGTGTTAACTCACGAAATGGCCCAGTCAATCAGCCGCCTCAGTCGTGCTATTTGATGCCGTTAGACTATTTCCTGTGGAGCTACGTCAAGTCTATGGTCTATATCAATAAGCCAGCGACGATTGATGAACTTCGTACGAATATCGAACTTGAAATTGCAGAAGTATCGGCCGATTTATGCTTGAAAACCGTCGAAAATTGGATTCAGAGCGTCAGGACTTCTGCAAGCGTTCCGGTGGTGGCCATAAAACGAATTTCATACATAATGGCATCGAAGGTTCTTTCATAGGAAAAAGAATTTCACTGATATCCCCAACCGTACTTTTGTAGAGGTCTTACTGAAATCCATTATATAAAATCTTTGGTTCCTACCAACTAGCGTGAAAACTCTATCAGCCTTGACAATCTGCTTGACTATCTAACTTTTCGCCTTTTATCAACCTAACCAAACAATTATGTATATTGACAAACACCCAAAATACAACAAGAGTCCGTCGCTTATGACAAAAACACTCGAGAAAGCAGTCGCTAAGCACTTCACTTGCCTGCCGCCAGTTGCCACAGTGCCACATACTGCATGCAACATGCGACAACGCACTCGAACTTTTCCGCATAATTAAACTTTTGATTAAGCAAATAAATATTCGCGCAGATTTTGATGAAATAATTCAATTTAGCAACAATTTAGATAAGTTCCTTCAAGAGCACAGGGCTCGGCCTTGCGTTGTGTGCAAAAACCAAGGCGACTGCAACACACTTACAACTTAACATATGTATTGTTCCTTTGGCACTTACCGCATAAATGGGCGCGAAGCTTACGCCCTCAAGTTGTGGTGCGTTGAGTGCGGGTAGCGAAGACATTTTGTGGTTGCCAGCCGTGCTTTGTTGCATCCAGCTTCGTGCCGGTCGCTCAGCCAGTGAGGCACGCATAATTTCTCGAGTGCCGAACATTATTGCTGGCTTCCTGTGCAAATAAATAAAAGCAAAAACAACAGTTGATAAAAAAAAAAAACATATGAATACAAAAATAATTTCACATGCCGTCAATTACAGTTATATTATATGCAAGCATTGGTGTGAAAATTTTATTATGCAAGTGGATTATTCGCACAATTTTATGCCTCGCATTTCTGACTTTCTGACAATTGAAAGCATTTTGATTGCGCGTCATGCAGTCGGTGAGTGAGTGATGCGTGTTGAATGGACGCTGGTGGTTGGTGAACCGTTTAAATAGTGTCAAAATCTCTGCTGCATAAGTACAGCTGTAGCTTCCATTGTGATTTGCATCAAAATCAATTTGAATTGAAATATCACTGGAGGACTGCTTTATGCAGACAAATACATCTGTACTCAAAATATTTGCTTATCTGAGTTGACTCAGATCTTAAGGGGGTATTCTACTCTAGAATTTTGAAAAATTCGATTTTTTTTCATATATTTAAAGTTTAGACTTTCAAAAATATGACCTTGGAAGGATTTTTCAAAATTCAGAGATACAGCCGATTTTGTGAGGTGGCGTCCGTGTTCACTAGAATTGTCTACTAAACTTTAAACGGGCTTTTCTCGAAACTACTTTTTTCCAAACGGTACCGGCATTATCTCAAGTTCTATACAACCGATTTACTTGAAATTTTGTATTTATACTATATAATCCTTTATCGTTCCTACCAGCATCATGTTTGTTTTTAATATTTAAAAAAAAAAATCAGGAATTAAAAAAGTAAAAAATTATTTTTATTTTCAAACAGTCGCCATTTTTCAAAAATTTTTTTTTTCGTATATCCTGATTTAGGGACTATAACAGCATCCTTACTGATTAAGAATTTCTTTTGATTTTTTCAGACCACTAGGAGAGTCAGGATCAATGTCACCAAGATGTGCCATTTTTTTACACCTGTCTCCCTGCCCCCTCTAATTATTTTAATTTTTAATATTTTTTTGTAAAATTTTTTTCTGTATTCTTAAGATATCAATAAAAACACCATAAAAAATGGATAATAAAAATATTTTTGGTTTTTTTTAAATAAAATTCAAAAAACTGCCCAAAATTTGATTTCTAGAGTAGAATACCCCCTTAATGGTTTGTCGTAAGATCAGCGTAATTCAGTTGGGTGTACGTACTACTGTGAGCAAAAAATAGTAAGAGTGTGTTCATAATTTTGAAATTCTTAATTTATTCTTCAAAATCTATGTCGTTCCCCTTGACCCTCGGAGTAGCCTTCAATGCGCGTAGCGATTCAATTCAATTGATTCCAAACGGTTTCCCCAGAGCGTGAGTTTCTGAATGGCCAGAAGTTAAAACCGAACATAGCCCTTTCATCTTGAGTTACCTTTTTTACCGATAAGGAACAGAATTGAACCGCACTTATGAATAAACTTAAGATGAGATTGGTTCTTTGTTCTTTATGATTCTATGCAAATTTCGTCTTCCATGGGTTTAGAACAAGACATTGTCTATAAGTTGAAGAGGTCCTCTGAGTTCGTACATTTACAGTGTTTGTACGGAAAGTAATAGGACTGAGTCGATTTAAAAATTTTATTGAACCAATCGTTACAATTCTTTAAAAACTTCCAAAATAGGCTTCTTCTGCGTCGATGCAGCGCTGCCAATGCGATTTCTAAGCATTGCAGGCGTCACGGAAGGCATTCTCCGGAATAGCCTTGAGAGCCGAGGTGCATGCTGCTTGGATCCTCTCTGTCCTTTCAAAATGCTTGCCTTTCATCGGCCTTTTCAGGCAGAGAAACAAAAAAACTCAAAGATCCTTGACTCGTCACCTGTGATTACGTTATTCAAAAGTTGAGCACACGAGTCACATTATCAGTGTTTGTCAAAGTCGCAGGTCTCCTGCACGGTATCCATCAGCGACCTCCTCCCGGCCCTCCAAAAGGACCTGGTGCCACCGAAACACATCATTTTTTGGTAAAGAACATCTGGGTAAGCCTGCTTGATCATATCAAACGTCTCTGTTGCAGATTTACCGAGTTTCACACAGAATTTAATCCGTACCTGTGACCCGTGCTCTAACGAATGCTCGCGCGAAAATGTTTGTTATGACTCTCCAGTTACTCGGAGACAACGGACCAGCCCATCGTTCGTTAGGTAGGAATACCCTCAGCCGAATCCAGTTGGTGCGCGCGCTCCGAAGTACAGTTGGAGCAGAAGAAAATCAGTCCCATTACTTTCCGGAGATATAGTACTCCAGGCTATTTTAGGGAAGTGACAATCCGCACTTATAGTAGAGTGGAAATACTAGCATTAAATTTAATATCCGCGAGTTCGAAGCTGGTTAAGGGATGCCTAACCTCACTACCAACGCATCGGGTTACTTCTAGATAATAAGAGTTTGGGCACCTGGTTTTAGCAGAATCGCAGGCAATTGGTTGATTAGTAGCACAGCTCAGCCTCGCTGTCGCTGGAGTGGGAACGGATCGCAGTACTCAGCTGGGTCTGGCGGGAGCTTGGTGAGTGCTGGACAACTTTGTGCACTCCTTTTGGCTCAAAATTAACGGCAGGGCAATCAGCGAGCTTTTCACTCGCCCTCAGCACGGTTAGGCTATCTCTACTTGGATGGGTTAGAACTAGATCCTACACCTTTAGAACATAAATTAAATGGGTGAGCAAATTTGTAATGGTCATAAGACGCTATGTCGACACTTAGTCGAATTATAATAAAAAAAGCTCCATTTCTGGCTTCAGAAACGATTCATTATGACAGATCAATCAGGTATGATTCTCTCTCGGGCAATTCCTATGACATCTGGTTCTACATTACCGGAATTGACCAGAATTTTATATGGCTGTGGCGGTTTTTTCCGATATCGAAGGAGGAGTGCGAACCTCTCTTGGGATCAGCCATATAAACTAACCTAATCTTTACAGATATTCTCCATAATCGAACTTTCGGTCTATGAGTCGCAATCCGACAAAAAAAAATTGCGATATATTTGTATGGCCATCCTTGCCCCTTTTTGAACTTTTAAGCCAATTGATACATAATATAGTTTTCAAATTTTAGTTAAAGGGTCAATGTGAAAGTTCAGAAACAAGCAAAAGCAGCCAAATTCAATCTTGAAAGAGTGAAGAAGAGCAATAATTTTGCTTCTCATTGGGATTATGAAATTTCTAACCTTGCGATCAAAGCATTATGCTAGATATCAGCGTTGTCAAAGGCTCATTGTATCCATTATACATTTAGAGTGTTTTTTTTAGAAGAATTTTTGCGGATGCAAGCATATCTTAGTAATGCTTTGTAAGAGAAATAGTTTTTATCGGAGGTGGTTTTTAAATAATATTATTTATTTAGGTATATATAGTTGTTATTTATACATATATTCTTGTATATGCCTATACCATAATGGCAGCTGTACTTTAAAGTAATCATAAAATAATGGCTTGCTACTTCCTAGAATTCTTATCAAGCATAATTTTCGTCCTTCACAATTTCTGCTCATAATATTTCCAGTTGACTTTTACATTGTTGTCCTGCAGACAATTGAACAATTCGGCATTTGCTCCAATTTGGTTAAGGAGAAAGAGTTGCCAGAGCACCGTTTGACAGCGCAAACAAAACGGAAACCTTGAAGAAACTCACACAGCCGTTAACAGCGACATTTCGCATGCCATTAAATATTTTATATGCCTTTATTTAATGATAAATGATTTTTCGTGAAGTGAAAAGAGCAAACAGTTAGCTACGCATGCCAATTTGTGTATGAAATATACATACATGCGTGTGTGTGAGTGTGTTGGGGCAAGGGCACAGTCATCAAAGATTTCACAAAATCAAATATTCACGCTCGGTGTTTTGTTGTTGTTGTTGGAATTGAGTATTTGCGCTGTGGCGGGTATTTTTGACAAATTATCCTTGTCAATATTTGCATATCAGCGCGCAACACACCAACACAACAATAGTGCGCATGCGCAAGCATAAACTAAATAGGCATATTAAAGGATATGCACACACTAAATCCTTTAAATGGATAATTTTTCTGAGAAATTGTGGCACAATGCATTCCTCAAGGCTGTCCAATTGTTTGTTTGACCGCTTGCCGGCACTGCTTGCTTGCTTTATGCTTTTGCATATACATAAGTGTGTAATTCGGCAGGCAGCACTAAATGTTCTAAATAATGAACCTCAATTTCTATGCAGATAACTGTGGGCAAAAAGTAGTAAGACTTTGTTCATAATTTTAAAATGCTCAATTTCTTCTTCAAAATCTATGTGGTCTAACTCAAAGTAGTCCCTCTTGACCCCAATATACTTGTGTCAACGTTTTTTCAATCTTCGAAACCGTTATTAAAGTCAATTTCTTGAATATTCTTCTACGTGCGTCGCGATTCACGTTTAAATCAAAAAGTCTTACTACTTTTTGCTCACAGTAGATTTTCATATAGCTATGCATATCCTTTGCCGCAAACAAAAGGGTAATGCATGTAAATTTGCCGCTCGGCGTTTTCTTTCGCTCTCACACCCACTCTCTCTCTGTCACACTCACATATTTGCATATAAAATGTCTACAATTGGCAAATCTGAATTTTATTTCATTTTTCATATCTGTCAAACCAACTATTCGCCTTGGCTTGCCTCCTTGCCTTGCGATTTCGAGCAAAAGGTTCGTACTCGGCCGATATCCTGCCGCGTTGCAAGCAAATACATGTGTATATATGTATGTATCTGCTTATGTATGTGTACATATGTATGTGCTTGTGCGCACACCTTTGTGTGTCCTGCTTTAATTAGTACGCAAAATATTTGCTTTAATTGTCCGAAAATAATACAGCGTAACCACCTACTTACTTGCAACAACATGAGAAACATACATACATCGAAACACCACACATACATACATAAATACATCACACATCCATACTCAAATGCCCACATCCATTCACTCGTCTAATTCAAAGGATTTGCTTCCACATTAGACCTACTTGCGTTTCGGGAGGGGTACAAGGTAAATGAGCCGTAGAAAAATCATAAATGCAGACAAGCTGATTTTACGGTCACTGAACAACAGTTTTGCCCGTCTAACTGTTTGTTTCTTATTAACCAATGCACTCGCTATACCTGCTAACGGTAAAGGCTTCAAGTGAACGCTCGAGCATTTTGCACTAATTTTGCCGATTCAACACTTTTGCGCATGCGAAAATTATTTTTGTGTTTCCTTATAAGTATAGGCACCTATTCAGGCCCATTAACCGCTACTTTTGATCCCGTTGCTGCTGCTCTTCTACACACTTAGTCAAAGGATATGCTTTATTCTTCGTTTGTTCCCGTTCTTTTGTTCGTGCCTTGGCATGCGGTAAAAATGTAGCCAATATTATAACGGTTGGTGGTGCTCTAGCACAGACGGTCGCGTCCAGCTGCGCGTCTCACTAGCCTCGTGGATTTGGCACACCGGATTAGTGAATTTAGTTAGAGTTTTACTTAAACTCCAGCATTCAAGTTCTGTTTGTTTGTGTTGTAGGAGTGTAGGTAGGCGTTCGTTTGAAACACTTTAGACTGCGTTACCAAATCATACATATACATACAAATGTATACATATATACCGTTATGTTTGTCTACAAGTGGGCAGCAGCGTTTAGTCGTCATTTAAAGGATTTACGGGTGTAAAAAGGCGTATTAGTTACAGTTTTGTCATATATATATTCATAAGTAAATATACATAGCTATAAGTAGCATAAGCATATAAGCCTACAAATAAGAAAAGTTTAAATCCCAAACAACACAGCTTGCAAATATGAGCGCTAACAATTCATAATTGTGTATACATGCATACATAATCTTCTCTTGGTTAGATTACATTAGCTAAACTGCTAGCGAGTAGAGATTACTCAATGGCTGGGATAGAGAGGATTACTCATATTAAGATCGGATTTCTCACAATCCCAACGATGCTCTTGTTTTAGAACTTGTGGAGGATGCTTATAGAGTATCGGAAATCGCACTAGAAGAATATTTGTTCTCAAGCAACTTACTACTACAGGTAAATGCATCTGTAAACTGAAACTAGGTCTCTGCTAATGCCAACATACATAAGATCTGCTCAATATTTAGTGTAGTGATAATTAAAATTTACCGTATTGAAATCGCTATTGTCGAAATATCAAGAGAAAACAGTCTTCATACATTTTTGATTTTTTAATGCTAATGGAAACCCCTGTCCCAAATAACAAAATTCGAAACAGTCGATAACAAGCTTTTCTTGAGGTGAATTTTTCACCAGTATAATCATTTACAATACATAGAAACAGATAGAACTCACTTGTTGCCGGGTCTAGACTATACGGTGGAACATAAGAACCTTCAAACCAGCCAAACCCCTGAACCTACTACTCTGCTAAATATAGTGTAGTGTATTGCAATATTTACAATGGATAAAAACATCGAACCAAAAATGTTTCTAAAATTTTGTATTTCTAACCAAATTTCGTGTGCGAAATCATTGCCAATGTTGGAAAGGCTAAAGGTGATTCAGTTATATCAAAAACACAATCTGTCGAGAGGTACAAACCCTTCAAAGACGGCCGAGTTTTTTTCGTGCGTTTTGTTTTTGTAAAACTAACAGATTACCGTTTTATAGAGTAACGAAGTATCAGACTGGCAACCATAATAGTTTTTTCGTTACTTGGTAACATCACTCGGCTGTTTGCTTTGCGTTGTTGCCTCAAAAGTTCACTTGATTCTTTGCCAAAAAATACATTTGCTGTCCACTACAAAATAGTTGTTGACGAAAGCAAATATTTAATCAAATTTAAAGTTTTTTTTTTTGAACAAAATTTACATCCAGTACTGAGGTTAAGCAAAAGGTGTGTTCACAGTTAAGGTGGTCTAGAATTTTCAAAAAAAAAAATTATTTTTTGATAGATCGAAAGTATAGTCCTATAAGAATATGCTGTAAAATTGGAAGGATATTCAAATTTTAGCTTCTACAGCCGTTTTAGCAGGTAGCGCAGGTATCTAAAATCTAGACACTAAACTTTAAACTCATTTATCTCAAAACTACTTTTTTCGGCGTGACGTTGATGAAAAAAAAAACTATCCATCCGAATCACTTGAAATTTTAATATGATGTTTATAAGATCAATATCTATCGCTGGAACTACGATCAAATTTTAATTTTAAGAACTTCGTTTTTTTTTCGATCTAAAACTGAACCAAAATAGCTGGTTTCAGAATTTGAACTTCTAAAGCGCGAAATTTTTTTAATTTTTAATTTTTTTTTGTTGTAGTCCCAGCGATAGCTGCTCTCCTACTGATTAATAATTTACTTTGTTTTTGTGTTTCAGATGTTCAGAAGAGTCAAAATCAACAACGGCACCGGAAGTCCTTTTTTAAGATAGCTTTTCTTGGGCGCCATTTTTAATATTGTTAAATTTTTTTTTATTTAACAAAAAATATTTTTGTACTTTTCATAAGTGTATAAATAAACTGTAAAAGTTTTAAATTGATTGCTCTTTTTTTAAACCTTAAAAAAAATCCAGAAAACACCCTTAATTTGAGGGTTCTAGATCACCGGGACCCCTTAAGTATTTTAACGAAGCATAAACTAACGAATTACTAGATTAACAAGTTCGGTCTGAAAACCCCCATTAAAAAAAGTGAAGGATATGGTCTTTGTTCGTTAGGCAAGTGTTGGAGAAATGGCACGAGAACTCGAAATCTCTGTCCGTTCGATTAATTTTGGTGAATATTTTGGGTATGAAACGCAATCTTGCTCGACTCGTCTCGATACAGCTGAATTTTTTCAAAAAGAGCACCGTAAACAGGTTCTTTTTGGAGAGTATTATTATAAAATTCCGATGAGCTAACAATCGGAATGGAACCCGTTTTCAGTCGGCCGAAAAATAAACAAAATTCGCTGAAGGAGCTGAAGGCCATCGCAAAAAGTGCTTATGAAATATGTTTCGAGGACTGCAAAAATAAGTGTATTACATCTGATGGGGATTACTTTGAAGGCGATAAAATTAATATTGATGACGAATTAAATATTTTGTGTTTTATTTACGATTTCTGGGTTTCATACCGGAAGTAGGCGTGGTTGTAGTTCGATCTCGCTCATTTTCAGATTCATTAACATAGGATAGGACAGGAGAATGTCATATCGAATTTTGTTGAAATCGGTAGAACAGGTCACAGGATATGTGATTTCACCTAAATCTAGCCGTTGCCACGCCCATAACCCGATTTTGACACCAACTCTTGTAAAGCCCTCTCATACATTCTCGGGGGTAAAATTTAATATCTCTGGCGTTTTCAGTTATTGAATCATCGTATTTTAGTAGTTTTTAACAATACCGTTATATGGGGAGTGGGCGGAGTTATCATGCGATTTCTGATTGGAGTGCTTAGAGGATTTATCCTGAGTGAAATTGGATATTTTTGCTTGAATAAAACCTAAGACTAATTGTTAGAGCTGATTGAACTGAGCGGTTACTTTAGAAGCCCGTTACTGAAAAATAATTGAAATAAATATTTAAAATTTCAACATGTTCTTTCTAAAGCTACATACGATCGAAATATGCAAAAGCTAAGGAAGATTCTTAAAGGATTTCTGCAAGAAGGCTTTTTATGCATTATTTAGTATTGCAGTTTTTATTTTAGGTTAGGCAATATCATGTCCATGTGAGCCTCAATTAAAAGCTACACATATTTAAACTTAAAAATCGATCACTCTTCTGGACGAAAACTGTTTAATAAACACGTTTCCAGTCTCCAAATTAAACAAAACTATTTTTCGCTTAAAAACCGAAACTAGAAACCACTTAAGGAACGGTCTTCTTCAGTTTTAAGACTATCTACATACATATACAGTGTATTTGTACGTGCCATCTTTACCCTACACCCACCTCCTTTAGTTTTTATTGTCTTTCTTAAGGCACTCTGTTTAATTTGGCATTAAATCAAAACGTTAAATTCACTTTTTCAACATTTAATTCTACGAAATGCTCAAACGAATTGATATGTCAAATTAATGGCAGGCTCAATGGCATATTTATTACAAACACACACAAACGCATACTCCAGAATACGCAGGCATGTTGGCTCATATATGAAAGCACCGAACCCACCTCGGCGAAATTTGCGCCTACTTAAAGGTTTTTACATACATACTTATATTTTATTCATATGGATGTCATATGTAAGCATGTGTATGTGTCTGAGCAGCTCAACGGCTGAATGCCACACGCATGCGCCAAGAAATTAAAGGGCGAAGGTAGGCGGCCACAAGGAAAGCATCAACGGCAGTCGATTCCTCAAATCTTTTGGCCATTGACAGCGAACGCAAAACAAACATATAAACAGACACACAGTCACACATAGCCATATGTATGTATATGTGTGTAGCTATATTAATGAGCAGCAAATTAAATATGTAAGTGCAATAAAATAAATAAAATGCAATAAAGAACACGTGATTTAATATAAAATAAAACAAAACTACTCGGATACAGCGGACAAACAGACAGAAATACAGATATACAGCTTGGTTATTATTGTATGCACATCTACGCGCTGGAACATAAAAATCCCACAAATTTCATCTTCCCCGAAATAAATCAATCAATTAAATTTTTATGAAGTACCCGCAGCGTTGCGGCCGTGCAAACATTTTCGCTTGAATTATCATGCTTTTTTGGTGCTTTGTTTTTGGTTTTTATGCCCTCAACTTATACCCTTATTTAAGTTTGCAAAGAAGTTTGGGATTTGTGGGGATCCAATATAATGTACATTCATGGGCAGCTCAGTTTTCGAGATATCGGTCTGAGATTTTGCTGACGCATTTTTTACTCCAAAAAGTTGCTTATTTTCCGGAACCATCGATATCGGAATCCTACAGGATATAGCTGTCATACAAACTGATCGATCAAAATCAAGTTCTTGTATGGAAAACTTTTTTATTTAACAAAATATCTTTATAAAATTTGGCATAGATTATTGCCTAAGGAAACGCTACAATCCTCGAACAAATCTTTCAGATCGGCCCACTATATTATATAGCTGCCATACAATCTGGCCAAACAAAATCGAATTCTTGTATGAAAAAAAATTTTATTTAACAAGATATCTTCACGAAATTTGGCGTGGATTATTATCCAAGCCAAGTCTACAATATTCCAAGAAATTGTGCAGATCGGCCCACTGTGCCATATACCTGCCTTAGAAATTAATTGGTCAAAATCAAATTCTTGTAGGAAATCCTTTTTTTATTTGTAAAGATATCTTCACGAAATTTTGGGCAGGTTATTATCGAAGTCAAGTCTACAATATTCCAAAAAATTGTCCAGGTTGGCCCACTATATCGTATAGCTGTCATACAACCTGATCGGTCAAAATCAAGTTTTTGTAAGAAAAACTTTTTTATTTTAAAAGATATCTTCACGAAATTTGGCATGGATCGTTATCCAAGCCAAGTCTACAATCTCCCAAGAAATTATTCAGATCGGCCAACTATATCATATAGCTGCCATACAAACTGGCCAAAAAAATCAAACTCTTTTTATTTGTAAAGGGTATTAGTGCTGCGCTACAGCCGAAGTTAAAGTAATTTTTTTGTTGTAGTTATTGGCTTTTGGCCCGGCCAAAAGAATGCTTTGACAAACGGCTTGACAGACTGTCGTCACTACGCCTGCGCATGTGCCACAAGCTGCATCAATGACTAATCAATGTATATGAGTGTGTGTTCGTATACGCATGTGTGTGGATGTGTGTCAAACAAACGAGATTTGAGGGAGGACTCACTGCGTTTGAGTGACTGACTGACATCATTGTCAACGGCCATAAAATCGTAAGCAACAAACAGTCAATAAAAGTAAATCGAAAACGAATGAATTGAAATTAAGATAAAGATGAAGAAAACGCAGAAGAACAAGCATAAAATTGAAGTATATAAAAGTGTGGAGCCACATCATATTTTACGATGACTTTTGTGTGCAGCTCATCAAAATGTCTGCGACGGCGGCAGAATCACAGCGTCGTTTTGACAGAGTGTGCTGCAAGTTCAGCATTAACATGTGTGTGTTCGTTGCATATGTATGTATATGTGTTGATGTGTGTGTGTGTCAATGAATCTTATGAAAATGAGCCTTCCAACGCAATGCCAAGCAAAGGTAGTATGTGTGTGTGCTGTTGTGCCTGCTCACATTGATTTATTTTATTTCGAACGATTTTTATGTTATTTTTGTTTTTGTTTTTTGCTCTCGTAGTAATTAAAATTTCAGTTAATATACTCGTAGAAATGCAGTGAGCTATGCGCCGAATCGCGTGTCTGGCTTTGTCCGCCCTAACTGAAGACAAAGCACTGGGCGAAGAAATGTTACAGCACATTTTGAACAGATTCCTTTAGATCATTTATAAGGAAAGCCAAAATATCATACGAAATCTCCATTTAAAATTTCGCAGAATATTTCTCCCTATGTAATTCCTCGTAAGTAATGCTACGACTTACAGAAATTATGGAACACTTCTTCAGGCTTCTGAATGACAATGAAAGCATAACACCAAGAGATGATGATTCGATTCCCTAATCGATGACGATTTCATTGCCCGACCATAAAGAAGTTCGAATAACAATTACCCATCTGGAGAACAAGAAGAGCTGATAAGGAGTATGCATCAGCTTCTTTATAGAGTATAATCGGACGAAAACATGGCCGACGATTGGAATTTAAGTATGGATTGACCAATCTACAAAAAGGGATTGTGCCAACTACCGTGAAAAGCCTCTTCAACATCACATATAAGGTTAGATTAAAGACCCTCGTCGACAAACTGATTGGTCCGTATCAGTGTGGCTTCATGCCTGGAAAATCAGCAACTGGCCAGATATTCAAGATGCGCCAAATCTTGGAAAAGACCCATGAAATGTTACTTACTACAAAGAATTTAATCCTGGCGAAAGAGTGGTGTAGTGGGGTTGAGTTGAACATCAACCCTTCTAAGACAACTACCGTCCCGGGCAGGGACCGGTCTCAGGATAGAGATAACTAACATGGACAAATATCTCGGTCACACGCTGGATTCCTCTCTGCGGTGGAAGCAGCATGTTGCCTGGCCTTGATCAAAGCAACTGGCTGGCTGGATGAAATCGATGCAGTGGTCGCCACGCACCTAGCTCTACATACCTATGGGAAGTTTTCGAGCATATTCCAAGCAGAGGTCTTTGCTATGAGTCGGTGGGTAGAGATAAACTTCCAACGCAACTATCGCAACGAACGTATAGTTATACTCAGCGACAGTCAAGCGGCACTTAAAGCGATCTCTGAACGGCTGAATAGTCTATCAGTTCGTAAGCGAGTACACCTTATCACAAAAGGTATAACCAGGAATGAACTGGCTGATGAGTTTGCCCGCTTTGCAGCATCAACCTACATGGTAGGACCCGACTGAATAAACAGAGGAGATCTGAAAAAAAAGAAACTCCGAGAGAAAAGTTCCACTACCAGAATAAAATGAAGATCAATTCTTCAAGTGTACCATATACAAAGTACAGTGCAGTAACTCAAACGAATTCTGAATGGGCGACAAGCATATGACATTTTGACAATTGATATGCGCGTTTTGATGGACAGCAACGGGTCGGCAAATGAACTCAAGTCAAAGTCAAACATGTGTGCCAAACGATTGAGCCAAACACGAGCACAAACCTGCAACAATCAATGAGCTAAACCGCTGGGTATGGAAACCAAAACAGTCAGTGGCATTTTGGGGAAATAATTTGAAGTTGGCATGAAGCCGCCAGCGTCGTGTGCTGCGCCGAAGCGCCACAGAAAACATCAAAATGCGCTCTGGCATCTGTGCAATTCGATTTCGGGGAGACAAAACTACAATAATATTTAAGCAAACACATAATGACGACGATGACAATGCTGGCAGCCATAAAAAATAGCACTGTTGTTGTTGTTTGACCGATTGTCAATCGTGAAAGTCTAACTACGTCACAGTTTCTTGACGTCAAGGCAGGAAGGACCAGCGATGGGCGCTGCCGGGCAATGCATTACAGGTTTTATAAGTTGTTGTTGCTACTGTTGTTATTTGTTGCATGCAATAGGCGGCAGTTTGGCGACAGCCTGCTGCTGCTATTAAATCTTCTTGCGTAAAAAAGTTGCAAAAAAAATTTCGAAATGTCAAATTGGTCGCAAATGACAAACGACTAAGCGCCACTCGGTGAAATATGCCACATGTTTGTTGTTATGAAATATTGATTGGCGGAGTTGCGGAAGGCTCGCATGTAGGCGCCACCACTTGAGGAACTTTTTTGTTTGTGCATTTATTAAACGTTTTTTGTTGTTATGCCACTTCCGTTTGAGTTGCAAGCTTTGAATGCAGCACTGGCTTCCAGTGCTCGGTCGTGAGTCATTTGGACAATCTCTTTTAGGTTATCCGCCGATAGCTTAGCTTATTCTCTTTACTGGAAAAATTATTTAAATAAAAAATTACATTCCAAAACACATACAACTCAGTTCCTCAACTTCAGACTTTATAAGGTCACAGGTATAGAGTATTCCCGATTCAACAAACTCAAATGTCTTTGCTGATTACTGATAGGGTCGGAAAATCAACGCTTGATATACAGATTGAGGCTGTCAGGGTTAGGTATAAATTTGGAACTTTTTGTGTATACATAGAGCCGACTATCGTGGAAATAGAGATCGGACTAAGATCTTGGATAAAAGTCGATGAAATTATGAAAAACACTGACCAGTACAGTCATATAAGCAGCCATGACATTGATAAGGAACTTAACATTCATAATCAAACGGTTTTGAACCATTTAAAAAAAGCTGACTACAAAAAGAAGCTCGGTGTTTGGGTACCTCATCAATTGTTTGTGAAAAATTTAATGGACCGTATTAACATCTGCGATTCTTTGCTGAAACAAAATAAAATCGAACCATTTATGAAGAGAACGGTAACAGGAGACGAAAAGTGGATCAAATACGACAATAGTGTGCGAAAAAGATTTTGGTGAAGCTTAACAAATGATCGCAAGGCTAGGATTGACGCTTCGAAAGGTTATGCTGAGTGTTTGGTGGGGTTGGAAATGTCATCCACTATGAGCTGTCTGGTCAAACGATTGATTCTAGATTTTACTGTCAACAACTGATGAGATTGAGGCAAGCAATAGAAAAAAAATGGCCAAAACTGAGCAACAGAAAGGGCTTCGTCTTCTATCAGGACAACGCCAGACCACACACATCTTTGATGACTCGGCAAAAACTGGGAGAGCTTGGCAGGGAAGTTTTGTTGCATCCACCATATAGTCCTGACCTTGCACCATCAGACTGCCTTTTGTTTCGGTCAATACGTAACTCCCTTAATGGAGAAAAGTTGCCTTCAAGAGGAGCCTGCGATAATTACTTGTCGCAGTTTTTCGCCGAGAAACCAAAAAAGTTTTACACTGATGAAATAACGTCTCTACCGGAAAAATAGCAAACAGTGCTTGACCGAAATGGTACACATTTGGTTCATTAAGGGGTTAGGGGTAGTCAGAGGCAAAAAAAAATTAGAGTTTTCAGTATTTTTCTTTGCTACTAAATCATGTTATTTTACAAAAGTAGTAATATGGCATTATTATAGGATGTGTTGACTTGAAGTCACGAGAATTTCAAAAAAAAAAAAAATAATTCCCGAAGTTATAGTTGTTTGTGTTGACCCTGTTCCATAAAAAGGTACTTTCGGTGACAAGCATAAGTCCTTGGAGATTCATTTAAAAACAATTGGACAAGAAAAAATTAGTTTTATAAATAGATAACCCGGTCCTGAAGGATTTTATTTTGTTTTCAAAATTAACAAAATGGTGGCCTCATTTTTTTTTTTTTTTTTTAATTTTTGCGAAAAAATCACCAGTTAATTGTGAGTTTATTATGTATTCTAAAAGCTGCATAAATTTCATTAAAATCTACTGAACGGTTTTCGAGTTACAGTTGTCACCGATTCAAAAAACGTAGTTTTGAGAAAAACGCGTTTAAAGTTGCACACTAGCGCTTCGAAGTGCCTGAGCTCTCTTTCTTATTTCTCGAATAACTCAAAAACTAATTGTCGGATCAACGTGAAATTTTCAGGGAATATTTTTAAGACTTAACGAAAATGCAAACAAAAAAAAAATATTTTTTGAAAATTCTAACTACCCCTAACCCCTTAAAGTTCGTTAAAAAAATAAAAAAAAAATGAGTTGAAGTTTGCTTTCAAGTACGAGTACTAATAAGCAAGAAATTGACAGACTTTGGTATATAAAATATAAGGAAGCTATTCCGGTCCGCAGTAAGAAGACATTTTGTTCAATAAAAATTACTTTCAATTCTTTTATTGTCTATTATTTCAACAAATTGTGCACTTCTGGGATCGTGTTCATAAGGTGCTGTCAACAGACAGCCGATTAACTGATATAACTTTTTCCAGAAAACTGCTGCAGTCACCACATGCTGCATGTTGAAGCAACACTTTACTTTAAAAATATCACCTTTCACAGGGGATTCGAAAATTTTACGATTTTTAAATGTCTGCCAGGAAATTATATAACATAACATTTACATATATATGTGTACATATCCCGATAGTAATTTGTCTAAAATGTGTGTCATAAAAATTGCCGTACGATTTCAATCACAATTGCCACAACCACATATACTTAATAGCTGCTTTCACCTTTAAAAAGCTATAAAATATTCTGGAAAATTGTCTCGTCGTTGAAAATAGAGCGCAACAATAATTTTGGAAAACAAACAAACACAAATGAAAATTCCAAGGAAGCTGCTATGCTACATGACCGACTGTTGGCGAAAGGGTAAACAGATCGTAAAAATTATTTTTATGACATTTCTGGTGCCCTACAACAACTGCAGGCACAATGCAGCTAGTTGTTGCTGGTGGTGCTTGTGATGATGATGCTGATTCTGGTAGAGATGATGGCACTGGCTTGGGTGTGTCCTTCGGTGATGCAATGAGCAATGAGCCCGGGTAATTAGTGGCGCAATTAGGCAAGAATAGCAACATTTGGACAACAAAAAAACAAAAACAAAAAACACAAAAATTTGAAAGCGAGTGTTGTTTGCTACTAATCAGCAAATGCAAGCCATAAAATAATATTGTAATAAACACCATATTTTATACAAAGCCAAGCAGCGGGTATTTTATGCGAGATTTTTCGTTTGTTTAGTGCAACGCGTGCGCAGGCGCGCCATTGTTCGTGCGTTGCAAGTGTTTTACATTATGTTTTTATGCGTCTTCGCCCTCGGTGCAAGGTCGAAACGCGGTGAAAGTTGTGTAAGACAATTTGTTTTAAGACTTTTGTGTCTATAGAAGACAACAAACAGCTAATGGGTTATGCTCTCGGGTAGTTGGCTGGTGGCGTATTTATTGGCGTTACGCGGAAGGTTCGGGCGGCAAGCAGCTATATGCGATTTCTAGGAATCGCTAATATAGTATAATGCTGATAAGTAAATAGATGTTGTGCTAGAAAATGTTTTTGTTTAGAAATAATAAAGGAAGTGTTACATAAGCGAAGGATTTCATAAAGGAAGCATTGCATAACAATGTATGCTTACATGTCCCTATCGACAGTATATTAGAGTACCTAAGGATTGGCAATTTTAATGTAGACGTTACATTTTAACATCTGGAATATATGGGACAAGACATAATTTGGACTGAAAATGTATGGTATGAGATCTATAAGTCCAGTCGGAAGTCTAGAGTCAGAAAAATCTACAATTACATATGTATATATTATATAAAGTACGTCTGCAAGAGCCAGAGTTCCTGCTCCTCGTCAGACAATACATATGTATATGTATGTATGTATATTCAGCGTCTACATTTTGGACTTGAAACACTTTTTAACTAAACCATTAACAGCTTGTATGTGTCAGATAAACTTCATTTGGATGATGAAATCCTAGAAAATAAAATCATGAAGAGTTAAGTCTCCACTTTATACTTATTAATTGACCTCAACTAGTTCCATGGTATAAAATAGCGAAAGAAATCTTCGCAAACAAGAGGAAGGGCATGAAAATAAAGCAATTAGAAAGCGGTCGGATAGGTACATAGACCCAACAGCGCCACTTTAACTAGAGCATACCATCGTGTAATATTAGGTTGTCAAATATATAAACTTCGACTTTTTGTCTTTTGAATTTCGCGGCTATGCATAAATCGCTACAGAGGTCGTATCTGGCAATACTATACATCTTTGAAAGGTCTTGACATAACCTGCGATATGCTGCTGAAACGGAACGAACTCGACCCATTTTTGAAGCGAATGGTGACTGGCGACGAAAAATGGGTCACATACGACAATATCTAGCGAAAAGGGTCGTGGTCGAAGGCCGGTGAAACGTCCCAAACAGTGGCCAAGCCGGGATTGACGGCCAGGATGGTTTTGCTGTGTGTTTGGTAGGATTGGAAGGAAATCATCCCATATGAGCTGCTTAATTCTACCATCTACTCGTTAGAAAAAAAAATAAACTCAGAAGCCAACGTTTTCGACATCTAAAGAGGCGATTGATATGTGCAGAACGCATCTTTTGGAGATAATTCAATCAGAGTGGCAAAAGTGCTTCGACAATTTGTTCAAGCGCATGCAAAAGTACATAGATCATAATGGAGAATATTTTTAAAAACAATAAAGTGATTTTCGATAATTAACATGTTCTCTAATACCAAAATAGTGGGTGACACTCTGCGCACCTGTTCCAAAGAAGGCGAAAACTGAACTATCGGCCAGTAAGGCGAAGTTCAATCTTTTCTAAGATTCACATGGTGTCTACATTGGTCTCTATTAATGAATTATTTAACTGATTCCAGACACTAACAAATATATTTAAAAACTTAACTGGGGTTTGTCAGCCGACAGGGGCAATGCTCGAAAATTCTACGAAAAAAAGCGGTGACTAACAGAAGGTTTCAAGACCAGAGCATACTCTTGTAGAACCCCCAGAGGTGATCTAGTGGCTGATGCCCAGATCATACTGAAATTATGGGGGGAACACTTCTCCAGTCTGCTGAATGGTAGTGCAAGCATAACACCAGGGGAAGGTGAACCCGTCTTTCCAATCGATGACGATGGAACAGACATTCCATTGGCTTACTATGAAGAAGTTCGAAGCAATTACCCATCTGAAGAACAACAAAACGGCGGGGCCGATACCTTGCAGGGCGAGCTATTCAAATGCAGTGGCGAAGAACTGATAGAGAGTACGCATCACCTTCTTTGTAGAATATGGTCAAAAGCATGCCTGACAATTGGAATATATGTAAGTGCGCTCTGTCCAATTCACAACAAGTGAGATCCGTCAATCTGCGCTAACTACCGTGGGATAAGCCTTTTCAACATCGCATATAAGGTTCTATTAAGTGTATAGTGTGAAAGGCTGAAGCCCACTGTGAACAAAATCTCTCACAATATTGTAACTAAAGGAGTTAAAACAACGAAATTGTGTCCATGACTGGTAAAAGAAAAGTCGACTACTCGACAGGATCAAGACTTTATTACACTGATGAGTTCTAGATAAAAATTTATGCAAATTTAGTGGCTCCTTAAACAATATTTCTATAAAAATTACTGTAGTAGTTGAAAGGGTGATAGATACTTGAATGCTCTAGGAAAGACATGGCATTGCTTGCGGTTAAGCCAAAAAAGCAAATAAAGAACATCGAGTGAATTACAATTCAGAGCACAAAACCAAAATTTATAATCTCAAAACTATTTTTTTTCGCCCCGGAAGTGGAGTCTCGTATGCAAGCTGAAATCCACTAACTGGGTTACTTTGTAAGGTCAAAGTGTTAAGATCAGTAAAATAAAATAACCGTTTTTATTTGGTTGAACTTCAAAAATGTCAGTCACGATCAAGGCAAGCACTTCCGATTTGGATAAATTTCAAAGGCTAAATGCAGCTGGAATTACATACATACATATACATATGTAACCACATATACGTAAGCAGAGGTGTGTGCTGACCACATGCACCTGCTGAATTTTGGCCACGTACAAAAAGGACGACACTACAGCATGATCTTGCAATGATCTCAAATATTTTTGTGGCGACCAGTGTTGCATACATACATATACATATATATTAACACATACATATACATATGCTATCTATATATTTACCGTAATGTGCATATATAAATCGCATAAAACTAACATTTTTGCTGGCAAGCTATCGATTTTCACTTCAAATTTATGAAATCCCACAAATCGGCGCTGTCTGTCGACAGATCAAGACCAGACCCTTCTCCCCGCTGGCGACCACAACATCACGCTTGTCCGAAATATAAACGCAGTCGTAGGAAAGCATTTGATAAAAAAAATATTATGAGCTCAGCAAACCGTTGAAATGCGATTTAGATTTAAGATTTTTGCTGTGTATTTTTCATGCAACCAAAAAAAAACAACAAAAAATAAAGAAAAAAATAGACAACAACATAAATTAAATTCGCTTATCACAAATAGACCGCCGCTGGCGCCTCACGTGTTTGTGCGGCTACAAGTGCGGACGGCCGAAAAATGAGGTGAGTGGCAACTACAAAAAATAGTAATAATAACAACAACAACAACGGTGTGTCGCCTATAGACTGCCGAAAATTAAACGAAGAAGCAACTAAGGCAAATTAAAAAGTGTCCAACTGAAAATCACATATGCTGCACAACAACAACAACGGACACTCTAAGCAGGCAGTTGGACTAGTGCAAGACAGGATCAATGAAGCAGGACTTTTACGAATGCATGTGTGTGTTCACAAACACATATACGTACACATATAAAGGTGCATATGCATGCGTGCATTTCATATGCTTGTTGTTGTTTTTTCTCCCTTTTTTCATATAAGTATGCAATGGAGGAAGCCAATCTAATACCTAAATCCCTTACCCAATCAGTTATGCTCGCAGACCTTAATAATTTCTGTCAGGTTAATCGATTCTTTCGTCGCCAATTGTCTGTGGCGCTATTTCATTGATGAAAACGGCAATTGAATATTGTCAAAAACGTAAGAAAGAACAACAACAAAGAAAAAAACTACAGCAATTTAAGATTTACTTATGGCCAATTGAGGAGGTACACATTTAACACCGTTGCGCATTGAAATTACTTTGATTGCTTCAAATCTTTGACACAGGTACGAACATATACATTTTTTTATATATATGTATATATGCAACACAAACATATGCACATGAGTATGTAAGTTTGATTGTATGCCGAGGCAAAATGTTGTACGTGTCCTTTGAGGTAAGGTCGTAATTCTTATGTTTATTACTTTAAATTTATCCATCATTTTAAGTAACCTTTAGATTGTTCTATACATACACACGTACATACACACATATACATATATTCATACAAATATGTATGTAACGGGTGATTTTTTTGAGGTTAGGATTTTCATGCAGTAGTATTTGACAGATCACGTGGGATGTCAGACATGGTGTCAAAGAGAAAGATGCTCAGTATGCTTTGACATTTCATCATGAATAGACTTACTAACGAGCAACGCTTGCAAATCATTGAATTTTATTACCAAAATCAGTGTTCGGTTCGAAATGTGTTTCGCGTCCGTGTCCGATGAGCGATGAGGCTCATTTCTGGTTGAATGGCTACGTAAATAAGCAAAATTGCCGCATTTGGGGTGAAGAGCAACCAGAAGCCGTTCAAGAACTGCCCATGCATCCCGAAAAATGCACTGTTTGGTGTGGTTTGTACGCTGGTGGAATCATTGGACCGTATTTTTTCAAAGATGCTGTTGGACGCAACGTTACGGTGAATGGCGATCGCTATCGTTCGATGCTAACAAACTTTTTGTTGCCAAAAATGGAAGAACTGAACTTGGTTGACATGTGGTTTCAACAAGATGGCGCTACATGCCACACAGGTCGCGATTCTATGGCCATTTTGAGGGAAAACTTCGGACAACAATTCATCTCAAGAAATGGACCCGTAAGTTGGCCACCAAGATCATGCGATTTAACGCCTTTAGACTATTTTTTGTGGGGCTACGTCAAGTCTAAAGTCTACAGAAATAAGCCAGCAACTATTCCAGCTTTGGAAGACAACATTTCCGAAGAAATTCGGGCTATTCCGGCCGAAATGCTCGAAAAAGTTGCCCAAAATTGGACTTTCCGAATGGACCACCTAAGACGCAGCCGCGGTCAACATTTAAATGAAATTATCTTCAAAAAGTAAATGTCATGAACCAATCTAACGTTTCAAATAAAGAACCGATGAGATTTTGCAAATTTTATGCGTTTTT
Organism: Bactrocera zonata; assembly: GCA_037783105.1. Classification (NCBI taxonomy): domain Eukaryota; kingdom Metazoa; phylum Arthropoda; class Insecta; order Diptera; family Tephritidae; genus Bactrocera; species Bactrocera zonata. The sequence continues at coordinate 833,818 of JBAWJQ010006014.1, read as the reverse complement.
TTTTTTAAAAAAGTTATCAAGCTCTTAAAAAATCACCCTTTATATAAAAGAGTAGTAAATCTTGTGCAGTAATGATGGGAAAATAATAAACAAAGTCAGTCCATAATAAATATATAAAACCCTTTAATGAAAATATCGGGAGATACAGTAGAGGTAATCGGGCTGCTGAGCTTACTATTCGACACACTATCACCCAGCAATCATTATTACGCACGCGGTGAAGAAAATATAACAGCCATAGCTGAGAGTGTAGACGAAGTTAACGAAGATAGCGAAGATTCGCAGCAACTTGGGCCACTTGGAACGACTTGGAGCATTTTACGCCGAGATCTTAAATTGAAAGCATACAAAATACAGCTTGTTCAAGAACTGAAGCCATACGACCTTTCAAGCTACATCACTTCACTCTATGCACTCTTGAAAAGTTCAAAGAAAATCCGTCGTTTTCGAGCCAAATTTTGTTCAGCGATGAGGCCCATTTCTAATTCAATGGGTTGTAAACAAGCAAAATTGTCGCGTTTGGTGATTCAAGATTCAAGCCGCCTAAAGTGATTCAAGAGCTACCATTTCATCTAGAAAAAAACAACGGCTTGGTGTGTTTACCAGGCCGATGGTATTATCGAATCATATTTAGTCAAAAATGAACCCGGTGAGAACTTAACCGTCAACTATGACCGTAATGGCGCCATGATAACCGACTATTTGATGCCTGAAATTGAAGCTCGTGATTTCAGCGACATTTGATCTAAACAAGACGGCGCCATTTTCACAAACCACATCAATGGATTTATTGAGAGAACACTTCGGTGGGCAGATAATTTCCCGTTTTTGGCTGGTCAATTTGCCATAAAAATTGTGTGATATGACACCGTTATACTTTTTCCTGTGGGGATATGTAAAGTCTAAAGTCTATGAGGGCAATCACGCTTCGTTTCAGGCCTTGGAGAAAAACATCACGCGTGTCATTTGCCAGTTACCAGACGGAATGATCGACCGAGGCACCGAAAATTGGAATCAACGGATGAAAGAGATAATGTTCAAAAAATAAATGCAAAAAAAATGTTCTTTCGAATGACAATAAACGTTCCCCATTAAATTTGAATTGTCAGTTTTTTTTTTCATTAAAAAGATAGGGAACCTCGAAATGCATCAGCCTTTAATAAAACATTCAAAAAAAAAAAAAATCAACAAAAATATTTGCATTATTATTTCTTAATTTATAGTCATGCGCTAGAGAGATTGACGGATATTTGAACTTAAGGGATAATAGTCCAAGAAATCTATATTCTAGAGCCCAGCATGCCTATTGCATAGGTGAACACTTGCACACTCTTGTATTTTTGCGCGAGAGAATAATAATGAGCAAGGAGGAGGAGTGCGGAATTCCTCGATATCGACGGTGCATTCAACAACTTTTTGCCGCAAGTGGTCATGAAAGCTTTTAGTAGGTTTGTGATTGATTCGAATCTTAAGCATCTAATCTTCACACTTCCATAGAACGATCGAGGCGGTATGGGGTAGTGGGCGGGCACAATGCAATGTGTGTAGGGGCACCCCACAAGCGGTGGAGTTTCTCTCGACACTTATCCGAAGTCGTGAGGAAGTCGGAAGCCAGGTGATTGCCAACGCAGACCAACTGTCATGGTCGTGGAAAAATTTCTGAAGACTGTGTACGAGTTTACACAGGGGTACTTTGGTATTGTAAGCAACTGGCCAAACTGGTTTCATTCACTAGGAAATAAAAGTATCGGATGCGCATCTAATCTACCAAACAATCAATTAGAGAAAAGCGCCTTCGGCTGCTGATAGAATTAAGTACCTAAAGCTCACCCCAGGCAGTAGTTAAAGCCTATATCGTTCTTCGGAATTGTTATTTGGTGAAAGGCGTAGGAAAAGACTGTACTCGCGAAAAAATTAGAAATTGTTCGACGGGCTGGATGAGAGAGGCGGTAAGGAAGTTCAAAAAATTTTTTATGAATGGATCACAGCACCACTACTGAACTATTGGGCCTCAAACTAAATCAATAAATGTTAGTCCAATACAAGCAGCTGTGCGGTAGCAAGGTCTTTCTAGGCAAGAGGTTTAGAGAATTCTTCACTCTCAGCAAAGTCCACCTTTGAATGGTTGTAGGAATCCTAACTGGGCCCGGTCCGATCGGTATTCATCAGGTAAGTTTAAATATCTTAGCGATTTGTCCCGCTTTTGCTAGATCAAGGCAAAAACAATTCGGATCTCACACTTTTAGACACCCAGGTGAAATAGCGTTAGTGTTAAGTTCAGAAAGTTTTGGCCGACAGTTGATATCCAACTACAGGGGTTTTTAGTTAGAATTTGTAAAGAACTATAGAAAACTATATAGAACTATAAAAACAGTCTAAATGTGTTCCTCCTGCAATGCTAAGGGATCAGCCATCAAACCTACTAAAGAAAAACTGCGCGAAATTAACTTGACTAGTTAAACATACAAAGTAGTTTTCGGATCTGGACTTCAGCCGACTTTTTTTGTCCTCATAGAGAAACCAAAGAACAGAACTTTGGCGGGAAGGAAAACTTATTTTAAGCAAATAATAAATCATACTAAAAATGGCAACGAAGAGAAGAAAGAGAAGAAGAGGAGAGAAAATATAAAGGATGAATCTCGATGAAAATTCGATTGCAAAATAAGACTGAATTTTGGCTTTTTGACATGAACACATCAAAAATGAAAATTTATTTGCTAGAACTGTACGTGGACTTTCACAGCATTAGAATTTAACATTCTTTATGCAATCCACCAAAATTTTATAGAAATTATCTTTCAACACCCCAGAACATTACATAATATGAAGTACGTTTCAACCACCATCAAATAATGAAGACATCAAAATATTTCATATGCAACAAAACCGCAACTTTGGTGGCCACATTTCGATCGTAAAATTTTCCAGAGAAGCAACAAAACATAAAATCGCCAACAAGAAATCAAAATTCCTCCAAAACACATCAATATTAGTGAAAATAAACCGACAACGATTTCAGTTATTGATGTAGTGAGTAACAAGCGAGTGCGAGCAGCAGCCAGTAACCGGTGGAACAACAGCAGGAACTGGCAGCCGGCAACAATAAATGTCATGCAACATTTTCACGCATTATTCACACACATCATGCCACCATACATGGATGTAGATGTAATTGCGTTCTGGTGAAATTAAAAGCAAGTTTGTTTATAGTTAATATGGCAGCACTGTGCCTTGGGAATATTTCAAGGGAAACATAAGCAATTAAAAAGGTTTAGAAATTAAGCCATAAAATTTTCCCCCGACAAAACATAAATTATGGAAAAACTAACATCAATTAAAAGTCATAAAAATCGAAAATGAAAGCAATAAGCGGTGAGCGGTGGAAATAGCGAGTGCATATGTGTGTTTAGGTGAGATGGGCTGAGCAGGGCTGGAAAGGTGGCAGCAATTGTAGTAGGTGCGCAGGAGTTGAGGCGTTGAAAGTTGTTGAGAAAACAACACGCACAACAACAAAACAGAAAAGCAAAAACAACAATATATAAATGCAGCCACAACAACAACAACAACAAATAAAATTACAACAAAAATATATAAAAGCAACAACAACAACGCGTATGATAAAACTGAAAACAACAACAATAAAACAGCAAAAAATTACAATAAAAACATAGAAAACAACAACAGCCAACAACATCTTTCAGCAATTATGAAGCCTTCCAACAACGGTGGCCCAGTATGTGGCCAATATTTTACGAGCGAAATTCTACAAAGTGTCTACCACAAACAATTACATGTGGCTGCAACAATTGTACTGCTGACTGCTGCAACAAGCTTCAATGCCCAGCCGCAAAACGATCGAACGATGGATGGCTTGTTGTTGCTGCGCTCGGCTGCTGCTGAGCTATGTGTGCCTTCTATGTTGTGCTATGTCAAGCTATTCTATTTGTGATCGCTTGATGGCTGACAGTGGCAATGACGGTGGCGGTGATAATGAACTATAATCATAAAAATAGCAATGCAACAACAACAAATAAATAGTAACAGCAACAATATTAATAGTGGCATTGAACTGCTTCGAATGCCTAGTACTCCAAGGGATCCGGAGCGCGTTCCTTCACTTCGTGTGATTGCGCGGGGCGGGAGCGCAAGGTGCAGAGCCTCAACGCTGCTGTTGCTACTTCTAACAACTACTGTTGCTGCCATGCGGCACTGCAGCACATTTATCAACGATCAAATTAATCACCAGAAATTCAATAGAAAACGCATAAATGTAAACGAGAACCGCCTGCAAACGCCGCCGACTTACTCTCACACGATAAAAAAGAAGTAAAAAACTAATTTTTTTATGTAAACATTGTTAAAGCTGCATATAAATAAAATTAAAGCGAGAAACAAGCGAACTGATACTGGCATACACTTCACAAATAAAAAGAGTTTCTATACAAGATCGGTCGGTTTGTATGACAGCTATATGCTATAGTGGTCCGATCTGAACAATTTTTTCGCAGATTGTACTATTATTTTAAGCAATTACCTATGCCAAATTTCGTTAAGATATCTTGTCAAATGAAAAAGTTTTCCATACAAGAACGTAATTCGGATCGTTCCATTCGTAAGGCAGCTATATGATATAGTGGTCCGATCTGAACAATTTCTTGCAATATTATAGACTTTTTTTGGATAATTATTCATGCGAAATTTCGTTAAGATATCTCGTCAAATGAAAAAAGTTTCCATACAAGCATTTGATTCCGATTGTTCAGTTCGTATGACAACTATATGTATGCTATAGCGATCCAATATTGGTGGTTCTTATAAATGAGCAGCTTTTTGGAAAAAAAAGGACGGGTGACAACTTTCGTACCAATATCTCAAAAAACTGAGGCACTAGTTCCTTACAGACAGACGGATATTACAATCTTCGAGGTGAACTTAATATACCCTTTTTAGGGCATAAAAAAGCCGAAGAGAGATGGAGCGAAGTAATGGATTAAGATCGCGAAAAGACAAGTAAGAACAAATAGGATAAGTGACGCAGTTTATTGTGGCCAAGAGCGATGGTAGGATAACTGCGGCCGGCATGAGATCAAGTCCAAATATTAATAAAAATATAAGATTTAAGGATCTTGCGTAGATTAAAGACCTGCTTGAACTACTAACACCCTATGAGGCTCAATTAAAAAATTGTGATTCCGCAGATAGGACCATTAGCCATCAATTTGTAGCAAAACGTAAAACTTAGTTGTTGTTTGGGGTTCTAAAATGGCTTAACACCTTAAGCAAAAGTCAAACTTACGCTTGCATTACTTGAATGAAGAAGGTGCTCACTAAAGGATCGAAGCTGCGTATCAAGGAACTGTTCTTTTCATGGTCGCGCAAGGACAACCCATTATGGTTTGAAATGAATCTTGTGCCACATAATTGCAGTGGACTATGCCAAGCTCTCTGAGAACTATGGGTTTTTACGCGAAGCTTTGAGTTGAACATTTTTCATAATTCAAGAGAGAATCCCGAGTTTTTACTCGAAGCTTTAAATTGAATCTTTTCTACAATTTAATGTTTTTTTCGAGCCGAAATGTGCTTGCAGCCAAAGAACCTTATTATCTCAACCAGGCAACATAGTTTTCGATAGTAATATCTCAGATATCCTGCAAATATGTTAGTACTCGTAACATTGGCGGGCGGTTTTCACTGTTAAAGATAAATAGACAGGCGGTTTTAAGTTTTAGACAATCGGACTCAGGCTTAGCGTTACTATGGACTCGATCTTGTTTCTAAAATCGTGTTAAATTGGCAATGGGACCATGAAAATATAACTTTGGAGAGACAAAAACTATGAGTTCTTTGCCCAACAGGGTAAAATTATCGATGTTCAACGACGTGTCAAATTGTGAAGCTGGTGCAAGAGAAAGTTTGTTCAGTGGCAATGCACAGCAAAGATGGCCTCAGACTATCAATATACTTTTAGTAGTAAACTCATTAAACATTATCTGGTTACCCAGCTAGAGATATAGATGAAAATTCAAAGATGTACGAGTTGAACCGCTCTCTTGTGACTCCTTTATGCTGACTGAGACCTTCAAGGGTTGCTTGAAGCAATAGATGTTAGAGGATGACCTCCGTTTTTGGACCACCAACAAAGGACGTACTGAAAGCTCATTTTGGAATAGCGGCTTAGTGGACAAAAAGATACATACTTTCAGAGAAGAGAGAACTAAATACGATTATTGTAGTCATAACAGAGTACTTAACTTTATAATCTCACTTTCAGACACTTGGCACATCGGAATCGGCAGAATGCAGAGCTTGCTAGAAAAATGATGGAACATTATAGCATTACCTCACAGAAACTGTAACCTCCAACAGGTTGTGACGAGATATTTTCCACCGACCGCAATTTTCCAATCTAAAAGAGATTGAGAGGCTAGACTGACAGAAGCTTAGGAAATTTCTTAAATCCAGAAATTTGTTGAATGTACCTAGTTGAGACCTACTTGGGAGGACAAGAAGTATAATAAAGGTCGCTTACATTTAGACGTCCTCATGATCTCCCTATTCAACCAATCAACAAAGGAGTACAAGAAGTATAACAGAGGTCGCTTACATTCAGTCATTTATAGGACCTCCCTATACAACCAATGAACCAAAGACGAATATTTTACTTGTTAGGATACTATAGTATCTATTCAGGCTCAATCTCTGCTTTTCTCACAGCTATCGGGCGTTTTACAAAAGTAACAAGCATCATCTCTAAAAATATCGTCTTGCCAACAACAATGATAGTCTCTATGTTGCATTCTTTAAGGACAAATATTTTAGAAAACAACAACCATTTATCAACTTTTTGGCACCTAAAAAGGAGTTTGTCGAAAAGGGGTCTGTTTAATGGGTAATTAAAAAAAAAAAACAAAAACTATCATAATCATGTCCAAATGTTTATTAGTACAAAAGGAGTTATACAGGAACCCTCTAAATATTAATTTCTTTCAAGAAAGTATGTATGTATATGTATATACCCACTTATTTAGATGAACTTACCACCACCCAGAGATTATCAATAGTTTCATAACTCGCAAACAAATAACTTCCGACGAGATGGCATACGATTTCAAGGCTATTTCCGGGGTTAGTCACTAAAGAACGATTAAATTTGTTGCGCAGAGAGTTCGTATATCAACTAGATATATTTACCGGGAAATTACATCATCGCCGAAGATGATAAAAATCAACTATTATTATTTAAATACACACATACAAACATATGCTTTGTGAAGGAATGCGCAAGGAGCGTGCGGAGGCGAGCGTGTAAGTGAAAACAGGATAAAGCGGATAATAAGCGAGACCCCACCAGCGAAACCTTGGCCAAGCAATCAACCACCTTGCGTTAACCAACCTACACACATATACAATTATAGATATTAATATCTATAACAACTTCCATAAGGACCCACGTCGAAACGCGCGACTCTGTGACCAACTGTTTGTGCCTTCACTTATGTCTCTATTTCATTCCATCCATCCGTCCACCAGTCTGTCTGTCTGTCTGTCAGCACGACATGGAAAATATGGAAATGTGTAATATGCAAGTGGGCACTAAATAGCGGCACGCGGCTGCAATAAGCAACCCTCAGCCTAATGTTGCAACAACAACAAAAGCAGCATTATGAATTGTGAATATGAAGGCAATAACAATAGCAACAACAAAAGTAAAAAATCATAATGCGCTGTTGAAAGCAACAAAAATTCATAAATTTATAGGGGTGCTAAGCCCCTGTATGAATGGGTGTATGTGAGTGTGTGTGTGACAAGTAGTTGACTTCTGGTTAACGGTGGCATACAAGGCATGTGACATGTGGCATTGTGCGAGAGTGAGCATAGCAAGTACCGTAGCAACAACAACTACAACAACAAAAGGTTTACAACAATGACAACAACAAAATTTTTACAGCAACAACTGTAACAAGAACAAACACAGTAAAAACAACAGCAATATCAAACGTTTACAACAACAACAAAGAGAACAAACACAATAAAAATTTACAACAACAATAGTAAGAACAAAAACAACAACTGTAACAACAAGAAGAACGAACACAATAAAAAAATTACAACAACAGAGAACAAAAAAGGAATTACAACAACAAAAACAACAAAAGTTTTAATAAACCCATTTTGCAACAACAACAATTTACAACAACAACAACAACAACAACAACAACAACAAAAGAAATAAAAAGCATACAACAATAGCACAACAACAAAAAATATTAATGCAGCAATCATAATCACAACAACAACAGTAAAAACAAACTCAACAACAAAAGCAAAAACAGCTAACAATAACAACTACAACAATAGAACAACAAGGTCACGCGCTTCATGTTCACTGCGCCGCATATCCTGCCACAGCGGCACACGCACACACACACTCACTGCTTATTATTCACATTATGGAAAATAATTTCATAATTCGTGGGGTTGTTTTGATGAAGTGATTGGAAATCGCAGCGCCTGACAATGTGCGAACAAAGTGGAAAGCGGAAAAGTATGTGCCCCCATCCATTAGACGCGCTAACAACAATTCACTCCAGTAGCTGTGGTGGCGAGGGGTGCGTGCCAGCGCCTCTGGTGCCGCTATAATTTTATGAGTAATTCAACTTTATTAATATAGTACGCCCGAAAAGGATAGCAAAAAGGATAATGCAAATGCGCCGCCGGCTTGGCTGGCGGAAGGAAGTCGTCTGAAAGGGAAGTGTGTTTTTGTAGGCAGTGTATGAAAAGTGTGGCACGTGGCCGGTTGGCAGGAAGGCGTTATGTTTACACAGTTTCATCTATTGCCATTTATGAAATGATTTTGTGCATTTATGGCGACTTATGTAAATATTATTGCCTCATGCCACACACACTTCCGCCAATTTTATTCGTAACATAGCGCGTGTTGCCAGTGTGGGTGGCAAATTGTACGCGGCAAGTGGCAAAGTCAATATGTTTGCGTATTAATGCATAATTATGACAGCGGGAAGCTGTTGTGCAAATATTTGAGGAATTTATTTGAAATTTATGCAGTCAAACGGAAGGACAATGAAGTGAGTACTAAGTGCTAACGAGGTGGGAGGTATAAATGGGCGGTCTGAGGGGGCGCTTTCAAGCAATGTTAAAGAAATATAAGTATGTATATGAGATATATAATTGTCATACGAATACTCTTTGCATATAGGAGCCTTAGAAGGTATAGTATGTTTGAATTGATTCTGAATATTGAGTACGATACGAGAAGCGGGGTTTATGGTACGAGTCCCGATTTTATCCGGCCACGCATTGACCTTTTAACGATTGAATTCTTTTTGGATCGGATTTTAATATTATCGGGCCATATATAGTATTTCAGGGTTGACATTGTATATGCATGAGCAAACAGGCTTACCCAGATGTTGATCACAGATGGCGAGTCATTGATATTTGAGAATGATCCCGAGACGTAGAGGCAATCTTCCGAGTGGCACACGCCGGCGTCTCCTCGCCCAAAAATGGGAAGAATGAGCAAATCTAAAGTGAAAACAAAGATCACTGTCTTTCTTGACATCAAAGGCATCGTTCACCATGAATTTGTTCCTCCTGGACAAACCGTCAACGCCAAATTTTATGTGGAAGTCCTCAAGATACTCAAACGAAGATTCAATCGGGTCAGACTCCACATTGCATCCGATTGGAAGTTTCCCCGCCCCGGCTCATACCGCCTTTCTTATGAACAGCTACCTAACCAAGGTCGGCACCTCAACGCTTTCGCAGCCGCCATACAACCCACATGCGCCCACCGGACTTTTTTTGTTTTCTTGTCTGAAAAGGCCGATGAAACGCACATTTTGAGACGACAGACAGGATCCAAGCAGCATGCACCTCGGCTCTCAAAGCTATTCCGGAGAATGCCTCCCGTGACGCCTTCGAGGTTCAATAAATTTTTTTCAATTGACTCAGTCCTATTAATTTCTGCTTTTCAAATCTTAAGAACATAAATCGTATATTACTCCTTCCTTCTCTCCTTGCGCCATAAAATACCACGAAATTTAATATAGTGATATATCTCAACGGGTTTTTTTCCTAAAAGAAGTAGTTTAAATTAGGTGCTATGGCAGGTCTTCATCAAAGGAATCCCACTTAGACCATCAAACAAGAGTCTTTGTAAAGCTCATATTCTCCTGGATGGATTTTGAACTATTATAGACACTGATTAGTTGAAAAAACCTTCGACTAAGAAAAGGTGAAAGTTGGTGAGAGTGAAGATATCCCTAGTCATTTGACGATTTACAGAATAAAACGGAAAGATCTTGCGATTCATCCAGTAATAAACCGCCAAAGACAGCGGAGCTCTAACTTTTTCGCTTTCTGGTGAGATCAGATTCAATAGAACACAAACACCAGACCGGGACCAGTACTTTAGGGACGTTTCAATATCGCGGACATGGACCAATGCCTACATGGCTCAGAAAAAATGTTAATTAATATAATAGACTTTGATCAAAGAAGGAGAGCCATCAGGTATCGAAAATATTAGTCACACTTACTTCAATCAGACAGAAAATCACGAAGATGTAAGTGTAGGTTTTTCCAGAGTGTAGGGTAGACGAGTGCAACCTTCGGAACGACAAGTACATCCTTCGGCACCAACCTAACCTAATAGCTTGCCAGAAAGAGCACTCTAGGGCGAACTTCTTTGGTTACTTCACTGTCCTCTTGTGCTAAAGTGTTGGATCTGTGGACCTTACGTGAGTTCGGTAAGCGCAGGTCCATAACCAGTACTTGAGCGGTTGCGAGAACACTTTTGTCTAGGGAAGAGCGTAAAAAGTTCTATGAAGTACTCGCTCTTAACAGTGTTCATCTCACCACAATTTCGGGTGCACTGATTGGATTGTAAGCATAGATGAGCACATCTACTCGGTCGGACTGAAATTTGGAGCTTGTATTTGGGTAGTTATATCACCCTTAGCATTAAAATATTTAGTATTTTTTCGCAAATATTCTGCTAATTACAATTTAATTCACTCTTCATAAGACGCAGCTGTCAATGTCTAGCTGTCAATCTACCAATTCTGCACTGGATAATGGTACAAGACACTAAAGGTAAAAAGCAACTTCGACTAGCTCTAATCCAACTACTAGTCGCACAAATCATGTGACACCACTATTTCGCCCCGACTCCAGCACTTTTCGCATTTTTCATGTAGCTGCAACGCACTTCGTTGGGCTGCACAATCATCTGTTTGCGAGGGACGAGATGAGAGATGAGCAAATCCTCCCCTCTTGACTTGCACTAGTGTTCCAGGCGTTACATACAAAGTGTCTACAAGCGTACCAAATACATAGGTATACAAATATACGAACATTATTACCAGCCGTTTGACATGACAATTGAACTTTCTTAAATTGCGTTTAGTTACTCTTACAAACGAAGGTCAATAAACTGCAAGTTTGAGAGTGTTTCAACCCCAAAATTTCACTAAACTATTGACATGGGATGTAATGGTTTCCCAAAGTGGATGATTACATTGTAGCAAAGGAAGAAATTTTGATGAGATTTTCAAAAGAAGCTGCGAATTCAAGATATTTAATGTGAAGTTTTGATAAGAAGTAAAATGTGAAGAAATCTTCCAATCATTAAATTATTAATTTTACAGTTAGTGTAGTAGTTAGTAGAGTACTCCGCAAATACTTTACTCTCTCTCTCTCTCTCTCCTCTCTATCATTCAACCAAATTCGGAAGCCTTGTTCAACACTTCTAATTTTAGTGCCTTTAGGCGCACTTCAAGTCAGCTCGAACCAGTCATAAAAGCGGTTAACCGCTGGATTATCTTATCAGCAAATGCTAACGCAATAAAATTGTCATAAAATTAGCTCTTATGATGATAAGAATGCAAAACGGAATCACTATTTTTTACGATTCAAGCATAAGTGGCGGCTTCTGTATCTTAAAGAGATAAGCAGAGTACCAATGTTCGGTCATTGTTGGCAAATTGATGTTGTTTGTGTGTTCAGAAAAAAAAAAATGCCTAGGCAATGTTATGAGAGAAAGCTCTTAAGTTTTGAGATTGCGTGGAGTTGCAAAAATATCGTTTTATTAGAGCTAAAGCTCCGAATTCTAGGAGAAACAAATTATAAGTATTCGACAGGCCGTTATTCAAATTTTAAGGGTGGATCCAGTTATATGAATAATGTGTGGTCCTACAATTGTTACGATCATATACGATGGGAAGTCGCGAGAATCTTTTTTATAGCTGTGAGAACTGCACTCAAATATTTGATATTGTCTTTCGAGCCGTGAGCTCACCATCAAAGCAATTTGAGTCCACAATATACGGAGTGGTAATCTTGAACTCAAGGTATTCCACTAGAAGAAGAAAAAAAGACACAGTAGAGACGGGAGAGCGAAAGAAAAAAGGCAAGAAAAAGTGAGATAGAGTTAATGGATAACGAAAAATAGGCAGCGGATCAAGAGAGAGATATACAGATAAAGAGGAAAAGATAGAAAGAGAGAGAGATAAAGAGGAGAAGATAAAGAGAGAGAAAGAAAAAAGGTTCACCCAATTTGGTTTCGGTTAAAAGGCAAAAACCATCTTGGAGATGCTAAAAATTTGAAATAAAAAAAGGAAGCTTCCCTTAGATATTGAAGTCGTCGTAAAAGTCATATACCCATATAGGAAACGTAAGAAGAATGATTGGACTTTTCTAATAGAGTCTTAGCTATTGGAAATATACCCACTTGACCAGATATTGCGAGGCGTAAAATATAGAGAAAAGAAAAAGAAAAATGTTGTACGGCTCAGATGCTCCACCCGTTGAGTCCACTTTTCGTTGACTTTCGAGTTTTTCGACTGGTAACTGGCAAATAACATGCTTTCTGGTTTGCTCCAAGGCTCTTCATAAATCCATTGATTGATGCGATTTGTGGAAAGTGACGCCGTTTTGTTAAAACCAAATGTCGCCGAGATCTTGAGCTTCAATTACAGGCATCAAATAGTGGTTTATCGTGACGCCATAACGGTCGCCATTGACGATTACGTTCTTACCGACATCATTTTTGAAGAAATACGAACCGATGACTTCACCAGCCCAGCTCTTGAATCCTCCAGGTTGATTTTCGTCTTAAATGCGTAAATTTTGCTTGTTTTCATACTAATTGAGTTAGAAATGGATCTCATCGCTGAAGAAAATTTGGCTCGAAAAAGTCGGATCTTCTTGGAACTTTTCAAGAGCTCATAGAGTAAAACGATGTCGCTAGGGAGGGTCCAGCGGCTTTAGGTCAGGTCTTCAAGACTTTCCATGATGAAATGCCAAACAATACTGAACAAAAATAACCCCACAGCTTGACATAGCTCACGCGTGATCTGTTAAAAAAGGCTATTAAAAAAAACACCTCCATTTGGATCGACCGTAAAAAAAAGAATTTGTCTTTAAGGGGTTTATATAAAATACTGTCAAGTTTGGCCGTGGTCGTATTGAATACATAGATGAAGGCAAAGCTTAATGTCGCTTACAGATGGCATAGCAAACAGATTTTTACACAATTCCTAGCTAAAATCCATGAGTATCAATCCAAACTACTATCGGGAAGTATTATAGATTGACATAAATTTATTATTGTCGTTCGTTTTTTAAGCTCATTATCGTTGAGTACTTAAGATGGGTGGTATGTGTACCGGCCTTCACTCCTACTTTACAGAACTTAAGCGTTCATACTTTATAGCTATGGCTTTTCGATATTTTATTGAACTTAACAGATCAGCATCAATTCGCCGCTTCCTCAAACGAACAACTTCGGCCGGCGGTCGTAAATTGGCACACACCGAGTTGAGTATAAAATTTGTCACCGTTAATGGCATAAATGAGCAAAGTCTACATAATTTTTGATTTTTATTGAAAATGGAAAATTTTGCATAAGAGATTTCGAGTCTATAACCATAGAACTATAACAGAGGAGTTCCGACTATTTTAGTAGCAAATAAAAATTTGTGATTTCAATAAATTCGATTGGAGTGTGAATATAAATTTTGTGCTTATGGAATGTCTAATCACTTTACGCTTTCGATTTTCCAGATTTTTGAGACATTAAGAGCGTGAGAGGGAGAGAAAGCGAGAGGATGAGATGCGGTGCTGGCGGAGGAAAAAATATGGACGTATGGTTGGCGCTGGGAGGCTTTGTTGCAAGTTGCATATATAAATTTATAATGCAACAATATGGCACGTTCCAAATCAATTTAGAAAATAATAAATGGCAGGCATAAATTAAATTAATATGGCAGTGACTTTCAAACTATGCCGCAGCGAGCATTTCCAAAATTAACCAAAAGCATTTGCCGCGCGACACTGCACCACGCACCGAGGCAATTAGCGTAAGTCCCTGCGGTGCCATGCAACCAATGCGAGGGGGTGGCTTGCCGCGCAACCATAATCTGCCTCAATTTAGCTTTGAAAACCATTTCGAAAATCCACAACACACACACCGAGCACTCAAAATAGAAGAAGCCTCAGCAAAAGAAGCCAACTGAGTGAGTGACTGACTGATCGCGTGGATTTTTGCTGTGGGGAGCAAGCTGCAGCTATTGTGGCTGTGCTGTGTTGTTGTACGTTCGAGAAAATGTCAAAAATGCAATTATTTATATAAAGTGAAACATTTTAAAAGCAATTAGAAAATGTGGCGGCGCGCAGTAAGCTGATAGTGGGCCGACAGGGGGTTGCGAGTGGACGGAAGTGCAGCACGCGGAAGAAGAAACTCATTTTTATAAAATTAGATATTTTGTTGTCAAACTCATTGTATGTTATTGTTGTTGTGATTTTTTGTTGTTGTTGACTGCAATCTAGAGGTTAAAGTGAACGCAGGCTGTTGACAACTGGGTAGCTGATTGCATCTTTGATGTGTACATATCCGATGAGAGTTGGGCCTGTAGGAACCACATTCCGTTGGAATTGGTAAGTAAAGAATATATCTTTTTGAAAAAACCCAAATTTTGTTAGAATATATCTCCTTCCTAAGGGTTGTGCGACGGTTTGGTATTCGGTACGTAAAAAACACTCCCAATGTAAAGAGGAAAAGAAAAAAAGCTTCGAATGAGAGACCCCCCTTCTGATGACGACCACTGCAAACGCAATACGGATTATGATTTAAGGGCATGGACTTGGAAGTCCGGTTCCCTAATTGGAAAGGTGCCGCTGTTAAGGTGGTTGATGTGCTCCTATGAGTAAGGACCGTAATCACCGCCGTCCAAGAAATGCGATGGGCGGGACAAGGACTGAGACGATTAGATCCTTGTGGCATTAACTACAGTGGCCAAATAAAGGTGCGTAAATTCGGTGTGGGATTCGTAATGGGAGAGAGACTCCGTCGCAGAGTACTTGCATTTACCCCGTTGCAAGATCTTCTAGCCACATCCGTATCAGAGCGAAGCATGAGCGCACCTATGAGAGCTGCCCCCGCCACGATATCAAAATCGTGCCTAGCGACTTCAACGTTGGGAGGGGCTACGAAAGTATCTTTGGCACAACGGTCGGTCAATTTTGCCTCCACGATAAAACATCCCCAAATGGGTTGAGGCTGATCGACTTCGTCGGAGCCCGAAATATGGTTATTTGTAGTACCAAATTTCAGCATAGGAAAATTCACTAAGCTACCTGACTGTATTCTGATCGCAAAGCCACCAACTAGATCATGATCCAATACATGATGTGATAGACGAAAGTCACGCCTCCACTGTTTAAGACGAACGTACGCTCCGAGGTCTCACCATTGACTCGGATCACTACTTTGTTGCAGCCAAGATACGCACGTCAACAAACACAAGAAACTGCAATCACAACAGCCAACCGAACCATTTTCTACTCCACTTGCACTCCTGCTCCCTGAGAGCACTCATCAGCAACTCGATATAAGGGATCAGTGGGACGGTATTTCCAGTTTGGATCAGAGCTGAAGAGCAAAGCGAGACGCATTTGCAGACAAAAAAGGAGAGAGGCCGAAATATGTGAGTACGAAGAGCTGGCCGACAGAAGTAACACTCAAAAATTCCACGAAAAGATGCGGGGACTCGCGGAATGTTTCAAGACCGGAGCATACTCTTGTAGAACCTCCAGAGGTGGTATAGTGACTGATGCCCAGAGCATACTGAAATTGTGGAGAGTATACTTCTCCAGTATGATCTACCCGGTCCATAAAAAGGAGGACTCAACAATCTGCTCGGCATTATCTTTTCTGCGGACCTGTTCCGTTACGGGTCTATGTTGATAACCCAGCTGGCACTGATTTGTCAAAAATCAGGCTTATAAACATATTATTACCGAGATAAGTTCAAATATGCTGAAAAAAGTGGAGGCCCTATGCCGGACATTTTAAATAAAAATTCACGATCTTACAAATTTGATATTTCTGAAGGCCATAACTTAAAAATTTCTTCAAGGGCTAGCATAAGCAGCTACGAATATCTACTGCAAACATATTTGTGCATACATATGTATATAGTATAAAATAAATTTGAAGACATATTTCTACACTCGCGTGACACGTACAGTTCATAATAATGTCAATGACAAATCACGCGCACACGTCAAAAATCACTGCATAAAATATTTCAACTGTCGATCGATGCCGCTGCACGTAGTCCGCCACCCTAAGGTGATGCCATATTGCTTTGTTTCTCTTTGCTCTTGGTGGCTGGCGGTACTCGCGGTGTTGAGCTATGTTTTGTTTTCGATTTTGATGACTGTTTCACTGCACTTCAAGGCATCTAAAATTAGTTTTCAAATATTGTTACAAATGTGTTTAGTCTAAACAAATGTTGCACTGCAACACACATATGCGCAGAATGGATGTATGTGTGTGTTGCACTCGAATTGAAGTGTAATGGGGCGTACCAAATTGGAGTTTGCTGGCACTTTTTGTTGTTTTTGTAGAAAGCATATAGTTTGCAATTGAAAGTGCATCGCTTTATATACCATATATGTATGTGTGCGTGTGTGTGTGTCGTTGACAATTTGAATTCCAAAATTCTGATAAGATAAATGTGTTGCAGCTGTAATGAAATTAGACGCGAAGGCGAATCTAATATCACATATGAATGTGCTCATAATGAGAGGGGGTTCCGCTCTTTTTTTACAAAAACAAAGTTCAAGTGGATATGATAATGGTGTACAAATTATTTTTCTTCGCTTCGAGAAATTCTAACATTTTATAAGAACTTAAGTATATCAGAACTTAAGTACATCAAACAACTCGAACTTGCCAAAATCGACTGTGCAGAATCAGCTAACTCAGAATTGGGAAGGATCATAGCAACCGCAGATATCATATGTGACCTGGTCTACGAAAAGGGGGCTTAGGTTCAAAAAAAAAATAAATTTTCACTTTTTAGTTGATTCGGATGGAAGATGAGATGCTTTCTCCGAATCAACTAAAAAGTGAAAATTGATTTTTTTGACACCTAAGCCCCCTTTTCGTAGACCAGGTCACATATGTTAAAATTCAAATCTGAAGTAAGATTAGCCTGCCAAGTAATACATAATTCAGAGTAAGTGCTTGATAATTTATCCCTGGTTTTAAGAGTCCTACTTAGAAACATGGAATCATCTCATGAAATAAGGCGAAGTCTGTGATTTTCTAGAGAAAATTTCTCGGTGAGTGTATCAATATGCGACGATTACAGCTAGTTAAGACGACGTTCAAGATATTTGTCTTAGAGTAATCTACGACCTCGATTGAATTCACGATACTATCGAAAAAAATCGGTCCTCGATGTAGTTTCTTCGACGATCTTCCGTTAAATGCCAGAAATAATGGGGTCCTGTTCGAACAGTTCAAGCTATATTTCAATATAGAAAAATTACAAACGAACAATATTGTAAAAAGTGGGTAATTCTTCATTTACTTAGTAGATATTTTCGAATAGAGCTGCCACCTGTAAAAATTAGTTAAACTGAGAAACTTACTACAATATACGTTACAAAAATGAGAGCAAAATAATAAGTTTGTCCTTCAGAGAATATCGTTAGTTATTTTGATAACCTCCTCTAGATAACAAGATCAACAAGGTATAAAATGCATCATTGAAAGTGTAGAAGCCGCACAACGTAGATGGTATAAATACAAAATAATAATATTTCTGGCAACTTTAGATGTCCGAAACGCCTTCAACAGCGCTAGATGAGTGGATATGATCGACGCTCTCGAAAAAGCTTTAAAATCCACGACTAGCTCAGAGTTGTGGTGAGGAGCTACCATAGTAACAGAAAACTGCTGTACCAAACTAGAGAGGAATCACGACAGATAGCGGTCACATCAGGAGTAGCACAAGGGTATATTCTAGGCTCAGACTTGTGGAACATCAGCTACGACGCTTCTAGAACTCGAAATGTCTGATAAATCGTACTCAATTGGCTACACGGACGACATTGCAGCAGTAATTACAACACGAGATACAGAAGAAGCGCGAAGAAAACTTAAACAGGGCATCATAAAGCGCAAGCATGGCTCGACTCACACAACCTCCTGCTTGCTATAGGAAAAACAGAGCCACTACTGCTAACAAATAAGCACATACCAAATAAGTGTGCAAACGACTAAGGATAATCTTAGAACACAGAAAACAGCAAACTACCTAGGCGTAAGACCAACATTCTGGGTGCAAATCCAGCACGCCGCCGAAAAGGCAGCGAAAATTACCTCCCAATTTAGCTAAGGCCAACATAAGAAGACTCAGCTAAGAAAAGAGAAAGCTCCTAGTGTCGACGACAACCAGCGTTATATATACGGAGCTGAGATCTGCGCAGTTGTGCTTAAAAAGAAAAACCGGCGTCAAGTAGGGGCCATTAGTGCATTAGCCTACCGAACAGTGTCAGGTGATGCAATATTAGTTACAAGCAATTTACTGCCCCAATTGACCGAATACGAAAGGAAATAGCTGTGGGAGCTAACATCCGAAAATAACATGAGCGCAATAGAACAAATGAAGATAGACACATTAACAACATGGCAACGAAGATGGGAGAACGAGACTCGCGGCAGATGGACGGCCAGACTAATAAAAGACTTAAACTTATGGACAAGTTGTAAACTCGGAGAAGTCGACTTTTGCACGACTCGACTAGTCTCTCATTTTTGGAGATATCTATCTGAAATTTAGCACACTTTTTTTCCCCAAGAAAGTTGTCAATTTTTTGGAACCACCCATATCGGATAACTTACTAATCGATCTAATCGATCCCGAATCAAGTGCTTGTTTTGAAAATTATTTAATTCCACAAAATATCTTCACGAACTTTGGCATAGAATATTGCCCACGAAAACCGTTGCGAACTGGTCAGAATCAAGTTCTTATATGGAACTTTTTGTGTTTGCTAAAAATAAACCTCTACAGTGTAACCAAAATTAAGGGGGTTTCTTGTTTATTTTCACTTCTACCGTAGATTTGTCTCAAGTTATTCTTATAGACTGAATTTTCTGCAAAATTTTGATGAATTTAAGTATGAAAGAGTAATCTATGAAACTTTTTACCAGCAAGTACGGAGGCTGCTATATATATTTCTGGCCTAGGCAACACTAAGTGTTGTCAGGTGCAATCTGACATTTCCATTGGAAAATTTGACATTTTTTAGCATAACATCACTCAGAACGTTTTGTCATTTAATCGTGAATTGTTTTATTTACAGGGAATTAAATAATTCATCTCGGCCAAAAAATGGAATAAACTCGTGAACATTTTCGTGCGATAATTTTTCACAACTTTCGACGTGGATTATCACGACAAGAGTGCATCGATGAACTGAAAGCTTTGTATGGCTATGAAGCTCCATCCTATCGTCCAAAAACAGCCGTTGTGCCATAAAACATCGATGCCGTACGTGAACTGATAATGCAAGACCGTCATGTAACATACCTTCAGATAGAGGCAAGCCTATGCATTTCTCCCACCAGCATACATTCGATATTGCATGAACACCTGGCCGTAAAAAAGGTTTGTTCTCGTTGGATCCCGCACAATTTGACAATCGCTCAAAAAAAGGCTCGTGTGGATTGGTGTAAAGAAATGCTGAAATAATACGATCGCGGTGCTTCAAAAGACGTTTATAAGATCGTCACAGGTGACGAATCATGGATCTATGCGTACGAGCCCGAAACAAAACAGCAATCGACCGTGTGGGTCTTCCAAATCCAACGAAAGTGGTTCGTGGAAGAAGCATTTCGAAGCAAATGGTAGCCTGTTTCTTCGGCAAAACTGGTCATGTGGCGACTGTTCCGCTTGAGCAACGTAAGAAGACGAATCATTGTGCACCATGACAATGCGAGCTCTCACACATCGGCTCAAACCAGCGTCTTTTTGACCGGCCAAAACGTCGAATTGATGGGTCATCCGCCGTACAGCCCTGACTTGGCACCCAATGACTTCTTTTTATTCCCACACATCAAGAAAATAATGCGTGTTCAACGATTTTCGTCGCCAGAAGTTGCTGTTGAAGCATTCAAAAACTACGTTTTTGAGATGTCTCAATCGGAGTGAAAAAAGTGCCTCGAAAATTGGTTTGAGCGCATGCAAAAGTGTATAAATCTTGATGGAGAATATTTTGAAAAACAATAAAACCATTTTCGTTGATAAATATTCCTATTTTCATTATTAGGCCAGAAATATATATAGCAGCCATCGTAGATGTAGAAGACAATCAGATACAGGCATAGTTAAGTAAGTAGTTCTTACTCTTATTTAAATTCTTTCACTCTGTCAATATCTTACTACTAGCATCTCTAACTATCTAATAATGCATGTAAAAAACCATTCATGCCTTAATGTATTCATAAGCTCGGTTCCCTAGCATCTCTGCCACTTTTATGCATTTCATTTCACGTTAATCATTACGCGCATCTTATAACATTTTATATAACGATTAATTCATCATTAAAATAAGAAGACAACAAAAAAATAGATAAAGTCAAACAAAAACTCACCAGCATCCAAGGGTTCCCGTGCGCCAGTGTTCAGGCGGTCGGTTGAGTGTTCGTTGAAGATGCTTCCGTAAGCGCCGCACACACATACACACAGAGATCGAGGCACATACTCATAATGTCTACTGGCGCGCCAATTTCACTCGCTCCATTATCGTTAGCAGATGAGTTATCGTCCAAATACAGTAATTCTTACGAAGCCGTCAGTTGGTTGTTGGTGTTGATTGGCTTTCATGCTGTGTTCCCATCACCAATGATGCTTCTTAATTCATTACTTTTATTCAACATCGGCGTACACTATTTTATTATTTGTTTATATATTCTTTTTTGTTGTATTTTTGTTGTTTTTTCTATACCGTGTTTTAATGTAGTTTCTTCAGCGTATTCTTTCTCAAAGGCAGCCAAATCTCGTGGCTTGTTGCGGCCCTTTTTAATGTAAGCAATCAAAATTTTTATGATTTCTTGTGAAATTTTCTCTGCTCTTCGTGTTCTGCTGCTTCGTGTTCGGTACAAATTTTTAGTAAAATTTATTTACTATGAAATTCAATATTTTGTTAATTTTGTTGGCGTACTTTTTTCGTTGTTTTTCTGCCTTCAGTTCATTGTTGTTTTTATTGTCTTTTAGTTAACTCGTTTGTGTGTTGTTTTGTCTCTATAATGAAGAATGTCTTCGGTTAGTCGATAAGTATCACTTTTTAATGTTTTGATAAGCAAATAAATTAGTATTTGAATAGTTATAATGTTGTAAGCGTGTGGCTTGTAGAACACCTGTGTGAATCAAGAAAGAGAGTTGAGATGAGCATCAAAGTAAGTGCAGTTGTTGAAGAAAAAGGGTTCTCGCGCATTGATTCTTAAGCAAATTTACTGCTTTTCTTATAAATTATTTTACTACTTATTTTTAAATTTGTACAATAAATTTTTAATTCAACACTCGCTTTTTATTGATTAGTTTAACAGATAAATTTGAATTTCCTCTTTTTTTTGGTAATTTTTAAGAGAATTTCTCTGATGCAATGACAGCTCTTGTTACCAGTTAGTTAAATGTTTGATTTTTATTCCCAGAACAGCGTATACACAGTTTGCAAGACACAAGAAAATGGCGGAGACCATACAAAGTATGTAACTAAGTGAGGAGCGTGATTAGCTGAGTCAGTTTAGTCATGCCCGTCTGTCGGTATGTCTGGATATATGCGTACAAATCCTTCAATTTGGAAAATATCGATCTGCTGCATATTTGTCGAAATCGGCGATACTGGGCCACTATAGCAAATAAAGTTAAATCTAACTTAATCTAAACGAAAAAGAAGTTGCCAGAACAATGCATCCCGCAATATAACAGGATGCCTTTTGATGTCTCCTATCAAAAATCTACTACCAGTTAAGGAGCATAATGAACTTCTCTCCAATCATTTTCCGTTGGGATGTTTTAGTAGAAACCATCCCTGCATTCACCTGCTTGAAGCAGAACCGCCTCATAGGAGCATCAAGCAATCCCTTCTTAACCATGTCGACGACATAAGGCTATACGCCGACCAAACTTCGGATGCGACTAACTTCAGATAAGCACTGATCGCAACTGATTCCCTATCAATAAAAGGCGTACTTGGAGTTGAACCACTAGACGACGAGCTCAAGTTGCCACAGCAAGCGAAAGTGACCCTTACGCAGCTTTGTTCTGGATACTCTTACTTATCCAGAAACGATCCCGACATATTAAATATAGCACCTATTTTCCTGCCCAGCTAACCCTACACACCTGCCACCCCTCTCCCTATGGCCCGACCCTGTTCAAACAGCCTCAGTCTGCATTAGTACGATAATGTGAAAAAGTAGCTTGGAACTGTTGCAATTAGGCCTTGTATCGAATTTAAAGCTAGTCGAGGTATGAACAATATGATATGATTCTCCATATAAGCATTCTTAAACCCAATGTTTCAGTTCTGGATGTTTCTCTATACAATTTTGATAAAAGTAATATTACCCTGCTTGTGACTTTCTGAGAGAGTGGGGTGGATTTAAGTGGCTGGCTACATACTATCTGTTATTAATGGTGGGATCAGATACAGAGACTAAAGACAGCGGACTGGCTTTTGCTACTACACACTACACACTGATTCTTTCCTTGAAAATTGTATCAGCCTGAGTTCTCGTTGAAGACATGCCTTGTTCTAGACGACCTTCGTCCTCTTGAACTAATGAAAATATTAAAAAAGTGGAAGATATGCTTTAAAATCGTCAGGTGTTTAAGAGATGAGGAGACAGCTCGACATTTCATTTTCGTCCATAGGTGTACCGTAAACAAGTCCCTTTGGACTAGCTTGATCGTGCGTTATAATGGACGATGAGACATGGGTTTATGAGTTTGACATGCAAACAAGTCAATAAGCATCGAAATGGAACCTGTTTTCAGACGATCGAAGATGTAAAAGATATACAAATTCGCTTAAGGAGCTAAAGGCCATCCCAAAGGCGGGAAGAGTCGTAAGCATAAGTGTATTACATTTAGTGGGGATTATTTTGAAGGCGAAAAAGTAAATATTGATGAATAAATAAATATTTTGCGTTTTATTTACAAATTCAAATAGATATAGATTTCGAAATAGGAGTTATAGATTTACTCTGATAAAAGAATCCTTAACTATGTTCCTTTCATAGATACTTTCAGAATTCGTCACTTCAAAAAGCTCCTTTCCAGCACTTGAAATTAAATTAATCCACTACAACAACAACCACAAAAAGAACATTAGCTACACTGTTTGACCAGCAAATTGAGAATATCCGTTAGGCAATTTTTTACGCGAAATTCGTTGCGTTCGACATTCGCGATCAAGTGTAAAGTGGAAGAATCCGTTATGCCACTCAAAATGCGAATGCCGCGAGCAAATGTATTGACGTAATTTAGCAAAAAAAAAAGAAAGTATTGAAAGGGTTGCAAACTAAAAAGGGTTCGATTCGATATTTTGCTAACACAAAGCAGCACATATTTGTTTTTTTTTGTTCTTCTATTTTTTTGATTTTCGAAAATTGCCTCGCAGCAAACAAGCACAATAAAAGCATAACGAATGAAGCATTCAATCAAAGAAATGTAAAAGGAAAATCATATTGAACGGCGCTGAGATTGATATGCCAAAAGAAGCAACAACAACAACCAACACGGCCAGCATCATCATCAACCGGAGCAACAACAACGAAAACATTACCACCACTATATGGAAGGAAGTATTATAATAAAAATATTGAGTAACCTCAGTTCGATGGTTGTGGAAATGCATATGTATGTGCGTATGTGTGTCTGTATGTATATATATAAATCTGTATGTATGTACATATTTAAGTAAGTGTGTATGATTTGTATGTGGGCATGATATGCCACCCATCTTCCGGTTGTCGCATTTCCGCTGTCATTTGAGTTATTGATGTGTGATCCAAATAACACAAGCAACATACAAACACACACGCACACACTCACACACGTGCTATAAATAACACATATATTTGTAAGTATGCTTGTATTTATATTATCGTTACATAAATATACTTATTGAATATCAACTGGCTGTAGGCAATGTGGCGGAAAGAAGCAACTAACTGCCAAGTCATATATCATGCTAATGTACGCAGATTTACAGCAACAAATACACACATACATACATAAGCAAACAAATACACACATATCCAAATAAATTCATACACAAATAGTATTTCACTGCAGAAGCAGCTTAAACAAGTGTATTCTTATGCTCACATACCTATTTAAACCCCAGAGCTGTCTACGCTTCCAGCAAATACATACATATTATGTAACTAAAAGGGTTCACGGCATCATCATCATTCATTCTTACTGTTTTTTTATTTTTCGGATTTTTTCTTCATAAACATGGTTTTTATATTTTTAGCTTAGCGAAAAGCATCTTTTCATGTCAACTGTCAATACTTTTTTGATTCTGCATTGATATTGTAAATACTGAAAATTTTGCGAAAAAGCGGTACGTTATCACGAGATGTCGCTCGATTTGCTTTAAAGCTGCAAAAAGTAAGAAATCACCATAAATATGAAAAGCTAACATAAAGTCCCCCATTGCCATAATGTAAAAGATGGTACTGCCCTACAATTTTTAGAAATACATTGTGACAAAAAAGTACCCAAAATATTTATTTTATCGCCTTCAAAGTAATTCCCACCAAACGTAATAAACTTCTGCCAATGAATTTTCCAGTTCTCGAAACACTTTTCATAAGCACTGTTTGAGATGGCCATCAGCTCCTTTAGCGAATTTATTTTATCCTGTTCGATCGACTGCAAACGGGTACCACAGGAGCAGTAATTTCAGTTTGGGGAACAAGAAAAAATCATCACAAATCTGATGAATACGGTGGTTGATCAATGCATTGCTTTTTTGGCTTTAAATTGGGCAACAATCGTACTTTTTTTTTTTAAATTCACCTTTATCGGGACGAGTCGAGCAAGAACGCGGTTCATGCCCAAAATATCCACCAAAATCATTCGATCGGGCTCGCGAGAGTAGTCGAGCTCTCTGGCGATCTCTCTATCACTTGCCTAACGATTTTCAAGTACAATATCCTTCACTCTTTTAATATTTTCTTCAACGATCTCTCGACCGTCTTTGAAGACTTTGTATATTCCTAAATTGCCTTCAAACCATCAGATTAGAAAGACTAAGAAAAAAGCAAGCGCAAATGCAAAATATTCTTTACAGGAACTTAATTCGGATCGTTTTGCTTGTATAGCAGCTATATGTTATAGTCGTCCGAAAAAGAGATGCGGGAAAAATTTCATATCTCAAAAAGTTAGAGACTAGTTCGCGTGTATACAGACGGACATGACTAAATCGACTCAACTCATCACGCTGATGATGTGTATACAATTTTTAAATGGCCTCCGAGTTTCCTTGTGGGCGTTACAAACTTAGTGGCAAGCTTTATCTATCCTGTTCCTGAGTATAAAAATATTCGAAATGAGCTTAAAATAATATCCACCTTAGGCCTATTTAGTTAAATTTTTCTTAAAACATCGGAGACTTATTCAAACTCTGTAGGGTGTGGTTCTACCGCTTCTTGTATAAGCCATCATCTGCGCAACACCTTTTCACCTTGTCTTTAGTTAATCTTTTACAAGAAGTGAGATCGGCTGGGATACCGGCAACGAAAAGGAAATGAGAATTGGAAACATTGAAGTCAAGAAGCACTTAGGTGGAAAAGATAACAAATATTATTTTTAAGGTACTAAATGTGTTTCAATACACACTATGGACTTGACCAAACGCTAAGAAAGAATTGGAGGTGTAGAAAACTTTTATCCATGTTCAGTAGGTATTTATATGCTTAAGATCGATATGAAAAATATGTCGATAGTATGGAATGTGAATGTTTTCTGGACCAAAATTTACTTTTATACCGAAAATACGTAAAATCGGTCTAAAATTTGCCAAAGGCCGTATACCAATGAAATGATTTTCGAAACACTTTATACCATTTAATACATGTGCTGCCTACAGACTTGTTCTGTAAGCAACTGACAGTATAATCAGTTCTTAAGCTGAGAGACAACTCCCTTTTAATCGTAATAAAGGGCATTCTAACATACTTAGCACGATCCGTTTTTATACAAGACCACGGATTTTCGAAATCCTATAAAATTAAACTTAAATTCGTTGGATTTCTTTTCAGGTGTGAGGTGGACAGAGACCCAGGGGTGGGTATCTATACTATATAATGTATTGGGTGTCTTTTGAGCAATACTAATTACCAGAATCGCCTTCCAACTACCACACCACTGCAGTGTCTTCCAAGCGGAGATCACAGCATTTAAAGAAAGCTTTTTTGTTCTGACAAAGACTGTGCTCATAATAAGAAATATATTCATATAGATATGTATACTATATACAGATAGCCAAAATGTTCTGAAAGCAATAAGGTATTTTAAAGTATTTTAAGATAGTATAAAGTTAAAGTGAAAGAATACCCTGTTCTCTTAAAGGAACTAACATCCTATTTTACGATAAATCTGCAATGGATTTCAGCACATGGTAATACACCTGGTAACTGAGAAGCAGATGCACTAACCAGAACAATCACTTCCCTATAATTAGACGCTTAAAAAGACGGAGTTTATATGCTTTTGGCTGCTTGCAGATATTTAATGAACAAACAGCTTAGAGACATAGCTGAGACTCGATGGAGTCACTTCATAATTTGCTTAACAAGCAGACAAAGGTGTCATGAACGTACTATGGTCACACATGCCGACTATTAAAGCTCAAAGTGAAGGTCAATGTCTAACTGGCAGGCATACCAACAGATTGGGAACACCATCCAATGACAATTGCAGCAGCTGTCAAGAGCAGAAGAAACTATAGAATATCTGCTATGCAAATCTAAAGCTTTGTAGAGGAAAAGTATGGAAACTATCGGTCGTAGGCTTTTTGACTATGCGTAGGAGTTTGCATTAAACTTTTGTTTTGATGAATTTTATCAGGAACACAAGGTGGTTCAGACAGAAGATAACAGAGTGAGAGGATTCTTAGTACCAGTGGTTTCACAAAGGACCTACTAAAGGCTTAGGTGCCTCGTCTGACATCCACTTTACCCACCTTATATCAATTAGTAGAATCGCATGAAAGTACAAGGTCTCTGAAAACATTATTCATACAATATTATAGGTCTTTCGTTGCTATTTACCTATATATTGTGACAAAAAAGTACCCGAAAATATGTAATAAATAAACAAACTCCTGCCAACAACGCGTCACAAAATTCCATTTTCAACCGGTTCTTAGAATATACTACTTATATAACACAGGCATTAGTGGATGTACAGAAGCGCATATATTTTCTTATTTAATATTCATATAACAAAATATATCCCTTAAGGGGGTATTCTATTCTAGAATTTTGAAAAATTCGATTTTTTTCATATATTTAAAGTTTAGACCCTTAAGAACATATCCTCCAAAGGATTTTTAAAAATTAAAATTATTTTAAGAGCTACAGCTACTTAAGTGACTCAGTACCTAGCCTGGTAGGTAGGTAGACTCACTTTTTTAAACGCGTTTTTCTCGAAACTACTTTTTTCCACACGGTACCGGCATTATCTCAAGTTCTATGCAACCGATTTACTTGAAAATTTGTGTGAACCTTCTTTATATAATCCTTTATCGTTCTTACCAGCATTGTGTCAAAATTTTTGTTTTTAATATTTAAAAAAATTCAGAAATTTCAAAAAAAAGCGTAAAAATGATTTTCATTTTCAGGCAGTCGCCATTTTTCAAAATTTTTTTTTTCGTATTTCCTGATTTAGGGACTATAACAGCATCCTTACTGATTAAGAATTGCTTTCGATTTTTTTTTTTTTTTCAAGGATCAATGTCACCTGGATGCGCCATTTTTTTTACACCTGTCTCTCCCCCCTCCCCCTCTAATTATTTTAATTTTTAATATTTTTCTGTAAAATTTTTTTTCTGTATTCTTAAGATATCAATAAAAACACCATGAAAAAATGTATAGTAAAAATATTTTTGGTTTTTTTTAAATAAAATTCAAAAAACTGCCCAAAATTTGATTTCTAGAGTAGAATACCCCCTTAATATTTCGTGAGTTTGGCACATTTCATTTTCCAATATATTTCGATATATTTATGTATATTTGTTCCCACATGCATTTTTCGTTTTAGTCAATATTTCTTGTGTCAGTTAGTATTTTGTTATGTTTGTCACTTGGCAATCGATGTATGGATATTTGGTGATATATACTTGTAGTATGGTATCTACATACATATGTATGTGCTATAAAAAATCGCAACCTGTGTCAAATAAATTGCTTTCACAGATTCAGCGAGATGTCAAACACTCTGTCACATGCATATTACCATATATACAAAACATACAAACATATAGGAACATTCACTATACCATATATGTACATATGTGTGTATTGCATTTGCATTTGTGTATTTGATTACTGTTATAGTTTCCAAATGTCATGCATTTTGATTTATAGACATATGTACACATACATATGCGCAAAAAATATACACATATATTTCATATAAGGAAGTGGTATAGACATGTACATATGTATGTATATTTGCATGAATGATTGAATGATTTCCATTTGACATTGATGACGTTTATTTATTTCGTGCGAAAATGGATATTTTGGCAGGTCGCAATGTGTGCAATTTTTCCTTTTTGCGAAAAAAAATTTGGTGAGCTGAAATTTATTTTTTTAGTCATATTTGTAGTGTAGTTAGGTGTGAGTTGTAAGTACACTGAGAAAATTGGAGAGCGGAGAAAATAAATTTTTATGGTAAAATTAAGTAAGAGAATCACTGTAGCTTGATATTTAGCCTACTCTCCAGTAAAAATTCTTACAGTGTACTTCTAAAACAGACGCAGATTCGGTACAGAACAGTGATAGAACCTATAGTTTGGTCTTCCAAGGTGGAATAGTAACAATGTTGAGATATAATCACGATCTTCAAGAGTAAGTTAAATGCAGGAACATACAATATTCCTATCATCCGGTGCTTAAACTATCTCTTCACTAGTTCTACAGATGCCCTGAGACCAAAATAATCGACAACAAAAAACAAAAAAATAACAACGAACAAATTAACAGCTTTGATAGGCAGACTAGATTTGTCATAATAAGATCATACCTCACGAATAGAAGCAAATTCTGGTAAATTTTTAAGCCGTAAATAGTTACTACACACCTTTCTCCAACAATCGAGACCTAGCAAATGAGTTGTGATAAGTGACAAACAATAATTGAAAGATTGCGATTGGGTGGCCATCGCGCCTCGACTCCAGCAAAGAAAATTGAAAATCAGCAGTAATAATTTATAATGGTAACGAAATTGAATTTCTTATGTAAAAAAAAAAAAACGAATATCATAAAGAAAATTGTTATAATTAATTCAGTAAATTTTTTTCACTGTAATAAGATGCCCTTATTTATTTTTATGCTCATACACTTCAATTATTTATTTCTATATTCATTGACATGAGGTGTTCTCTGTGTTCAGATTCCGTTCTCGCATAGCTTTAACATTTTTTATGCATTGAAAATACGTATGTTTAATTTTCATAAAAATTCATGAAAAATGGCAAAGGTAGATTACCAATTTATGAGAGTAGATTTTCATGTTTCTCAAAATTTGTATTATAGTGAAAAAGTTTTTTTTATTTTTTTAGAAATCACATAAAATAAAAAAAAGTTTAACTTCCAAACAAAGTTAAAGTTAGAATACCTTTTACAAAAAAAAGTTTCCTATAAAAAACTTGATCTTGATCAGTTGGTTTGTACGGCAGCTATTTCCTATAGTAGTCCGACCTGGAAAATTTATTCAGATATTGTACAAATACTTTAGACAATAATCAATATGGATTTTCGTAAAGTTATCTGATTCGATAAAAAGGTTTTCTATACAAGCCCTTGATTCCGATCGTTCAGTTTGTGTGACAATAGCTGTCATGCTAAAGTGCTCCGATATCGACGGTTTTATCAGATAAGTACTTTCTAGACGAAAGAAGCATGTATTGAATTTTTCAGAGCGATAGCTCATAAACTGATGAACTTATATACACAGACGGGCCGACGACAAACTTAAAATACTCTGTTCAGAGTATAAAAATGGGACAACAAAAAACTCAAAACAACAAAAACTTTCTGCAAACATTTTTGGCACTTGAAGTAATGCTGGAAAAGAAGGGTTTGGCAGAGGTAAGGTAATCCCTTCCCCGCGCATGAAGGATTTAGGTGGCAAATTATCACTGGTTTTTCTCCCAAGAGACAGTATTACCAAAAGTTTAAACATCATTAAGAAGTTCAAGGTTGCCCTTAGCAGTAAGGCTGGATGTAATGTCCGCTCTCGAGCTAGTGCTTAGGGATAGCACAATCAAATGTTACACCGACGACTCGAAAACATCGGAGGCAATTGGTGTAGACGTCAAAGGACCACGCATCAGACTATCCATACCTATAGGAAGTTTTCCGAACATTTTTCAGGCAGAAGTCTTTACCATTAATCGATTCGTAGAGATCAAGCTCCAAAGCAACTATCGCAATGAACGTAAAGCGAGATCAAGTCGGTAATGGTACAGAAATGTATAATCTATTGCCTCGTAACCAAGTGCATCTTACATGGGTTCCCGGTCTGAAACGTATCACTGGGAATGAACCGGCCGATGATCTCGCCCCGATCCGCAGCATCCACCAACCTGGTAGAACCCGAACGCTTCATTGCGGTTGGACAGGGATGAAGGAGTGGACAGGGTGCCAAGTTGCTAAAGGGTGGTTACAACCTTAAAAGGAGCCTGAAGATATAACAGTCGAAGGGTCAACACGACAGGATGGAAGAATGGATGTATAATTCGTCTGCAATATGAGTGTCTCTTAAAATACAATATTTTTTCTATCAAAGAAGCTCTGAGAAGACATTCTGAGAAATATTGAGGGTTTCGAAGTTCTCTAAATCTAAAAGTCTGTGAGTGGCACTGAAGTCTCACAAGAGACCTACCACAAAAAAATTATTTGAAAGAATGTTTTTTGTGTCTGAGTCAAAGGCAAAATCAAAATCAAATCCAACCATAAAAACACATATTTGAGAATTTATGCAGCCAAAATGGAAGTAGAGTTAAAAGGTAGGACTTGTCTCAGTTCACATAGCCGGAGATGGCACGGTCACCGCTTGTAGAAATATGCAGCTTAAAGTTGTGACTTTGCTGCCTAAAGTCGACGGCAGACATTAGCTGCGAAGATGACATCAGACAAACCAACTCACCACAAGTGAAATGCGTCGCTCGTAGAGCAATGGGAACCGAGGACTGCTGGGTCGCCATCAGCATGCTCATTCTCCTGCTGTACTGTTTGGTGTGAGCTAAAGTGCAATAAGACCGATGTTCGTACTTACAAACATATGTTGCAACTTCAACGCCACACCTCCTTCCACACTCAAACTCACACCTGCAAACACGGTAATAACGAAAAAGCCGCGCACCACCGCCCACTCGCCGTCGTCGGCGTTAATGTAAATTGCAATTTTAGTATCAACGCTTCTTGCTAATATTGTTGGCTGTTGTTGTTGTTGCTTTTATTGTTGCATTCGACGACTTTGGTCATTTGCTGCATTTTAGTTCGTCGAAGCGTAAATTAGGATTTCAAAATGACATTTCGAATATTTACGACGCATTGGCTGTTGCTACGCAAAACGCATCGACATGCATACAGACGCACAAAACAACCGTTACATGTAAAGTGCACACATATAGATGCATGTGTACATATGTATGTGTGCGCTATTGTGAATGCAAACAACTTCATTGCAAAGCTTCGCATTCCGTTTGGAGTTTTCCGCCGAGCTTTGTGGAGGGTAACGGTATTAGAATGGTTTGAAGTTTTCAGCTTTTGTTGTTGCTATTTTTGCTATCATTGCTAGTTTGTTTATGTTATTGTTGTTGATTGGTGCATATGTGTGCATTTCTCCCAATCAAAAACAACACCCAAACTTGGACTTCGAGCTCAAAATTTGATTGCAGGTGCGTTGGGGCTATCAGTTGTAACGATTAGTTCTCAAAACTCTAAATGAAGCGTCATATTTTTTAAAAACTCCAAATATGTATCTTTTACCCATCGTTGGTTTTTGTCTCTGTCCACTCCTCTATTATAAATATTAAAATTAAGAAGGATCTGCCGTATTCCTTACTCAGCCCGAGAACGTAAAAAATATGTTATGTTAATTAATGCAATTTTAATTCACAAAGTCCAAAAGACTGTTTTTGAACCCAAGATCAGGTTGAGTTTACTTTTTAACTAACTGATATAAATATTAAGAGGAGATCCATTTACTAGACTACCCCAGATCACCGCTTAAAGCAGATTTTACAGTAGAGTTTTTGGTTTCTTCGTTGGAACTACTAATTCTGTCGAAATCTAGGAGAACACCTTCGATTTGTTTGATATTGACTAAATTAATACCAGACGAGTCCAAGAGTCGAACAACTCGAAGACATTCATTCGTAATCTGAGATAAACTGTATTTTATTTCTGCATAAATATCAATGGCGTTCCACAATTTCAACTCTTTTTACCATTGTTCTTGGTCACCTATAGAAGCAAGCAACTTCACTTATACTGGCTGTCAGGCCGTAAGGACATCGAGTGCACGGTGGTGTACGGCTAACAACCGAATACGTGATCACCATTGGGAAAAAGAATTGTTATACGAAAATCTCGATAGAATAATGGTAAAGAAAATCAAAACCCGATGGAACGAGCTACTTGGGTGCAAAACTGCAACAGTCCTGTGCAAAACGGTAAAGTGGAAGTTCACAAAATGCCTCGATAGATGAGACTGTAGGAACATGTAGGGAATACTAACTGATCACTGTCTGGTGGCGACACATGCCCGCAGTATGGGGTTGACAGACCAAGAAGTCTGCAAGAAATGTCTAGAGGAGAGGGCACCAGGGAAACAATGGAGCATCTCTTGTGTACTTGTCTCGCACTCGCAAAACTGTGCTGTAAGCATCTTTGGTCCCCACGGTATGATACACTGGAGGAGGTATCGATAATGAGGCCATCTGGTATCGCAAAGGACCAAGCTACAATCTCAGTAGAAATTCATACTGGCTATTATCACTTCACGTCATTCGTTTAGCTTACCCAGCGGTCCTTTGTTGTTGTGATATCGTCGTATGAACTTCAAAGAGAAATAACTGAATCTGAAGTTCCTTAACCTGCAGTTTGAATATTTTACGACGCGTTTTAGGTGCTCTTCCTACTGATCAATTGAAGAAGTGATCTTTATATACAAAAATTTAGGGTGCTCTGACCGTTAATTCTCAGACCAGTTATCGCATTCTTCTAAAAACTTATTTTGTACTTGAACTTCTGATATTTCAAAAACGTTCTCTTAAATCATATATTTTCATAAACGTATATTGGATTTTTTTTTTTTTTTTTAATTTCGGTTTAGCAGATGTGTCTTATTGTCCTGCAAATTTGGAGGAGACTTTGTTAATACATCTAATGGCTTTTTCTAATGGTTTTTTTCTGCAGTTGATTCTGGTAACCTAACGTCTAAAACTCACATCCAAAATTTATGATGTATCTGATGCCTCTGTCAACTTAAAAGCAGTTTCGATCATCGACTCAATCGATAAATTTTAGTCTATTTCGTGTCTAAATTTCAAATACTTAAAGCAGACATTTTCGACATTGAAGTTCTGAGTAGAATTTTGTCCCTGACGTGACCAGTTCACTTAGAAAAATATCTTTGATTATGCACTTTGACTCTACCGAAGGGGTAATCCAGATTTTAAAAAATCTTTCTCTAGTGTGAATTCCAATAATACCTTCTCATCTCTAATCGGTGTAAGCAATCCCAATAGCTGTCAAAAGTATTAGATCTATCAAAGCTATATTTAAATTAAAATACTATTGAGTTTTTTGGGATATTACGGAAGACGAAAACTAGAAATCAGAAATAAATGCTTGAAATGAAACTACGACCAAAAAGCTAGAGTAAAGCTTCCAATTTCTTCAAATTGAGACAAATTTTGAAACATTGGATTATATAAATTATTTTCAAACATGGTTGCAACGATTATTCGCTACAATGTTTCAATCTTAACACAATTTTCCCACAATAAACCTCTCACCATATTATCTTACCCACTTCCTTTTCCAAATTCAGAGAAATGCAAAAAAAACTGTACGAAAATAAAAATTGAAATCTAAGTAGAGTGAACAGAAATGGAGTACGACTTCGCTACTTGGAGTTCTATGACTCCCCAGAGTTGCATAAATTATAGAGAAACGTGTCAAAATAACCGAATATTTTTTGCTGCTAAAACATTTGAGCCACTTTCACCACAAGCACCAAGCAAAACACAACAAAAAAGCGTAGAAGAAATAAAGAAAACAATCAAGAACCAAAAGAAATCTCAGCACAAATAATCACATGACATACGATACACAACAACAATAATAGAATAAAAATACAAACACAAGAAATAAATGGGAAGAACAATGTAGGAAACGTAAAGCAATTGTAAGACTAGAAAAATATTCAAAAATTGTATGGAAAAAAAATAAATCTAAGTAAGACTATAAGAGTTCAGTAAAAAACAGCAAGCGCGGCAGAGTCTGGGAGAAAGCAAAGAAAATGACAAAAATGCGCGCTGGGACACTCGCTGCAATGCTCTTGCACTTGGGGAATATCCTGGCTGCCTGAAGACTGCCTAGCTGTCAGGCGGCGAGCCACGGCTGCTCTGCTGCTGCTGCTTTGCTTTTACAGTTGTTCAATTGATGTGCTGTAACAGCATATCCTTGAGAAAACAACAAAGCGCACGACAACTAGAATGTAGAGAAAGCAAGCGGATTTGGGGAATAGTGTGCGCTGACGGCGTAGACAGTGAGTGCAGCGAGGAACAAAGGCAATTGAGGTGAAAGAACTGAGAAAAAAATGAGTGGGGTACGCTTTTTAAGGAAGTCCACACGCACAAACGCCGCTTTCTTTATTTGTGAATCAGCGGCACGCGTCGTGCCACATTACTCAAAAACATTTTTTTTTGGTTGTTGTTCGGAAGGGAAAGTGAAAGAAAGCGATACTTTTTTCCTGTCTGATATGAAGACAGCTAAAAAATTGTGATTGATTGTGGAACAAGTGCTGCCAGCCTGCGACAATGGATACACGTCTACACACATGTGCAATTAGAGTCGCATATAATCGATGCTCACACATATGTGTGGCGACCCGACGCTTTAGTTTCCACAAAATGTGGCCACAGTTGCATAAACATTTGCTACTTAAATACAGTAATAATAGTCCCTGTGGTTTCCAAGGCAATGATTGAATGATCTCTCGGGGTTATACTTTTTCTACAGTCTATTTATTATTGCTTTTTACGGAGTTTCTTGATTTTTTTAGCTGCTCATAATGTGGCAACCATTCATATTAATAAAAAGTTTTTAATATTTTCTCAGCAGAAAGGATATACTTAGGTGCACGTGCGCTAAAAGGGTTAAATTGCAAAGCAATTGCTTACACGTTCAGTAAGCGTTAAAGTTGTTCGTAATCAATCGAAACAGAGTGTGCAAAACTGTTAGTCTGAGGTTATAGATTTTTGAAATTCTTGTTAGAATGCCATAACGATACGAAACTTCCGGGCCTAATATTATCGGGGTCTGAACAGATCGTTGTTCTGCTGCCCTCTTGCATTATAGGCACTTATTTTTTTCTAGCAATTATATAGACCCTGTTTGAGGGAAAGCAATAGGTTAACTATCATCGAAATCACTTAAGGGGTTACATACAGAACCAGAATTTTCAAAAAATTGATTTTTTCTTTTTTATAGGTTATTATTATTTATAGTTTTAGGCATATTTCTGTGAAAGTCGATTGTAAAAATTCCCCATAGATACAAAGTTATGGTCGAAAATCAGACCGCCCGACGAGAGTTTAATGCACACAAATTGTCCTTTGTTTGAGGCACATGAATGTTTAAACGCGTTTTTCTCGAAACTACCTTTCCCGGCACGGTCTGCATGATAACTCAGACAGTTTTTACCATTTTTTGATGCGATTTTATTTTAAATATTCGAAAATGTTTTCTCTATAGTCTGTTGAGCCGGAGTTTTGATATTTTTATTAAAAATTTTTATAAACTTAATTAATTTATGACATTTATGACGTAAAACGCATACTTTTTTTCTGAATTTCGTAAATTGGGAAATTTTTCCGAAATTAAAAAATTCGGCTCAACGGACTATAACTACAACATCATTTTACAAGCATTTTTTTATTGTTAAAGATCCATCAACATTTCAAGAATACATAATGCAGACCGTGGAGAAACTTTTTTCTCATTGCACTTTGGGTCACGTGATATTTTATGTACTAATTTTTGTAAAGAAAAATTAAAATACATTTTTTTTATAAACTTTAAGTACCAATACAAATTGTATAAAACTTCTTTATATTTATTTCTATTGTTATCCCTTCTGAAAACAGTTTTTCTTTTGGCGCATTTTTGGTGCTGCTGGACGTATGTAACCCCTTAATGGTAGGCCCAGAAAATGGGCTCTTTTCGAAGGGTTCGAATCATAGGGAAAGGGAGATTAAGTGATTTGTTTTCATTGGCCATGCAAAGAAGTAATTAGTATCATGCAGTGACTTATTACATTCAGGACAAAGATTTTGTACGTCAGGGTCTATTTTGGATAAGTAGAGTTTAACCTGATACAATACCCGGTACGAAGTTCACTCTTGTTTCAGGCGTCAAACCTTGGTCTTATTCCGCTATAAGTGGTGTTTGGACCCCAAGAACGCCATTCAACGCAAGGAGGTAAATGAAGGTGTTAATAGCTCCACGTTTAATGCATGTCGGAAATTGGTGACGTTCGAAATATTGTCGGTATATTGCTCCAGTTCGTCGACGTATTGGAGGAATGTTCTCCTTATGCTCCAAGTTGTTATTGTTGTTGTAGTGGCAGAATTCTACCGAGTTGACAGTCGTTGGCTGGATAAAAAATCCGGGTCCATTCCGGTTACGTATACCCGACTGCTGTGGGAACGCTTATGTTCCGAGTAGGCGACTCCGATTCAAGCAAATGCGTGCATGGATGGTTTCTGCGAAAAAATCGAGCAGAAACTACTTTACAGGAAGCATGCGGATCTTACTCTGTAGATACTCGATGGGAGACATCAGAAGATATTCTGTTATAGTCCAGAGTTCTGCCAAGTCTGCATCTTCTCCATTGCGTATTGCTGAATCGAGGCGATTACATTGGGGTGTCGTAGTTGATTACCAGCTTACTTGAGGATCTTGTTGCGGCTCCGTACTTTAGGGACAATTGCGGTTGTGTGCGATGAAGGAGCACAGAATGTCGATTGGGACAACCAAAATCTTAGGATAGTTTACCGTCGGAATTTTGACATTGACGAGGAAAATGTCTTTTCTTACGATTCACTTTGGGTCAGAAAAATCTCACAGAACTTTGGTGCGCAGTTGTTGACCAGTGCTTGCCGAGCTCAGCTCTGGAGGACAACGGAGAACCAACTCGCTTACAGTCGGATAAAAAATGCGGTATGGGGGTTGTCCCTAGCAATCTCAGCTCAGACATTGGCCGATATTTA
The DNA here is from genome assembly GCA_037783105.1 of Bactrocera zonata. Taxonomy (NCBI): domain Eukaryota; kingdom Metazoa; phylum Arthropoda; class Insecta; order Diptera; family Tephritidae; genus Bactrocera; species Bactrocera zonata. The sequence goes on along the minus strand of JBAWJQ010006014.1, from coordinate 795,682 downwards.
TGATACGAAGTCAAAGGACAGAAAAAAACTTTATATTTACTTTATAGTTTACAGGGAATAAAGTATTTCAATGATGCACTTTCGTTCCAAACTTTAAGAAAGGTTCTTAATATTTACATAAGATCGTTCCAATATCTTACATATTGACCGATATATGCAGTATATTTACCAATCGGAAGGTATATTCGATGCTATGATTTTATTAATGCCTGAGTTATATAATACAGTTTAAGGTTAACACCAATTTAAAGGGGGATTTCATGACGTCATATTTGTCGAAGCGTTTTAGCGATAATAGCTTCATACTAAAACTGGATGGTACCACGACTATAGTTCGATTTAAGAGTCTATTTGCAATGAAACTGAAAATCTTTACATTCTGCTAGTATCCAGAAGACATCCTTTGCTATTAATATGAAGCCAGATAAAACACCAGTAGCATATATCTCAATTTAATGGGTTACATGGGTGTACGGGTTTGAAAAATTCGATTTTTTTTATTGTATTATTAAATACTAGAACACCTCTGGAATATTGTCCTAAATAGATCCGAGTAATAGTTTCAGAGGTATAGCCTTAAGAACTTGTGCACTCAAGACTAACTAGGCTAAGAGCGCGTGGATAGACAGACGACATGGGGACTTAGATTTCTATCTGACCCAAATACTTAGTGGACATGGATGCTTTAGAAGCTACCTTTTCCGATTCCACAATGACATTAGTCCGAACTGTCCGACGTGTACAGGGTATATAGACGACTCTGAACATGTATTATTTCATTGCCCTCGATTTTCGAATACAAGGGAACAGCTAAAAACCACACTCGGTGGTAGTTTTACGGTCGATAACTTGACGACACTCATGTGTCAGACGACTGATAAATGGAAAGCTGTCAACGAAGCGTCAGCATTCGTAATGACCAAACTGAGATCTTTTCAACAGACTAGGCGTCCGTCAGTCCGCGCAATAGAGGAGACTTAAATTTCTTGTCCCTCCCACGAAGTAACACCTAGCCGGTGGTTCCGTGGGAGAGACCTGAGTTGGGAGTAGGTTAAGTTTAGCGGATTAAAGTTCCGCACTTCGGCTTTCGATGCTTCCCCCGACTATAATAAAAAAGGCTAAGTGCGCGGTCCATTAAATGCGTTTTTGTCGAAATTGTGTTTTTGAAGCCGGTTGGCAAGATTTCTCAAGAACTACTCAACCGATCTTCATGGAATTTTATCCAGGTCTTTGAGATAAACTTCTTAAAAACTTGGACAAATGATTTTTTTTTGTCAATTACAAATATTTGAAAAAAAAGTCGGGAAATTTTCACAGAAAGTTTAATTTTTTTTGTAAAAATATCTGTCAAAAATCCAATTTTCAGTTTTTTTCCTTCGTCTAAGTTCTAAGTTAAGGTTTTAACTAAAAAACATATTTTTTCACTCTAGATGATCTTGTAATCAGTTATCCTGTCAACGCGGGCGCATTTTTTTCCGAGGGGTCACCAGAAATGGCCCCATAATGGTCGAGTTAAAATTTTTTTTCTAAAAATTGCAGTGTATTGTGTTAATGGTATATTATAACGGGTGATTTTTTTGAGGTTAGGATTTTCATGCAGTAGTATTTGACAGATCACGTGGGATGTCAGACATGGTGTCAAAGAGAAAGATGCTCAGTATGCTTTGACATTTCATCATGAATAGACTTACTAACGAGCAACGCTTGCAAATCATTGAATTTTATTACCAAAATCAGTGTTCGGTTCGAAATGTGTTTCGCGTCCGTGTCCGATGAGCGATGAGGCTCATTTATGGTTGAATGGCTACGTAAATAAGCAAAATTGCCGCATTTGGGGTGAAGAGCAACCAGAAGCCGTTCAAGAACTGCCCATGCATCCCGAAAAATGCACTGTTTGGTGTGGTTTGTACGCTGGTGGAATCATTGGACCGTATTTTTTCAAAGATGCTGTTGGACGCAACGTTACGGTGAATGGCGATCGCTATCGTTCGATGCTAACAAACTTTTTGTTGCCAAAAATGGAAGAACTGAACTTGGTTGACATGTGGTTTCAACAAGATGGCGCTACATGCCACACAGCTCGCGATTCTATGGCCATTTTGAGGGAAAACTTCGGACAACAATTCATCTCAAGAAATGGACCCGTAAGTTGGCCACCAAGATCATGCGATTTAACGCCTTTAGACTATTTTTTGTGGGGCTACGTCAAGTCTAAAGTCTACAGAAATAAGCCAGCAACTATTCCAGCTTTGGAAGACAACATTTCCGAAGAAATTCGGGCTATTCCGGCCGAAATGCTCGAAAAAGTTGCCCAAAATTGGACTTTCCGAATGGACCACCTAAGACGCAGCCGCGGTCAACATTTAAATGAAATTATCTTCAAAAAGTAAATGTCATGAACCAATCTAACGTTTCAAATAAAGAACCGATGAGATTTTGCAAATTTTATGCGTTTTTTTTTTTAAAAAAGTTATCAAGCTCTTAAAAAATCACCCTTTATGTTATAAACAATACAAATTTTAATAAAATATTTAAATTTTTGTTGGAAAAAAGGCTGTTTTTTACGTGAGGAAACCCATTTATAACCTTAAATAAAGTTTAAATTTATATACTGCTCCAAATATTTTGTACGACAGAGTTTTCTTAATTCCAGGTAAGCGCTCTTTTACTTCAATATGAGCTTGGTTTAAGACATTGTCTGTCTTTACAATGATACCAAAGCTGCATAGATTGAGACCACCAATATGTAAGCCAAGCAACATCGCGACTTGTGATATCTACCCAATCTAGGCCAACAACATCAATGAATAGACTTTTGTCCAAACAAAAAAAAAGCGTATGCACATTTCTTTGCATGATCTTCCATTTCTTCTTCACATCAAATAAATATAGCCTATCGATTATTTTCAAATAATCAATACGAGAAAATACTTTATTATTTTTCTTAAAAAAATGCAAAACCACTTTAATTTCTCATTGCAAAACGACTAAAAGCATTATGGCAACCCTTTTTCTAAGCTATGAAATTGAAATTCATGCAGACGCGTATCATATTTCACAACATAATTATTGTACGGATTTTTATGAAGCAATTTTAGTAAGGGGACATTAAAACAAAAGCGACCGGGTTCAGTGCAACTCAGCAAAGCCTCTCACCTACTTATACTTCTATGCATGAATAGCCTAGAATAAACCTACGGTTAGCTCAATACCAATTATTGCGTTATTTCAATTTCTCACGTATGTGTATGTATATACGTAGAACTGCTTATAGGCTATAGTTAAGCTTTCATAGGCAATACTGCTGATGTCTCTATAACTACGTGGCAGTCATGAAGGCAACACTATGTACCGAAGGCAAAATTCAAAGCGATAATTTGAAGGAAGCTGTTTGAAACTTTTGGAGACCCAAGCAGAAACATTTCTACTCGTACTAGAGAAGAAAAGTGCGTAGATAAACTGCGGTGATCAGTCAGCCAACGAGCGAGTCATAAAAATTTTTAATATAGCAGCTTGTGCGTAGTAAGCGAAACATCAAATGCTGGAGGATATTACAGTATGGTTCAAATGAGAGTATACCGTATATACAAATTTTATGAATACAAATGGGTACTATGGTCTCAACTAAAGTAGTGAAGCAGGTCAGGTAAATTGTTATAAATATAATATTAAAAAAACGTCATCTAGGAAGGCAAGCTCGTCAGGCTCTGCTAGTTCTAAAACCTTAATAGTTGATCGATCTAAATTTCATAGACATTAAAAAAGGTTTGCGATATAAAAGAAGATTTCAAAAAGACCACGCTTCGAAATTTTCATTCAGATCTCGTACTATCCCTGCTGAAAACCACTTTTGTGGTTTTGGTTTATAACTAAATATTATAGTTCTGGGAACTAGGTACAGAAGAGAGTGACAGAAGATGGACGTTGCCGATAAGGGACATAAAAGGCAACATAAGTTTCTCTTCAAAATTATTCCGATCCAAACGGTATGACGGAATGACCACCTATTGCACCTTGGTCAGGTTCGACGGTCTGCCGTACTCTGGAACCGACACTCGGGCCCCAAAAACGTCTCATCAAATGACACAAGATTGGCTCTATTGCGAATGCAGGTTTTTAACTATAACCATATTGATACTCACCGAAGAGCCGACCGCAATGAGCAGATTGGAGCGAATTTCAAGGACTTCCCGTAGTACCAGCATTAAGCCTCCAACATTTAGCTCTTGAGTGGTGATATTTGTAGCTTGTTCGAAGAACAACGTCTGGCGTTTTACGTGAGTACCTGCCATCAACGGCCTAACCTCACAGTGCTTAAAAGCACACTAATCAAACCCATGCGTTGATCAACGCAACAAATACCGCAAGGTTTTTGCAAGCATTATTTGATTCCAATTGGTAAGGAAGAAGGGACACCTATTCCACCTTGGTCGGGTTCAAGGCCAATCTTAAACCACTGCCGTGTTGTGGGTCCGGCACCCAGCCGCAATGCGACTCTACATTGATTTAAATTTTCAGTGCTTTCAAAAGGTACAAACTCAATAACCAAAATGGAGCGAACTCCAAAGACTCACTGCTCCACGTGGAACAGGTTTTAAGTCTCCGGTCAGACCTTGTAGCTTTTGTTACTACCAGTTGAGCACCCATCAACACGCGGACTGGTGACATTTGTCGGTTGATCTTCAAATGTCTTCTTATTAGTAGGAATCTAACTCAAAGTCTATGATTTCAGTTCAAGTTGAGTATTAAAGCACTATTTCTGACAATATGCTGATATTTCTAGCAAAGTCAAAAGCAAAAATCATAGAGCATTTGGATTTTAGTCGCCTTTTACAACAGGCATGGTTTACCCGTATCTGCTGGATAATGTTGGAAGATCGATAATATTGTAAAACGGTTCCTCTCCGACAACTGATTTGCCGAGATAATCGCTTCCCGGATCTGGGTTTTCAAATACTTGAAAATCAAAAGATAAGAACACATTGCTATAAGGTAGACCAAGAGGCAAACAGTGAGTAGTATTTAGTGGACTAAGTATCAGGAATGTAATAATTGCCGTTATGAAAGAACCCGGTAACTACTTCAAGCAGGGATGAGTATTTAGTGGAAAGTAAAACTCAGTGCCTTTTTAGGATATGACCGAAGTGAGGATCGTTTGCGCATTCCACATTATACAGCCGACTAGTTTTGGAGCTGCGGTGGATCCAAAGCCCAGTCCACAACCAATGCAGATTCTACCAGTCATGACTTTTTATGTAAAAGACTAATGTAGAGGCGCATATCTGAAATTTCCTAGAACTTAGTGAAGGATCAAGTCGAAAAGTTTCTGCCTGTTTGGTAATAAATGAGTAGTTCTTTGGAGTAGTCCATCAGATACCACTGCAAAATGAGTCAAACGAGATGGAAGCTGAATTAAAATGACTCTCCGCCAGTCTACATTATTCTGTTGTCTAGTGTACCAAAGCTGCTGCCAACCATAAGTAAAGTCAGCGCAGTAGCCTCTTCAAGCGTGCAGTTGTGCCTGCTTGGTCCCTGCGTCCAATTCGCTCGTATGGTACTGCGGCGCATCCTCTTTGCCGTGGCCGCCTCGTTTATGTGTGTGTCATAAAATTTCATTCATTTATAATTTAATATCACATTGAATGTGGAAGATGTCTCGTTGATATATTTCTGCGGCATAGTGACGGCATTGGCATTGCGCCGGCGCTGTTGCAACAGTTGCCATTTTCCTTGCTTTGTGTTATTGTGTTCGTTTCGTTTTTCTTTGTGATTTTCTCATAAAGTTTTAATTTACTTGTGACTTCTATTTGTTTTGCTTGGCATTCAACTCGGTGGACTGTTGGTGGATATGATATTTGGCCGCGCTTCGTGAGGTCATGTACTTGCCTCGGCGTATGTATGTTTGTATGTGTGTGTAAAGACGACTGCGTTGGGTGATAATAAAAGTTTATGCGCCTCCATACGTGCGCAATATTTACGTGCAACATCAGCAAGTGACCAACGAGACGACGACCAGGTACTTCTCGTGTACTGCGATTCACACACATGTATATATCCATCAGTATGTAATACATTATTACATATTTATCACAGCAATAAGTCACATACGCCCAAGTCTACAGCAGCTGCGTGGCCCACTTCACTTTACCTGTCGGCATGCGGTGCTCCAACAGCTTGCAGCAGCGCCCGCGCATCGCTCGGTTCGGATCGGAGTGCCGGCGCTGCAACTCTCATGTTTTCGCGTACATTTCGGCGTTCGGTCAACCATTTATGATGGCGTGCGAATTGCCTACATAATTCACAATTTAATTAATAGCAAAATAAAAATTCATATTCTTTTTTTCACTTGTCTTCTTCTTATTCGGCTGCGGCTGCGGCTGCCGCCACTCGCGGACTCCACTTATTTATGGCGCAAGCATTTCTGATGCCATAAAATATCGCTTGTTCGCCGTTTTTCGCATTTTTATTAATTGCAACGCTGCACTGCGAGCGGTTATACACTTAACGGGTGATTTATGTCAGCGTTGACGAAAGTGATCTCGCCGAAGTCATAATATCGAACGTGGTTATAAATTAAGCGAGCAGATAGCGCTCGCGGTCTATATGTATTAATGTGTGGGTGAGTAACGGGTTTAAATCGGCATGTGACTATTTCTTCTGGAATAACAGTGGTCTGTTGGTTATCACTGGTTATTACCTAGATTGAAGTCCGCCCTGACTAATTTAATAAAATTTTGAGTCGTGTAAATCCAACAAGAGTTGTGGGAGCATGAGACTTTACGACAAAGATTTTGGATTTCGAATTGGTTTTCTCGATATTAGAACATGATTTGAATGTATTTCTTCGTCTATATAAATGGGCCAGTGAGAAACGCAGTAGTGGTTCTGTGTACGATATCAGAGCCATCAGGTCCAGCTGCTCTATAATAATTTAATACATTGGACCTCTCTCCTTTTGGGGAAGAAAAGCTGGATTAAACTTCTAGGAAAGCCGATTAAAGAAGGATTCAATCAGCTGACTAGAATGTTCTTTACGACAGGAACGCATCCGTCATTGTTTCCCGAAGTAAAGCAAGACGATTGAGGAATTGTCGTTCGATAAATGAAATGCTTGGCATACTGAGCTGATCTAAATTAGGCTTCCCCAGGGAAATAATGAGTTAAAGTTCAAAATGTAGAAACAAACTATAGAACCTTACCAGTGACAGAACCTTTTGTTTGGACTATTGGATCATTCGATACTCGAGATACAGTGGTGAATAGCAGAAAACATAATCTAATTAATTTTGAGAAATGCTGGCGAGTTAAAAGTTCTTTTAAGTTAAGTTTTTCCGCAAACCTGACTGTTATAAGACAGTTCTCTGCTTGGGCAGCCCGAGTCACTCTGTAAGTGTTGTGCGTATGATCGTAGGTCGATCGAGGTCTGAGTTAGAGTGGGCTGGAGGACAATTTTTTTTGAAAAAACTGGTGACAAAGCTGCTTAAGGGCAGTTTGTCGCCGGCACGTCCACCGATTGTCCGAGTGAACGGGCTCAACATCAGGTATGTGACGCAAGTCAAATCTTGGGGCTGACCATGAGTGAAAGTTGAAGCAGCCACGACACTCTTGAGGTGTCAAAAACTCCTCTCAATACAGCGTTGTATGCTGCTTGTCCATTTTCCTGTACGTCACGCCGTCTCAATGGATGCTATGCAGGTTTTGTTAGGTACACCCACTTATGTGGGATATCTAGGGACAATGAGGCTTCTAGATGATAGGGTCGGGTGTAAGTGGCAAACTTGTTGGGACAATACTCATGATGGTCGAGTGACTTATGAGTATATTCGGGACGTTGGGTTTGTTGAGGCTAACCCGGACATCAGAAGCTGTCTGAGTCTGGGGTTTCTGTGTGGCACGAGAGTCAGAAAACATTTTTGCATCAGAGGCATCTCGATTTACTAACATACTACTAATATGTGAATGAGGTCCAACCCCTGGTCACCAGTCCAGTAATACTTTCGGCCACGAGACTTAATTCAGGTACCACGGGGAGCAAAAGTTTTTAGAGTTCGCTCCAACCTGCTCATCCGGACTGGCTATTCGGAGAGTATCGTGGTGGTTGTGGTTAAAATCCGAATGCCGGCAGAGCTGACACTTTGTCAGTTGAATGTCGAGTTGCATTGCAACCGGGTGCCGGACCCAAGGTACGGCAGAAAGTTCAGAGGGGCCTCGAAGGTGGTGGGCGCTGATCAACGTATTGATTTGTTCCGCTGTGCTCTTGACAGCCGTGAGATAAGGCTGTCGACAGCGCTTACCCACATTAAACACACCGGACGTTGCACTATGGTCGGAAATTTCATTTCGTTGGCCAAAAGTCAAAATGTTTGCAGTCCCGAAATATGTTGTTGTTTCTGAAATCTAGTAGTCAACGCTCCAAAACAACCAAAAATGAATTTTGTTGTTGTAATATGCAATTCACCGTTATTCGGTGAGTCATCGAAGTTGAATTTGTTTGCTTCATTTGTAAACATAATTGCGTTCGGTGTTTTATAGTGCTTACTTCAATTGCTTCTTAAAGCTGAAACCAAAGCGTGTTAAATAAAAGTTTAAATGGAACACGAAGGTGATGGTAAGTTTATTAATTTTGTAAAATATAATACTCAAAAGTTGGATACTCTAAAAAATAAAATAACTTTTTCCAAAAGTCTTTAACATTTTGGAATTTATTTTATTTTTTAAGTTTGAGTAAGCTTAACACATTTTGTTTAGGAGTGTTAAGCATAAGATTAAAAACCAAATTACTTTGAAGTGTTTAGTTTTTGAAAATGTTTATCTCGATTTGCGTTTTTTTGCGGTTTTTGAGTAAATTTTTTTTTCAGTCGTCATTTGTTTACAGAATTCAGCAGTTTTTGATATTTGGTTGACCAAGCAGAAGAAAGGAAAAAATAAGGACGCACTAATAAATTATTTTATACAAAAATGTGGAGCCGATAACATTTCAGATGAATGCTATAAGTATTTAACACAAAAAAAAAACACGCATGCTTAACAATAATTTGTCTGCAAAGTGAGAAAAGTGTCATAGAAGATTAGATGATTTTAAAATTAAATATTCTGGCTGGCTTTGTTCAGAAACTGTAATAAACAGGCAAATAAATTTAGAAAACACTTCCACAGAGACTCAATGCACAGTAGAACTAAGCCCAGATGAAAAAATTGTATCACTAACTGGACGCCCGCAACTTAAGTACTCTAAGAAATCTAAAGGAAGTAAGAGAAGACAAGCAGCAAACCTCTCGATGTCAGAACACAACGAAACAAATCTGTTAGTTCAAGCAGCATCAATTTCGGCTCGAAAAGAAGGACAAGTAGATTTGGCAGTCGTTTTAAAAGAAACCATCGAAAGTCCATCAAGACCATCCAAGATTAGGAAGCTATATGTCGATGATGTAAAAGCACCTATTGTAATGTCTGATGAGGAAGCGTTAGCATTTCTTCTCGAAAACAATTTTTCGAAGAGCCAATACTGTTCCATCCGGACTTCTAGCAAGGAACGTAACGCTAATATTTATCCACCCTATGATAATATATTAGCAATAAAAAGTAAGTGCAGACCCGATGTGGTGTACTTGTAGATGACAAATGTGCAAAGGTTCCTTTACAAATGCTTTTAAACTATACGGCTAAAAGTAAAGTATTTGCGATAATTACGGATAACTTCATATCAACGGAAATGATATTTAGCTCCGGTTTTGACAGCAGCTCTGGTCAATCTCAATATAAGCAATCTTTCCTTGATCAAAGTACATCACGAAATGCTGATTCATGTCTTTTGGCCACAACAGTGATTCCCTTGAGACTCTTGAGTAGCGCGGGAGCCCCGATTTGGAATAATTGTTTTCCGCAGTCCACAAGATTTTGTCGGCCTTTAAAATTAGAATACACGAGTGAAACTAAGGAAGTGATAACAAGAGAAGCTGCTGACTTAAATAAACAAATTCAAGAGCTTGAAAACTTACGTGTTGAAATCGAAGCTGGTAAGATAATCGAAATAACGTTCAGAGTGTTTTTAACTGTTATAGATAGAAAAGTTTTGAATGTTTTAACCGATACAAAATCAAATCAAAAATGTCCAATATGCCATGAAACCCAAACTGACTTTGTTAAAGTCACAGATTATAACAGTGTAAAATTTCATCCTATCGATGGAAATCTAAAGTACGGAATTAGTCCACTGCACTCTTGGATTAGATTTTTTGAGTTCGTACTACATTTAGGATACAAGATGGAAGTAAAGAAATGGCAAATTAGATCGGAGGAAGATAAATATGCAATTAAGATAAGAAAAGAGTATATCCGGAATGAGTTGTGGAAAGAACTAAGTCTTCATGTTGATGTTCCGAAAGCAGGTGGTTGAGGTTCCACAAATGACGGCAACACGTCGCGAAGAGCATTTACGGAATATGATAAATTTTCGAAAATTTTAAGAGTAGACACTGAATTAATATTTCGAATGAGAATAATATTAATATGTTTATCTTGTCGATTTTCCCTAAATTTGGATAAATTTGAAGAGTATTGCTTTCAAACTGGTCAACTATATCAAAGCAAGTACCCCTGGTTGCCAATGACTCCCACAGTACATAAAGTTATAGTTCACTCAAAGCAAATAATGCAGAATACACCACTTCCTGTTGGTTACTTCGGAGAGGATGCAGCTGAGTCACGAAACAAAATATATAAAAGCGACAGACTGCACCATGCACGTAAGACTAGCCACATTGATAATCATTTCGATGTATTTCATAGAGCACTTGACACATCGGATCCATTAATTTCATCTTTTCGCTTAAATACACGTGTGCGCCAAAGGAAGCGTTTAACGCTGCCACTAGAAGTAAAGGAATTATTGTATTGTGAGGATATCGCTGAAACATGTGCGACTGAGAATTTAGAAAATATGGATGACAACGAGGGCGACGAGGACGATTATCCAGAAGATCTTGAACAGGAAAATACATTTTTGGATAATGAATTGTATTTAAATTAAAGAGTTTAATAAAATTTTAATATTTTCGTAAATACGTGTGTAAATTATATTTTCAATTTCCAGAAACAACATATTTACTCGTAAGTATCGTATATTTTCTCATTTAGAACTAAAAAAAAATAAAAACTCAGAAATAAAAGAAACAAAAATTTTATGTAAACATTTTTTTAATTTTAATTCTAAATTAATTATTTTATACAAAAACACTTAAAATATACTGCAACTTCAACTTCCAGTTAAAAATTCCGTTATTTTAAGTTTTAATAGTTTTGGCCAAGAAAAGTGATGCTTCCGACCATAGTGCGTTGTTATGAGATAACTATAGTTGCTATTTCTCGTAAAAAAACGATTCCCAAAGCTCACATTAGCTTTCGATTGAAGCTAAGCTGTTGAATTCACAATGGACTGTGGTCTTCATGGTCTTCGGAAGTTACATTGCTTTGTGGATAGCACGATTCCACTAATAATATTTTTGAGGGCGCTAACATTAGAAGAATTCTGCAGGTTATCCTCGACATCCGGCCAACACACCTACAAGTGAAGTATGAGGCAATGTTTACAGCCAGCTGGTGCATGGTTTTAGGCCATTGGTGTCAGACACGGCGTCACTGCGGGCATGATGTCAAGGTACTCTGATTAAGTTGACAAAGCGACGGAAAAAAGAAGGCTCATGAGGAAATTGTGCGCATAACAGAAGGTGTCAAGAGGACTTCTGCTCCAACCAGCACGTCTATAAACATTTTAGTGGACAGACAAGATAGCAGTAAGCTGGAGGAGCTGATCCACTCGGGGGCAGCTGCAAACACAATTCACTTAAGCTACTCCAGGCCTTTCACTTCTTTCAAGAGTTGTTATAAATAATAGACCATTGCGGTACATCTTATGTCTTGGAACACAAGCAATCAAAGCATAACACAAAGGTACTTTGAAGTATTGCTAATGGTGTACGGGCCAAAAATCTCCTACTTCTAAGCATAATGGAGCTTAGTAACATTATAGGGGTCATCACAGGCCACTTACTTTCAAGATCGTTCAGAAAGAATGACAAGTTTGCTGGAACATTATCTATACGAATGCTCAGCCTTCAACCCGATGAGACGGGACAGATTCCACGGCTTCCAATGGTGAATTTGAAAGTTGTGGAAAAGAGCAAAGCCACGAATCGTAAAAATGTGTTCTGAAGAGGTTCTCCATTTCTGGACTGGACTATTTATTAATAACCATAGTTACTTTGATCAGTTCGACTTAAAGGTTATGCAATGGCTCTTGCATAAAACTAAATTTAAAGTAATCAATTATAGATTTTTCCATCTCCACAGGTGACATTGCAACAAAGGCGCTGACCAATGGCGCTCCGAGTGAAATCTGTGAAATTTATTTTCTACACTGTTACGCGCAAATTAATCAAAGCAGTCGAGTGGTTGTAAATTAAAAATGAGAAATAATTAAATGTTGAGCCGCTGCAATGGATGGCGTAAATCGGCCGCTGGACAACAAGCGGTACATTCTTCCTGCGGCAAAAGCACACAGAGAGAGGTGAGAAAGGTGGCGAGTATAAGCGAGTATAAAGGAAGCGTCGCACAGCAGATAAGGCAGTCAGGTGAAAAATTATCTTTTTTCGCTCTCGACGGCGACACACTCGAACGGTACTTGCTTTCATTGCACGTAATGCAGGCGAAATGATTGCACTCTTTCACTGCATTGTTGCTGTTGTTATGTCGTCTGACGACAATTGCGTGCAGAAGCAAATTAATTTCAAATTGTGCCAGTGAAGGCAAAGAAGAAGATGAATAATAAGGCAAAGAAGAGAGAGAGGTTCGGCAAGGGAAGTAAGAATCGGCTTTGCAAATATGTATAAATAAATCTCAAGGTGAGTGAGTGTGTGTGCGTGAAAGTGAGGCAAAGCTTCTGAAGGACATTAGCGCCTACAATAAATAAAATGAATTACAAAGTGAAATTGTCAAGCAGGGTTCTGCAGCAGTCAGCGATAAGCGGACATGTCGGTTGGCCGCTCGTCGTACGCCCGCGACCCCGAGACCCCGCGGCGGTATTAGCAGCTTTATTAAGAGGAAGAATGTGCAAATAAATGACTTTATAGGCATCAAAGCGCAACCAAGTTTACGCCGAGGCAGGCAGGAAGTGGAGGCTACCGAAGAATTTCTCAAATGAACGAAAGATAAGGCGGTAAATCAAAAAAGTTTTCGCGTGTTAATCCTTTTATGTGTACGTTGCGCGAACTCAATAAAAATACTCTCGTAATTCAATTAAATGAACCGCAACAGCCGCAGGCCGCAGCCACAGGCCGCTGGGACGGGGATCGGGACCGGAGCGTGTGTCCGCACGCATACCGACTAATGCCAAAGCAGCCGACGCGGCAGCCAACAAAGCTGCCACATTGCCACATAAACGGAATAGAAGCCTTGAAAGAAGTGGCAGCGCCAGCGCTAGCGACTCGTAATAGTTTTCGCTTCAGAGCGGCCAACGTCAAAAACAATACGCCACAAAGAAGACGTGCCCGCCAGTTGAAGATGACTTTGAAGGACCTCAACTGCGCGGTGGCATTGTCAGTTTCTTCGGAAATGCTGCGCATAGCGGTAAAGTATTTAAAAGCAGCAAATGCAAAGATAGCAAAATTTCTAAATTTTTCTCCTTGTAACTTTTCGAGCACTTGCCACTGCCACAGCATTCAAATGGGTTGCAAGTGTGTGTGTGTGTGTCTGTATGTTTGTGCTTATTTTCGCTTTGGCAGCAGCCACAGAAACCCACTTTAAGGTTGGAAAAACTTTACTCATTTTCAAAATTACAATGTAGCCACCGGAGCTGCTTCCTTGTCTCCTTTGCCTGCCACTTCGGCTTCTTCATCTGCTGCTTCTTCTTCGGTTGCCTCAACCGCTTGTGTTGTGGCCGCATTAACGCACCTCGCCACATCTTAGCACTTCTTACACGCTTATCTCTTTTATTTGCTGCCTCTTCACCCTTCAGTCGCTGAGAAGCTCTGTTTACTTGCCACATGGTTAGCGTTGTTGGTGGGAAAAGCTGTTAGCAAGAAAAATACCAACGTAAGCAAAGTCAATTGGAAAAGTTTTCGCTAGCAGCTGAGCGGCGAGAGAAGAGAGGTAGAGAGTCAGCAGCCGCGTCAGCGAAAGAGAGTAAGCGCACATCTTTAAAAACCAGCAGCACCGATAAGGCTGTAAGCGACTGTGGGTGCTGCTGAGAAGGCAGCTGAAATTTAGTTATATTACAGTGGGACTGGAATTCGATTCTAATAAATATATATTATTGTACAAATAACTTAAATAGGGTTCTTCAGAACTACAATTTCAGAGAGCACTGTTCTCAACTCTTTGAAATTGTGGTTCGGAAGAACAAGTTTCTAACGGAAATTTATACCAATTTTACCAAATATTTAACAATTCTAAGCAAGCAATAACTTTTTTGGTGGGAGTGGCGAGACAGGCTGCTGTATTGCAAGTTGTTCCCGCAATACATGATCCAGTTATTCTGGTCGAGGGTTTCTAGACGACGTTCCAACTTCACCAGAAGTAAGGACTGGTTCCAAGAGAAGACAATGCAGTGAGAGGATAAAAGTCCATGTGATACCTCAGATGGCCTCTTAAGAACCGAGGACCTAGGTGCGTCGTCAGACAGCCACTCTACCAATCAACTTACATTCTGGTTACTTTGATCCGTTTTTTTTATTATGGGATCAGAGCAAGCCCTAGTTCTCATGAGTACTTAAAACAATCGTAAAATAATATTACTAAGACATGACTCAACGAAATGGTTAACTTTTTCTTTTATAATCAATCGAATCCAGATTTTTCGTTCAGAAAAAACACCCAATCAACATTGTAGATGCTATACGATACTTAAGATCACCACTTCAATCAAATCGTTTTATCATAGCGTTCCAAAATGGCCATGCAATCGATAGCGACACAACTGAAAGAAACGAACAATCCATAGATCAACAGCTACACGGGTCTAGTCTGCAAAATCTATCAACAGGGTCAAAATTTGGAAGACCCGAGAAATCCAGAGATCATCAAGTTTTTTAGACAACATGGTTCTACAAAATCTACTAAAATATAAATGGCATAACACTGGCAGTATTTTAGGTATATAAAATAATATCAAGCATCAAGATAGAACTTTCAAAACCTTTTGTATGCTTTAATGAAAAAACCCTTCGAACATACAAGTATACGTAACATGTGAGACAATTAGTCCGTTATTCTTTAAGTGTACATCTTAAGGATGACACAATTCTATCAACTTATTACAAAAGCTAAAGGACAGCGAACTGGTATACATAATTATTGCACAGAGGGACTGGTCCAATTGAGCATAGACCAGGTAAACCAACTGGAAACTCTCCGATACTTCATGACATAAGTGAACTGATAAATTCCTTGAGACTCTGGGTAATCTCCCTGCCTTATATTGGAATACATTCCAAAGAACCATAGATAGTAATGTTTAGAGATTTCAGAACCGCCCTGGACTAAATTTTCTTGGTTTAAAGATTCCGATCTTTGCTGGAAAGGACTAGTGGACTTCAGAAAAGACATGTGCTCAAAATAGACACAAATGTTATCTAAACAAAGCGTTGAACGGAGACCAGATGCAATAGATCGCTCTCAATTCCTAAGTATCTCAAAATGAAATTCTAAAATATTAACCACTTTTTAATTATACTTTGAACATGTATTTAGGTTTGACAAGAAGTTTGTAACACCCAACGTCAAACACCCCAAAAATGTATGTACATAAATGATCACCGTGAATAGATTTAGCTATGTTCGTCTATTTGTTCGACTGTATATACGCGAACCAGTCCTTCAGTTTTCAAGACATCGATTTGAACTTGCACT
The DNA here is from genome assembly GCA_037783105.1 of Bactrocera zonata. NCBI lineage: Eukaryota > Metazoa > Arthropoda > Insecta > Diptera > Tephritidae > Bactrocera > Bactrocera zonata. Next base: position 779,779 of record JBAWJQ010006014.1, on the reverse strand, counting down.
TATGCTATCATTAAGAAGCTATTCATTTGTCATAACAGATGATGTAGGACCAATATTTTATGAAGCTGCCATACAAAATGAACGAACGGAGTCAAGTTCTTATATGGAAAGCTTTCTTATTTGAAGACATATTTTTACGAAATTTCGCATGGATAATTATCTACAACAATACTGTATTCTGCGAAGAAATTGTACAGATCTGATCACTATAGCATATAGCTGTCATACAAACGGAACGATCGAAATAAAAGGTTCGTATGCAAAACTTTTTTATTTGATGAGATATCTTTACGAAATTTGGCACGGACTATTGTCTAAAGCAATTGTGCAATATCTGAAAAAATTGCTCAGATCGGACTACCATAGCATATAGCTGTCATATAAAATGAGCGATCAAAATCAAATTGTTGTATGCAAAAAATTTTTATTTGCCAAGATATCTTTAAGAAATTTGGTACAGATTATGGACCAAAGCAACTCTACAATCTCCAAAGAAATCGTTCAAATTGGTTCACTGTAGCTTATAGCTGCCAAACAAACTGACTGATTAGAATGGGTTTAAATACTTTTCTATACACTTTTATGCTGTAAGAAATGTAATTATGGAGGGTATTATACATAGCTTCGATGCAGCCGAATTTACTGTTGCTTCTTGTTTTTGCATTAATAAAGCTAATTTATTTTTGCCTCAGATTTGCTCAAGTCCATACCACAGTGTATTGCACAAGCACCAGTTTAGCAACCACTAGAAAGCATCAAATTCGCTAAGCGAAAGTAAGTACTCAAAGAAGCCAAACGAAGATGCAAAAAGTAAGAAGAATTGCAGCCATGCACTAAGAATTGCAAGGACTTTTGTTTTTAACGATTTTCAACTACTTTCATTCTTTCTTGCTCCTTTTCTGAAGGTTTTGACTTCAGCGTAAAAGAAGTTTCAGTTTCGAGTGCAGACGATGGTGTTGGCCATGGCAACGCCTCAAATGCTAACAACAAGAGTTGACGAACACATAGATACCTGTAATCGTGTGTAGATGCACCTAAGTGGGCTAAAACTAAGCAGCGACTTGCTGAGAACACCTTAAGCAGATATTGGAATATGACTCTTTCGAAGTAGTGCCTAGAGGTGCATATGTATCGAAAACGACATGTATATACTATATATATATTCTTAAAACTAAAAGTAAAGAAATTTGCTCCTCAAAGTCATCACCACCATCAGCGATGGCGTTAGACCATCTCCCCTCAGCGAAACTCGTTTCAGCAGTTCAGTGGTGCTTGTAAGACAAAAATGAAAATAAGTAGACAAACTTCTCAAAACTTAAAATGGGCTGAGAGCTGTTCGCGGCTTGCTATGCGGCGCTATGCGATGTTGAGTTGCGTTGCGTTGCGCTGCGGTCTTTGTGGCAAATCAATTTCTGGAAAAGATTTTCCAATTATAAATCAATTTTCTATTAAAATTACTTTACGCACTTCATCAGCCGAGACACAGCGTCCCATTGGATCCACGCTGCCACGTAACCCCGCAGCACGCACATTCCACGCTGCACCGCAGTGCACTCACACCTTCGCCGATTAAACATTAACATAGATTTTGCTTGTTAAATTGTTGTTGCCAAATAACCTTTTGTTGTTGGTGTTGTTGGTTGGTAGAAAAAAGTTCTGTCTCAAACTTTTCGGTTTTATAATTTTTGGTTTTCTTGTACAACAACTAAGAAGTTGAGCTTGTAATCTTCTAGCCATTCACCGCTTGTTATTTTTGTTGCTTTAACTGGTGCATTTGTTGTTGTGTTTTGTTAGTAAAGTGTCGTGCAAGACGTAGCTTGCTTGTGTACTCAGAAAAGTGTTGTCCGGGCTTTGTTTTACACACAGCACTTCTTTCGTTTTTACCCCCTTTTCTGTGGCTTTTGGTTTGCTTTCAATCACTTTTGCTCAGGTCTTTAGCATTCTTTTGGTTTGCATACAAATTTTGAAGCATGTCTGCGGTAATAAAAGTTTGCTTTCTCTAGTTATACTGTTAAGAATATGGAAAATAGATTTTTAAAGGAATGTTATGTGAAAGAATATCTTAGCAGGCGAAGTAGATGGGAAGAGTTTTGACTGAAACACAGAAAGTTTGATTGAGGGAAAGAGATTTGAGTATGCGAACAATTTAGCGATGAATACCACTGAAACACAAAAAACTCTGTAAAGAAAGGCTATGAAATTTACAGCACTCTAGAGATTGCTAACTAGTTAATGCAGAGTCCAGAGGTTTCGTCCAGCCCTCATCAATCCAAAGCAATTATATGAAAAGTCAAAGTAAAATAGAGGTTATAACTGATCCCATAAAATCTTTTAAAACTTACTTAATAGTAGTACTTCTACATCGTCGTAATTCCATTTTAGGAATGTAAAAAGGATGCGATTGCACTGAATTCAAAACATTGTAAAGAAAAATACTGTGATTCCTGAATTTTGTCATCGAACAGTTTTGATCATATAGAAGAATTGATATGTTGCCGACTTTTTGGTTTAATAAAGTTTGAGAGTACAGACTTTATCAACACTTAAGGAGGTATTCTACTCCAGAAATCAAATTTTGGGTAGTTTTTTGAATTTTATTAAAAAAAAAAACCAAAAATATTTTTACTATACATTTTTTTAGAGTGTTTTTATTGATATCTTAAGAATACAGAAAAAAAAATTTACAAAAAAATATTAAAAATTAAAATAATTAGAAGGGGGGAGAGACAGGTGTAAAAAAATGTCGCATCCTGGAGACACTGATCCTGACTTCCTGGTGGTCTGAACAAAAAACTCAAAGGAAATTCTTAATCAGTAAGGATGCTGTTATACTCCCTAAATCAGGGAATGCAAAAAAATTTTTTTTTTTTTTGAAAAATGGCGACTGCCTGATAATAAAAACCATTTTTTACGTTTTATTTTTTGAAATTCATGAATTTTTTTAAAATATTAAAAACAAAAGCACACAAAAACAAAATGACACAATGCTGGTAGGAACGATAAAGAAGGTTCACACAAAATTTCAAGTAAATCGGTTGAATAGAACTTGAGATAATGCCGGTACCGTGTGGAAAAAAGTAGTTTCGAGAAAAACGCATTAAAAAAGTGAGTCTGCCTACCTACCGGGCTAGGTACTGAGTCACTAAAGTAACTGTAACTCTTAAAATAATTTTAATTTTTAAAAATCCTGTGGAGAATATGTTCTTAAGGGTCGGAACTATAAATATATGAAAAGAAATCGAATTTTTCAAAATTCTAGAGTAGAATATTCCCTTATGTCAACCATAGTTAACATACCAGACCGTACCCACGACAGTCGGATCAACGTAACCAGAAGGGACCTGGATTTTTATTCGGCTAAGCACTGTCAATTTACAATCTAACGGCTGCATTTCGAAAGCAATTAGGTAAAGCCCTGATATTTTTATGGATGAAGAAACCAATAGCACCAGCTGATGACTGGTTGTAGCGGAGGTTAGGTAAACATTTTCGTAATGAGCTAATATATTATGGCGGACCCGGTCAAGAAATTCAAACCGCGATTGATGTTATAGGACCAACCCGACCCATTAATTAAAGGATTTAGCTGTGGCCTCAAGAATTAGCTACACCATTTTGAAATTCATTAAGGGAACAAAGTGGTTATCACTTAATTCAAAATGCCAAAAGTTCAAAAAGGGCCAGAACTCAGTTATAGATTCAGTAGACTTTTAAAATACTCAACGTGTACTTGGAGAGATTAAATTTAGGTCACCCATGTTTGAGAAAATGTATGCAGTTCACTTATTATAATGAGAAGCAAATACGATTGTGGGTGGACAAAATAATCCTTAAACTAAACTACAGACCAGGTCTAAGTGGTCGTTATACGGGGTATCAGGTTACTCTCCGTCTACAAGTAGATCTAATTCCTGTTTTAAATCGAAAACCTGGGTGAGAAGGCAACAGACATTAGTTTCGACTATCAGTTCAAAGGTTTCTCTCTGTAAACTTGCTTTTCATCTGCTAATTCGTCGAAATACTCGGCGAAGTTATAAACGTCTGATATTATACTACCAAAGCTTCAGTGAAAATATGTTCCAAACGTAATCTAAAGGATTCATTAATTTATTATGAACTTAAGAACAACTCCAACGGCGGCTCTTGAATTGCTACTAAAGCTGTCATTTATAGACCACTTCGTTGAAAACTACGCAGAAAAACGGCGGGACAACTATAGGCTGTAGGAAAATTTACATATAAAACCTTATGAACCAGGGCAGCAGTGGAAAGTGTTGTCAGAAGTAAGCAACTTCACTTCTACTGGGTTCCAGGCCACAAAGAAGCGAGGGCAATGAAATACTGGACAAGATTGACAAGAATTGTCTACGGCTAACACCCGAAGATGTATTGGGAACGCATACATTGTCTATACGACGATCGTACAGAAGCACGGTAACGAAAACCAAAACGCGATGGAACGAGCTACCTGGGTGCAAAACTGCAAAGTCATGTGCATAACGGTAAATCGAAAGTACAAACAATTCTTATTGACATTCGATAGAAGACTGGTCACTGTATGGTGGCGGCACACGCCCGCAGAATGGGGCTGACAGATCGAAAAGATTGGACCAGTTTAATCTAATCAACCTACTATGAAGGATAGGCAAACAGAAACGGTTATATTAGGGAATTGGGAAGCTCTCCCCGTTTTTTATTAAATATTTCACATTGCGAAACTGAAAAACACTTTATTTTTTAAAGCTTTCAAAAGTAATCTCTATCCAAATGTATTTATCAAAAAAACATTGAAACTCTCTTAGAAAATGAAAAAAAAAACATCATACAAACAACGCTCGGAACTAAAATTATCGCCTTTCGATATTATTTTCAAACACAGACTTCAACTTGAGGCCACCCTCAGTGTTTAATATTCAATTGCAGCGACCATAAAAAGCAGTCATAATTATTTTTTAATGAATTCCACTATGGCTTTCATTATTTATACAATTTATACAATTTGACTGATCATTACTGCCATTTGTAGGACAAAACAGTTGAAGCTTTTACAAAAATAGCGTTAGATATGATGTATGCACATTTGGCAAATCCAACAAACACTGGAAAATTATTGAAACAAACAGCAACAATAGCAAAAACATTAACAACAATAAATCTAATATGAAGCCAAACGAGCGCCAAGTCCATAAGTCAACGGCGGCAGTCAATGAGTAAGCCGCACAGAGTTAAGCGCTTAGCGCTGATAGTTAGAATGGAGGAGCTTGCAAAGCACGCGACTTTTCGGACAAATTGATTGACAAGTGACACCGTGTGGCGTAAAAGGCAGGTGCCACATACTAACTGCGTACGATGTGCATACAGAGTGTCGCACGCATAAGGCGGCCGATGTCGAAACTGCGAACGTTGATCGTCAAAACGCCGACACGGCGCACCGCCTAGATATGAGTGATCAGTTGACAAAAGCAGTGTTTATTATAATAAAAATAAAATAAAAAAATAAATATAAAAATGTTAACTGCGGTTGCAGTGAAGATGTTATACCCTTGACAAATATAAAAGTTTCCTTACAAGAACTTTGAGCGGTCAATTTGTATGGCAGCTACATGTTATAGTGGTCCGATCTGCACAATTTTTACGGAGCTTGTATCATTATCTTAGATAACAGATTATGCCAAATTTCAAGAATATATTTTTTCAAATGCAAAAGTTTTTTATACAAGCACTTGATTTCGATCGTTCCGTTTGTATGGCAGCTATATGCTATAGTGGTCCGATCTGAACCATTTCTTTGGATATTGCATCATTGTTTTAAAACATCGATCATCCGAATTTTCATGAAGATATCTCGCCAAATAAAAAAGTTTTCCATATAAGCCTTTGATTTCGATCGTTCAGTTTGTATGACAGCTATATGCTATAGTGGTCCGATTTGAACCATTTCTACGGATATTGCATCACTGTTTGAGACAATAGCTCCTGATTAATTTCATGAAGATATCTCTTCAAATGCAAAAGCTTTCCGTACAAAGACTTGATTCCGATAATTCACTTTGTATGGCAGCTATATGCTATAGTGATCCGATCTGAACAATTTCTTCACAGAATACAGTATTGCTGTAGAGATTTAATTATGAGTATTAAAAACTTCATGACAAGCTCAATACACCCCGTTTAGGGTATAAATCTTAGCAAAATCAAGTGGCAGCTGTTTGTAGCATCTACACACCCAAGGAGACAAGTGGCGAGATGTGTAAAATGGCAACACATAAGGCATATCTGTGCATGTATCTGGTTGTTGTTTATTGCTCATAGTGTTGAAAAAGCAATTTAATTTAATAGACATATTTGTGAGCAACTAAATAACAGAATTTAGTTGCTGCAACAACTCAGATGCAAAAAATACACAATTTTAGATTTATTACACATGCACATTGTATATTTATTTTTGCGCACAAAGCTCATTTGTCATTTTTGCAATTGAAATTGGATAATGAAAAAACAAAAAAAAATAAATAAAAATAAAAACATTAAAAAAATAAAAAAAAAAATAAAAAAAAATATAAAATAAAATTAAAAATAAAAAACAAATATTTTTGCAAAAAATCACTGTGTTTTCATAATTTGGTAACAAATCGCGAAACAAGTTTGTTAATTGTGTCAGCAGCAGCCACACATAGCGCGTCTCGCCGGCAGCCACGTCAAGCTGGACATTTCGTCAAGTGTTTAAGCGCACAAAGGAGAACGAGCGGGTGGCGCAGGCGCATGCGTAAGCCAAGTTAAACGACAAATTTGCTTTTTTGGCTGCCATAAATATAGCATTTACAGCGCATTTTTAGTTTGAAAATTTATTTTTGTCTTTTTGCTGCTCTTTATATGCTTGATTCTCGACTTCTGATTTTCGTTTCGTTTTTGCCAAATACTTTAAATATCGCTATTGCAACTTAAGCAATAATGCGCGACAATTTGTTTATTAATATGGTAATTTGTGATGACAGTTTGTGCATGACAGCCGACATCTTGATATGCGCATACATATTTACATACGTTTACACGTAGACCCAACGAATGCGAACAGTAAACGAACGCTATGAGTTGAACCAACACGGTCAACATGAATAGATGATGCAATAACTTGGTGGCATTTAGAGGAAAATAAAACTAAGGCATTAATCATTAATAAAACAATTAAAAAATACTTAAAAAAATATAAAAAAATAAATAAAAACTATTTTCATTATTTCAGTACAGTCGAGCAGTTCCATATATGACACTCTCAGTGACAGAAACACTGCCTGTCTAAGCTACGATAAATTGTTTTATAGGAAAATTATATGATATAGGTAAACACATGTACTCCTATGTTGGTCAGTTTGACCTTGTATGGTGTACACATTTCAAAATTAAAACTTTTTTTTTTATTTTTAAGTTAGGTGGTAACCCTTTTACAAACATCTAAAAAAGCATTTTCAAATCAGAGCATCGTAAAGTTATTTAGTTTGTATTACGGTTGGTTACCTTACTACATTTTTGTAATTTTTAATTAATATTTATATATGGTGGCAACGCTGACGAAAATAATTTTGGAAACTAATTTTTTCCAAACACTTCACGTTTTCATTAAATATTATGGTAAATACTAAAATTTATTTTTCTTTTACTAAAAATATGGCAACACTCTTTATGCCATTGTATAGAACAATATGTTACTAAATACTTTATATAAGACACTTAAACATTCAACTGTAAGTTTAAGAGGGTATTACAGCTTAAAGGCCCGAACAACAAAACAATTCAGATGGCAACACTGTCTAAAATGAATTTTGAAATTTTGAAAATCAATTTTATCCAATCAATTAGTTAATTTACGTTTGCATTGAAAATTATGCAATATATGTATGAAAATATGGCAACACTACTTATAAAATATTTTTTAATTCTCCATTTTTTTGAGACTTTGTTTTCCAGAAAAGAGTAAAAACATAATTTAAGAGGGTATTCTAGTTTTTGGTTCGAACAACAAAACTTTTCAGGTGGCAATACTGTCTAAAATTAATTTTAGAAACTAATTTTGTTCGAACAGTTTACGTTAGCATAAAGAACTAAGAAAGTTACGCAAATTTCTTTAATTTTTATTAAAAATATGGCAACACCGGTCCGATTTTATTATGAAAAAAAATTTCAGCTATTCAAAAATTTTTGTATAAAAAAGGGAAGAATGCCACGCAAGCCACCAATGAAATTTGTGAAAATGAAATAATGTCTCTAACGCCAAAATTGCAAAAAAATGGTCGACCAAAACAGTACATTTTTGTTTATCAATTTATTAGTATAAAAATTCAAAAAAAAAGTTGAAGTTCGATTAGAAATACGAAAATACTTTTTCGACTACCCAATATATGTCCAAAAACAAAGAGTTTACAGAATTAGTTCTGTGATATCGTCAGAGCAATCGCCCTGCAAAAAGTTCCAACGGAAGGAAGTAGAACCCATTCGAGCCTCGCATTTTCTTATGGACAATCCAGCGCAAATCAAATAATTGCTACTCCGTGCTTTGGCTCGAGACTTCTTCAGCTACCGTTATTATGTTAAAAACCAGCTTCCATATGCTAAAATTGGCAACACTGCGACCATAAATTTAAATTAGCAACACCAAACAAGTCACTTATACGCCGAGTAGTGCATAATTACCGCGCACACACATATTTGCCTTACTCTGCGCAATTGCCATTACAAATTCGGTTAATTTGTGTTGCATGCACAGAATATGAACTAATAAGCGCATTAGACAATGTTTAGTGCACAAATTGTAGATATGTATTTAATTTGGATATTTATGTCGTTGCCTACTGATTGCGTGCAACATGCGGCCAAAAGGCAACAACGACAAAAAAATCACTACAAAAAAGTATAAAAAACTGCAGCAAGCATGAATATTGTTGTTGCTATTGTGATATGTATGCAGCTTGTTGCATTGGTGCTGGTGTATTTGAGGTGTTGGACGGCGGTGATTAATCCATGGTGGCCACAACACGTCACAGTGCAACTAAATGCTCGAGACATGCAATTAATTAATGGAAATCGATGGATGTGTGTGCAAAATTAAGCTGAGCAATTATGCGTGTGTATATGTGTGTGCAGTTGCCACAATCACACACACACACTCATACTTAAAAAGAAGGAAAAATGCGAAAAGTGACGGCAATTCATAAATGTTGCTGATCAAAATGCATTTTGACTTCAATGTTGTTACTATTGTTGTTGCTTACTTGTTCAACGTCTGTTTCTGCAATGCAACGCTCATGTATTAGCCACCTAAGCGTTTTTTAAGTAATTATTTTAGCGTTTGATTTGCTTTAGTTTTCTTAATGGCTCGCCTCCTTTCCCCTTAAACGGTCTAACTTAGCCTCGCGGCCCATTAGCCTATTGGCGACATATCAGTGGTCACTTGTTAAAATGTAATTTAATTGTGTTTTACGTCTATTTAGTTTGGCCTGCCGTGTTTGCAACACTTGCAACGCATGCCACACTTCAACTGCATTTGAAGATTAATCACTTTTTTGTCTCAATTTCGATTTTTCCTCACTACTGACAATGTGTCCGTAGATTGCGCGGCATTTCATGCATTTAACGTGTCTCGTGTATGCCACATGTGGCACCTAGTTTGGTGCGAACGCATTGCTGTGCACGTCAGCACACAATTAGTGCAACAAAATAATTAATTAATTCGTTTCTTTTTTAACGCAAATATCTATAAAACTATCAAATATGTATGTAAGTACATGTGTACGTGTTAGTATAATTGGTTCTAGTGCACGTCATTTCGTTTTCTGAAAGTATTCGGCATTTGGTTTTAGAAAAGTTGGAGTAACTCATAAATAATATTAAAAATATTTTTCATGATGAGAGCTGGATAAGTCAGGGATAGTTTTTACAGAAAAACAAAAAAAAAAAAAAGCTAGGACACCCTTCATAAACAAAACAGCTTTCCATATATGAACTAGATTTTTCTCGTTTAGTTTATATGGCAGCTATATATTTAGTGGACCGAGCTGCACAATTTGTTCGGAGACTGTAGCGATGTTTTGGATAATACACTATGTCGATTTTCTCGAAAACATCTTGACAAATAAAAGAGCTCTTCATACAAGAACTTGAATTCGATTGGTGAGCTTGTATGGCTCCCATATGGTGTAGTATGCCGATCTTTAAAATTTCTTCATATATTTTAGAGCTGCCATGGATAAAAAATTCGTCCTGAATTTCGATAAGATATCTGTTCTTCATACAAGATCTTGAATTTGAAATTTCAGTTTGTACGGCAGATATACTATATGCTAAAGTAATTTGATCTGAACAATGTCTTCGAAGATTGAAGCGTTGCCTTAGAAAATAATTTATGCAAAAAAAAAAAAAGTTACAGCTGTTCAAAAATATGTGAAAATAGTGAAGAAATTCGCTATATTTTGAAATTTTTGTATACAACAGCGAAGAATGCCACACAAGCCACCAATGAAATTTGTAGTTTACGAAGACGATGCTGTGTCAGTTCGTGTAGCACAACAATGGTTCGTTCGCTTTCCTTGAGGAAATTTCTATGACAGATGCACCTCGCGTTTCGCACTATCGTTGAAAAAGTCGATGAAATTATGGAAAAGACTGACCAAGATCGTCACATAAGCAGCCATGACATCGCTGAGGAACTTAACATTCATCATCAGCCGGTTTTGAGTCATTTAAAAAAGGCTGGCTACAAAAAGTAGATCAACGTTTGGGTACCGCATGAAAGCGTTAGATTACACACATCTTTTATGACTGGGCAAAAACTGGGAGAGCTGGGCTGGCAGGTTTTGATGCATCCACCATAAAGCCCTGACCTTGAACCATCAACCTACCATTTGTTTACAAACCTCCTTTAAGGGGGTATTCTAGTCTAGAAATTTGAAAAAATCGAAACATTTTTTTTCATATTTCGATAGTTTTGATATTCAAAAATATCTCCCTAAAAGGATTTTTCAAAACTCAAATTATTTTCAAAGTTATAGACATTTTAGTGACGTGATAACTAGACCGGTTGAGCGAATATCGTATAACGTAAAACTTTAATCACGTTTTTCTCGAAACTACTATTTTCAAAACTTCTGACATGATTTCTCAAGTTCTAATAAACCGATTAACTTGAAATTTGGTGTGGACCTTCTTTATATATCTTTCTATGGTTGGAACTAGGATTATTAAAAAATTTTGATTTTTACTATTTTTAAAAAATTTTGATCTTTGCCAAAAAACGGGCAAAAAATTCAAACAGTCGCCATTTACTAATTTTTTTTTTATTTATCCTAGTTCAGACGATAGCGGCATTTGTACTGATTAAAATTTTTTTTTTTTTTTTTTCAGATCACCCAAAGTGTTGGAATCGTGTCAGGAAGGGCGCACCCTTATTTTCAGCCGCCGCCACGCCACCACGCCGCAATTAATTAAATTATCACAAACTTTTTTTTTTTTATTTTTTTTGTATTCTTAAAATATCAATAAACATCTGATAAAAAATTGGATAGTAAAAATGTTCTTAGTTTTTTTTATTGGACTTTAAAAATGCCTTTAAATAGCATTTCTAGACTAGAATACCATCTTAATGGAGTAAAGTTGGCTTCAAGAGATGCCTGTAAAAATGACTTGTCGCAGTTCTTCACCGAGAAGACAAACAAGGTTTACACTGATGGAATAATGTCTCTAGCGAAAAAACGACAAAAAGTTCATTACAAACATAAAAAAAGTTCAAGTTTGATTAGAAATACGAAAAGACTTTTTCGACTAATGTTTGTAAAGTATGCAAGAACCTTAGAGGAAAACTAAAAATGAAAAAAATGCAATCAAGAAGCATAAGAGCGTGATTTCAAGACACTGAAGCTGATTTCAAAATTGAAGCATAAAGCTAATTCCATATTAAAATTATCTGGGCGCCTAGCCACAAAGAAATTACCTCAAACTTAAGAACCGATCATCACCCTTATTCAAGTCCCGAGCAGTTATTCCACTGTCTTCATGCACTCGGGCGCTGAATCGATGGGCCTAGTGCGAACTTAGTAAGCGTTGGTCAGCAACCAGCACTTGAGTGACAAAGCCTGCTGACCCAGACTGGAAGGTAAAAGACTGATTGAGCTACTATCTCTTAGCAAGGTTCACATGACCGCAATAATAGACGTGCTAACTGAATAATTTTCCATTGTCACTTACGCGGCGAGGCTAAAGTTTTGGGGGATGCAACTTGTTAAAGTTGCAGGGAGGCAGATGAGGTGGAAATATCTAGACACTTTCTCCTTCATTGTTGCATCATTCGCCAGACTAAGGTTGGAGCATCTTGGTAATCATAGTTTCAATGAGCTTAGCGAATTGGCTGTAGTAGATATTAGCCGGTTTAATAAATTTGTGGTTGGCTCGAGACGCTTTCAGATGTGCGAGGGTATTTTTTATGAAGATCTAAGAGTTCTGGAGACCACAACTGACCGCGTGACGAAAAATCAGTGTATCTAACTAATCTAACCTAATAAGTATACACTATATTTCTTTGACATTGACCCATGCTTAGTAAGATTTTTAAAACTTAGTAGATGAAGAAACTATCATTTAAAATAATATTAGACTTCGACTCTCTGTAGTGGACTTATCGTCCTATGAATCACTATTAAAATTATCTAGAGGTTTTCTGCCACTTTCTGGTTTCTAGTGGAAATATTACCCCAGTATACATCTCCAAAGGACAGAGGCACATCCAATATTTGATGTTTGACGGAATTTTCAAGAAAAGAAATGCTGCCAACACCCTTTAAAGGAAAATATATCACGACTTACAAATCTATCACGACTACTGTCCTACGGCCAGTACCTGCAATTCGAGAACATATACATGTACTTGTACGAGTATGTCGGTATATATGTATACAAATATCGCGAAATACGCCATTACAAAATTCTTACTACCATAGATAACTGACAAATATCTAATCGCCAATACCAAATTTGTGAAAAATAAAAATTTTTCAGAAACAAAATCTTCCATACAAATAACTAATTAAGAGCAAAACTTTAGCGAGTAGAAAAATTTGAAAAATTAGCACAGCTTAATTACAAAGCTACACAAAAATATTACAGACGGCCTAAAAAGGACAGGCGCAATGAATCAAAACAGAAATAATGAATATGAAATACAACAACAAAACAAAGAAAAAAAATATTTTCGAAACAAATCAATGTTGCAACGGAAAAAATATTTAACTCATTATGCGCATATGGAGAGGAGTTAACGAACCAACAGCCGAAACATGCAAAGACAGCAACAAACTGTATGTGTTGTTGTTATTGAGTGTGTGCGCCAGCGCAGTTGCTGAAATATGACAAGCTTTTGCTCTGAATTCCATAAAGACGTGAATATGGCGTATGGCAACACATGCCACAACCGCATAATAATAACAATAGCAACAAATGCAACAACTACTGCAATATATTAAGCATTCAAAAAATTGGCGGTGGCCGCCAAGCGTGTGCGCTGCTGTCAGTCACAGTGGCCGACAGCTGCGTCTGTCAAACGTCAGATGCTGCCATAACTGCTGTCAAACGGCAAGTGAGCCGCCAACAGGCACACACGCACACACAGAAGTAGAAGTAAGCAGACTCAGATATGAAATGAATTGTAATGCAAGCGAACGCACATTAAGCGATGGAGAAATATATGAGGCAGTTGCTATGAATTGGAGTCGTCCGCAGTGCATATACATACATGCAAGCATATATATGTACATACTACAACAACAAGAAGACGCGTTAACTCTGGCTGCAACGAAACTATAATACCCTTCACAGCTACATTTCTTAGAGCATTGAAGGGTATAAAAAAGGTTTTTTCTTGATTTTTATTGTTCAGTTTGTATGGCAGCTATATGATATAGTGGTCCGATTTGAACAATATTTGGGAATATTGTACCTTTACCTTGGAGAATAACACACGCCAAATTTAGTGTATATATCTCATCAAATAAAAAAGTTTTACACACAAGGATTTGATTCTGACCGTTGAGTTTGTAGGGCAGCTCTATGCTATAGTGGTCCGATTTGAACAATATTTGGGAATATTGTACCTTTACCTTGGAGAATAACACACGCCAAATTTAGTGTATATATCTTATCAAATAAAAAAGTTTTACATACAAGGATTTGATTCTGACCGTTGAGTTTGTAGGGCAGCTCTATGCTATAGTGGTCCGATCTGAAGAATTTTCTAGGATAATATGCCGTTGCCTTAGACAATAATTCATGCGAAGTTTGGTGACAATATCTCGTCAAATAAAAAAGTTTTCCCTGCAGGGACTTGATTCCGATCGTACAGTTTGTATGACAGCTATGTGCTATAAAGGTCTGATGTCAACTATTTTTTGGGAGAATGTACTTCTGCCTTAGACAATAATCCTTGCCGGAATTCGTGAAGATATCTCGTCAAATAAAAAAGTTTTTCTGCAGGGACTTGATTCAGATCGTACAGTTTGCATGGCAGCTATATATAGGATCACTACAATCCGAACGATTTCCTCGAAAATTGCTTTATTGCCTTAGATAATGATATATACAAAATTTCGCGAAGTTATCTCGTCAAATAAAAAAGTTTCCCATATAAGCATTTGATTTCGATCGTTCAGTTTATATGGCAGCTATATGCTATAGTGATCCGATATCGGCGGTTTCAACATATAAGCAGCTTCTTTGCAAGAAAATGATATGTTCAAAATTTTAGATCAATATCTCAAACACTGAGTGACTAATTCGTATACATATACACAGACGGATGGACAAACAGAGGAACAAAATTTCGGATCGATATCATGACTAAATCGACTCGGCTCGTCGCGCAGATAATTTAAGTAAACGAATATATACTTTGAGGGTTTCTGATATTACCTTCTATGTGTTACAAGCTTCGTGGCAAACATAACCCTGTTCGGGGTATAAAAATATGTGGCGAGTTTGTCATGTGCCGCGCATCAACAACATCAACACTCACTCAGTTGCCGCGCACGCGCATTTGATCGATCGTCGGCGTGGCTGGATCGATTGCTGTCGCGCTGACAGACGCGCACGCAGGTTGTCATATCGCCGCCACGCCAATACGCACACACACACACACGCAATACAGAAACAATGAGCGCGCATCAGCAAAGAGGCAACCGCGCGAAGTGATCGTGAGCGCAATGAACGCAATATTGCTACAAAATATTGATCGCATAGCTTCAAAGCCGAAAGTGGGCTGCCACAGGCCGTTCACAATGCGTTCGACTGCGTGCGCATGCGCGTAAATCACCAGCGCGCTGCTTGGTAGGTATGAAATAATTTTTGTTTGCAATACAGCGCAGCCGAATGCCACATTTATGGGCAGCACAAATAGCTGGCGCGCTTTTTATGCCACACAAAAACAACAGCAAAGCAAATATGACAGCAGCAGCAGCAGCACACGGCAAGCGGCAATCAATGAAACCACGTCGTTATGGTCATAAGTGCATTGCGCATTTGTTTGTTGCTGTTGTTGGCTTATTGCAATTTTTATTATTTCTTATTATTATTGCGTTTGTGTTTTTTGGGCCTCACTTGTTTATGGCGGACTTTAGCATATTTTTGCACTGATCGCTTGGCTTCTCTGTTGGTGTTTTTGTTGTGTGGCGCAACTGTGTTGCATTGCGATCGATTTCTGTCAGAGCTGCCACTGCGGGCTGCATGTATGTGTGTGTGTGGCTTTGCTGTTTTTGAAGCGTGCCATAAATTGATTAATAAAATATGTCGTTTTAAAAAATTATGTTGACAGCGCTGACAGCAAAGTAAGAAGCGGAGGCCACAGCCGCGGCGGCCGTGCTGCATTGGCTGCAGCGCGCAGTGTTGCAATCATTATTTTTAGCGCGTTTTCATCTCAAATTGCGTTTTGACATTTTTCTGCTGGAAATTTATGCATGCGGGGTATTCACGATGCTGAGGTTTCAATGATATTAGCAAACTTTAGTCTTAGAAAATATAAAAAAAGATTTTTCTTTCTGTCTTTCTCACGAATTTAGTATAAAAATCTAAAATTAAACTTATATACAAGGTTATAGGGCAAAACTACTAAAACGAACTCTACAAAAAGGGAAAAAAGTTGTATGCCAGATTAGGACTAGAACGTAAATTTTAATATTTTTCGGTAATGTCTAGTTCTCTCATTTGTAAATACTCGGATAAAACGATATACATGTGAAAAGCAATACAGGCTTCCTTAAGGGCTAGAAAGTTGAGAAAATTGGTAAGAGTGTCGGGGCTGTCTGTTCCGAGCAAGTGATTTTGATTGGTACAAAGATGGTCGAAATGACGAAGAACCATGTGCAGGACTGCCAAGAGCTTCAACTGATGATCAACACGTCATTAAAATAAAGGAATTGGTGGTTGAGTATCGACGCTGCACAGTCAGAGATATTACTGGCATCGTTAAAATATCGGAAGGATAAGTGAAAAAAAAAATTTTTTTTAAATGATTTGGGCTTACGAAAAGTGATAGAACAATTGGTTCCAAAATTACTCAATTTTTTGAAAACTTTTTTCCCGACTACCCAAGATGCCATGAAACGTATTATTACTAGCGATCAGTCTTGGATCTATGCTCACTATCTGGAAGCAAAGGTGAGCCGAAGCCGAAAAAAACACGTCAAAACAGGTCAAAAATCAAGGTTATGTTGAAAGTTTTCTTCAATTATCGAGGTGTGGCGCACTCCGAATTCCTTCCGACCGGCCAAGCTGTAAATACTATTTGAGTGTTGTGGATCGGTTGCGTGAAGGTTTTTGTAAAGAGAAACCGAAATTATGAGCCGACAACTCTAGATGGGGTTCATTGCTCTACCTCCTCTATTAATCGAATTCATAACAAAATGGATATTTCGCCATAAAATGTTCGCCAGAATGTCTCAGTCACTGAATCGCAAAATATTTAGGCAAATCATGACAGGTGCAAGTGATAACGTGGTAGAGATCAATAAGCAGCTTCGGAAGAATTATCATTATAAAACAATTCAACGTCCAAGGCTAAGAAACCCATAATTCAGATTCGATTAACCGATTTAGATTAGGGAAGCAGTGGGTATGACGCCGGCACGCAAGGCCCGCCCTGAAATATTCTTGCGGTGCGTTGATGCTTTGGATTTATATTAATTAGAATGGGGTCGGAAAATTTTTCTAAGACGAATGACCGTATCCGATTATATGCCTATTTTGAATCAAAAGCTCTTAAAGCTTTAGTCAATGGGGTATCAATGCCGAAAATGCAACAGACGGATAGAGGGACAGACAGGCAGCCTCGGCTCGGAGAGGCCTCAATTCAAGGAAAAACAAGGTATTTAGGAACCTCTTTAGCGAGAGACCTCGTTCTTGTGAAGTGGTCAGAAATGGTTTAGATTTCTTTTGAATTTCAGAACTAAAGACGGTGCAGGTAAAGGACAAGAAAGGTTCTGACTTTTTCCTTGCATCCGACCTTCCAGGGGAGACTGCCACAGCGATATTCAAGCGGTATTAAAAGCGATCACAGATTATGAAGTCAAATTAACTACTTAGTGGAGGGGTGTATGGGAAGGTTGTACCGCCTATCAGTTTGCGCCCGTGTACACCTGATTTGGGTGCCGGAGCAAAAAGGGATAGACTTCAATGAGCTAGCCGACGAACTAGCCCGCTCCGCGGCGGCTTCCAGGATGATGGGGTCAGAACCATGTATTTTGGTGGGGTCCACACCATTAAGTATGGGGAGAGAATGGCAGTGGCAGCAGGCAAGAGGAATGCGCCATGCCAATTTGTTAGTGTAAGTTTACAACATTGCAAGGTTTAAAGGTATGATCAACCTCCCCCAAGACAAATTCCGTCTCCTTATCGCGCTCTATACTGTTCACTGCAGGCTCAAGAAACACTTGTCCAACACGGGCATAACCTCTTGCGCAAACTGCCGGTTTTGCGACATAGAACACAAAATTCCAGACCACTTTAGAAACAGGCTTAAGACCCTCCACGTACATGGAAAGGGATCACCTAACCTCCATTGCCCCTAGGAAGCTTCTGGAATTATTCAGTGTGCTAAACCTTTGAGACCATATGTAATGTAAGAGAAGACACAATAGACAGCGCAAAACCTCAATTATTTTCTATTTCTACATTTACCCTGTTCAGGGTATACGGTAAGAAGGACTAAGAAAAACCGAGATTTTAAAGATCTAACAATGAGTAACGCATTAAAATATAAATTTTGGTATTTTTTATCGAAACGTTAAGAAAATTTGTAATGAAAATTGATTTCAATTAAATTGGTCACGAAGCTCAGAATTTCTTAAAAAAAAATATATATATATAACGGTTTCAAAAAAGTTAAAAAATTTGTTTATTGAAATTTGAATTCTTTTTTAACAGAAGTTATTTAAAGATACTTTAATTTCAGTAGACAACTATAAAATCCACCACACATTCCCACTGTAGCTGGAACAAAAACTAATTGCCTGCCGCTTTTTCACCTTCAAAATGCACTTGCTCTCATTCTGTCAAGTCTTCAAACTATTTATGCTTGTAAAATGCTAACTTAATCTCAAGGGCTTTTAAATATTCCCCGGCCACACAAGTTGGTCGCCATAAGCATGAATTAATAATTCAGGGAATACATGCAACGAAGAAGAAAATATTCCTTCCCATAAAAGTGACATGAAAATAATAATGTGGCATACTACTTGCACCGTACTAATAACAATGTAATGCCACGGAGCTGTTGTTGCAACATCTGTTTATCACCATTTTTGAAGAGCAGCAAACCAATTGTGGTCAGGCTTTTATCAGCACAGCTGCTGCTGGCATCATTAGGCATCATACAATTATAAATATGGAATCTCCTTATAAAAAGCACAGGTGTATATGATTGCAACTCTGTATGTTTATATGTATGTATGTATGAACTCGGGTGTGTACTGTTGATAATTGCATGGCTCAAATCTAGCCAGCAAACTATAAATGCACAGAACTAGTTATTATAGGCATAAATTATACATTCCATATGTTTGTTTGTGGAAGAAACATATCGTCTGTGCTTTGGCAATTCACCTGGGTATCAAAGGCGAGCATTTATTCGTGTATCGATATCGATCAAGATGCTGATAACAATTAATCAGTTCAATGCATTGAGTAGCTAGGTAAATTTAGACCGCATGTGTGGGTAGTTATGTGGTTAAGAAACAACACATTGCTCATTTTATGACTGCTGGTGGACATGACAGAAATCTATTTGTGGGATGATATTGGGCGATAATAAGAAAAAATCGTAAGCTGTAACTTACTTAGTCGTAGTATCTCAATTGAGCTAAAAAGGGTTTTAATTGCTCACAAATGTTTATATTTTAATCAATAGCTGCCTCAAGAGGCAGCAAAGGAGCAAATATTCCGTTTCAATTTCTATCAGTGACTATTCATGCTTTGTCTATACATCGTTAAGAAAAAAGATACTCACTAGAATCTATAGCCTAGAAATGGTACATCAACTGGTTAGAACTCAAGTTTACTGTATTACTGACTCTCACTTTCAAGAACGAGGTTAGGAGAAATCCCTGGAATACAAACTGGAATCTCTACTGGCAGATGCTACAACTCACATGAAGAGCTTGAAAGGGCGTATTTACGAATGCCCTAAATACAGCTTTTCACTAAGCGTGCCCTACGCTGCGAGTCAAGCACAAAGCGAAGCCCCCTTGGTGGAACAAGGAACTTCGGTATTGCAGACACAAAGTACGGGAATACTTCTATTAGGCAAAGCTAGCAGAAAGCGAGGACTGTTGGAATGAATATAAAGATCTTCTAAGGGACTAAAAGAAGTTGGTGCGCAGAACAAAGCGAGAATCTTGGAAAAGTTTTAGAGTGGATATCAAAAAAAACCAGGTGGTGGCAAGACTTAGGGAACTAATATCCAAAAGACTCGGCTCGCACGATCGAATTCGCAAAAATAGCGAACAGTACGGACAACTGCCAGGACTCATTGGAACACCTAATTAGTATGCACTTTCCAGGCTGTGAGGTACATAAGTCCTTGCTATGAAGGGAGCAGTGCAGTAAACGTTCCCGAATACATCGTTACGGAGAATCAACTAGAATGAGCACACCGCTCATTAGACCCATATAAAGCTGTCAGTACGGACGAAATCATTCCGGCAATGCTACAGGATGCGCTCTGTCTATCCGTGCCATGACTAAAGACGATTTTTAAAAGATGCTTGAAGTAAAGCTAAGTTCAACACTCAAAAGATTTTAGGCCTATGAGCTTAACTTTCTTTCTGCTGAAAACGATAGATAAAATCTTGGCCGCCAAGAACAAATCAGCTGCGCCAACCAGCTGGAATCGTGAAGAAAGTGCCCATTTTTGAAGTGTCTAAATTAGCTGTGATAAATTTCCCTTCTGACAAGCAGATGGCGCTAAATCAGAGTCATACAGCGAGTTATCGAGTACATTAAATTCAAATTTCCTCGATGCGAGATCAACCCTGCTAAGAGATCGAGATAGGAAAAATGGCATCTCCGGTTGCACCGAAGTTATAATACCCTTCACAAATACTAAATATTCCTCACAGGAACTTAATATGTTATCACTCAGTTTGTATGGCTGCTATGTACTATGTACATACCTCATACAAATAATTATATGGGAATTTTAGATTTTGTTTATATTTTTTGTTCACTGGTATTTTTTGAATTTTGGTAAATGTAGAATTAACGGCTGATATGTTGCCGTTAACATGCAACGAAAATTGTTTCATTCTGCTCTCTTTCTTTGTACCGTTACATTAAGAATGTGCTTGTGCATTGGGTATTGCGTAGTAAATATTTATATGTGCAAAATCAATCTAGCTGATCTTTCTTGCTGATATTGTCGCGGATAAATCTTTTTGCGTGAAAATTTGTTTGCAAAACTATTGTAGGTGTATTAACTTGATGAATTATTTGAAATTTTAATACATTTATTTAACTTTAAGCCTAAAATGCCTCGTGGTACTAGTTTGTCAGCCAAGGAACAAGGAATAATTATAGGAATGCATGAAAGCGGTTCCAGAATATACGAGATTGCATCCAATCTAAAGCGGCATCGAAACTGTATATCAAGATTTGTTAAAAATCCCACCAATTATGGTACAGCGCGATGCAGCGGACGGAAAACCAACATTGATGATCGGTGCAAACGGATGATTCTACGGCTAGCAGTAGCGGATTCGATGAGTAGCGGTCAAATACGGACCAAGTTAAGACTGCAAATAACAAGGAATAGAATTGTCCAAAATATTCATGAAAATAAGTTTATCAAACACACCTCCATGGTACCTAAACCAAAGCTCTTGCAAAGGCATATTATAGCACGTTTGCAGATTGCAAATAAATACCAATTCTGGGCCGAAGAGTGGCAGAATATAGTGTTTAGTGACGAAAAAAAATTCAATTTAGACGACCCAGATCATTGCAAGAACTATTGGAGAGATTCGCGTCAGGAACGACGTTCCTGCTACAAGCGAGGCTTTGGAGGCGGTACCTTGATGGTATGGGCTGCAATCTGCTTCAATGGAAAGACACCTATATGCTATATATCCACTCAAATGAATGCTAGTACGTATGTAAATCTTTTGGACAGTGAGTAGATAGAATTTGCTGAAAATATTTGTGGCAATAACTGGACATATCAGCAGGATAACGCTTCAATCCACACGACACAGGTTACGAAGCGCTTCTTTAATGACAGGCAAATTTCCGTATTACAATGGCCAGCATTAAGTCCAGACCTAAATCCGATCGAAGATCTCTGGGGGATCCTCTCTGCACGTGTTTTCCAAAACGGAAGGCAGTTTGAGACTGTACGTCACCTTAAATTAGCCAAAGAGCAAGAATGGGCCAATATTGACATAACTATTCTACAGTCATTAGTTAATTCTATGCCAAAGCGGCTTAATTTAGTTTTAAAAAATAAGGGCAAAACTATTGACTATTAAAGTAGAGATGTCTTTTAGTTGAACTCAAATGAATAAGATTTACAGGCAAAAATAGAAAAATGCACATATAAATATTTACTATAAGCATAAACTTAAATTTTGTTTTTTAGTTTAAAAAAATATTTGAAATTTGTTATTTTTTGTTTTTTTATATCTTATGTAATAATAAAAATAAACCTGCATACCCAGAAATATGTTGCAATTTTGTAATCTTTTCTTTTTTTACAAAAAGTTGATGCACATATAATTATTTGTATGAGGTACATGCTATATGTTGTGGTGTTTCGATCCGAAAAATTTGTTCATATAATTTAGGATTGCCCTAGACAACAATCCATGTCAGATTTCGTGACGATATCTCGACAAAAGAAAAAGTATTTCTTAATAGCACTTGATTCTGATCGTTCAATTTATATGGCAGATACTTGTTATAGTGATTCGATATCGGCGTTTCCACCAGCTGACCAGCTTCTTAAAACAAGGTCATATGCAAATTCTCAGATCGATATCTCAAACATTTAGGGACTAGTCGCGTATATGCAGACAGACAGACGGATATGGCTAAATCATCTAAGCTCGTCATGTTAATCGTTCATATGTATATTTTGTAAGGTCTCCGACGTTTTTTTTATAGTAGAAAGTATGGAGGGTATTAGATAGTAATTTACAACTGTTGTCTCTAGGACAAATGTAATTGAACTTACCCTTTTATTCGATTCCAATATATAGATAGTTGGTAACAAAAATCGGTTATACAAAATCTGGAAAAAATATAAAAAAGTCAATAAGACTAAAGAGAAAGCAGAGTCAATAAGTAACATTTGTGAAATATACATACGGATAGAAAGATCAAGCCGAACCACTTAGTTTAGATAAAGCATTTAATGTTCAAATGAAGAAGTTCTAATAAAAAATAAGGTAATGATAAAGCTAATGAAAAATAAGGTAGCTACTTAATCAGTCGTTGAAATTTATCAACTCTTTATGTAATTATTTCAATGACGGGTAAAAGCATGCCCTCCGATTGGAAGTCTAAGAAAAGGCCAATTCGTAATTGAAATGATTTGACTCTATCACTTTGGCATTCAATCTTGGCTTCCAACTTATTCCAAAGCTTGCATCAACTTGTTGTCGTAAGATTTCTTCAGCATAATGCTGGCAAAACTAGTCGGTATCAGCTAGTTTAATATCCAGTATCCAATAGCCAGTTCAGTACGATTCCCATTCAATTTCTCTACAGTTCACGAAGAAACATGACGATTGTTTATGGAGTGGAAAAAGAATATGAATATATGCCAGTCGCTTCCACGGCAGTCGAATCTAAGTAATCGGAACGTACCCGGATTATTACCCGGCCAAGGACTGTTAAAAAGGAAGCAAGACCCAAAATTACTTTAGGAAACTGCTACAATAACAGCAACGAATATATGCCAAAACATAATGCTTTCATCTAAGAAAATCACAGTCCTTATTGGCTTGGAGATACAACGTCCAAATGAACTTAGATCCACAAAATATACACAATTCGGGACCAACTGGTCAAACCACAGCAAGAAAGAGACATCATTGACAGATTGAAAAGAACAAGTAAAACTTGCCAAATAAAAAAAAGAGTCGAAAATGTTTTGAGTTATTAAAGCAAAACAAATAAATAAACATAATTTGAATTAAGTGAATTATGAAAGATTAGCTATTAAAATAGTCTGTGCTTCAACCTATTCGATGGATGGGCAATACTTCATTTACCACATGTTCACATGTGCGTGATCGCCCTAAAAATGGAAAGTTACATGAAAATATTTCGAAAGCTTTCATAACTTGATAACAGGCGCTTAAAATATTCAATGAAAGTAAAGGCCTTCAGCGACCTTCAGCCAATTAAAACAAATTTAATGTCCACTCATATATTACTGTCACGCAAGTATAAAATAAAAACGAACGACAACTACAACATTAAAACCATTTGCATTCAAAAATGGTTATTTATCATAATTTGAAGGCATGCGCATGCGCAGCGGTAAAAGAAACAAAAAATATAGGAAAAAAATTATAATAAATGAGCAACAAAAAATTAAAAATGAGCCATAAAAAACCAAAAACAAAAACTATAGGCACATATTTAATCTTTTGTTTTCAAATTAAGCCAAACAAAGCACATTTATTAACAGTTAATTAAACAGTTTTGAAAAGAAATCGAATTAAAACGCCTTTCCATAATTCATAAATTCAAGATCGGAGCGCGCAGATAGCATATTTTATAATTTTATTATCATTTCATATTTTTCGTTGAGCGATTGGAGTTGCTTAGGCTCCGTGTTGTGACATTTCGAAAGCAGGTTAGACAATAAATACATTCATACATATGTGTGTTTCGTCACATATGTATGTACATTTGTTTAATGGTGAAAATGTAAAAAAAAAATTTTTTTGGTGAAAATACAGAGAAAATTTTCAAAATTAACAAAAGAGAACTACGAAACTATCAACAACAAAAAACAATAACAACAAATTCACAAATGAAATCACCACAAAAATAATAACAAGAACTTAAAAAAATTAAATCAAACAAAGATAAATAAATAAATGAAATGCAAAAACAATACTATGTAACACAACAACAATATAAAATAAAAACAACAATAAAAATAGTTACAAAACAAAAAAATTTGATGCAACATCAATAAATAAATAACTGAAGTACAACAACAATAAATATATAAAAACCCAACAACAATATGAAATAACAACTACAATAAAAATGAAATCACAACATAAATAACAACAACACTAAAAAATTAGATGCAACATCAATAAATAAATAACTGAAGTACAACATAAATAAACATATGAAAACATAACAACAAGAAAACAACAATTAAAATGAAAAAAAAAAACAACAACAAAAAAATTTTAAATCTAACAAAAATAAAAAAAGCACTAAATAATAATACAACAAGAATTAAAGAATACGGTGTAACAACAATAAAATAAAAAGCTACAACAAAAAAATTCTAAATACAAAAAAAAAATTACAACAACAACTAAAATTTACTAAAGGGCAATAAAATGAAAAAATGTCATGTGTACATATGCCCTCTCACACATAGTACCGTAGTAGCACGAACACACGCACTCATATCACCACCTTCAAGTGAAAAGCCATAAAAATATGATTTCCACTACGTTTTGGGTAACACTTCATAAAAATAAGTGTGCGTGCTTGGGTTTCCAAATGTAAATAGTAAATGCAAGTAGAAACTATTTTTTTTCAGAAATAATAAAAGACAAAAAAAAAAAAAAAAAAAATACAAAAAAACACAAGAAAAAATGTAAGCCGCCAGTACCAAAGCTATAATACCCTACGCAGCTGCATTTCTTATTGTATAGGTTAAGCGAGGTTAGTCTGGTAGGCTAATAAGTCACGCATAGACCAGTTTTGGTACTTCGAGAAACCAAATGGAATTCCGTGACGAAATCCATGAGAATTTCATCTGACTCTGTGGCCTCACTAACGATTTTGCTTTCTGTGCCTCATACTGTGAGATCCCAATTCCTTAAATCGCATCCTTGCCAATGTGGGGCAAGTGTACGAAAGTTGTTTCATTGCTTCCCTGGTGTCTTACGTTTGACATTTCCTGAAGTCTTCTCGTTCTACCAGCCCCATTCTGCAGGCGTGTACCGCCAACAGACCAGTGAGTATTCCAATAATGCTTCCACAGTTCCATCTATCGAGGACAAGTAGGAACTTTGTATGTCCCACACATGTCTTTTGCAGGCTTGCACTCAATTGGATTGTTCCATCGCATTTAAATTTTCTTTGTCATGCTCTTGTCCAGATCGTAGTATAGAAAATTAGTGGATTTTCCAATGCTGATCATGTCTTCGGGTGCCACCAATCTTGGTAATCTCGTCCACTATCACATTGCCTCGATAGCTTTATGACCTTATACCCAGTAGAAGTGGGGTCGCTTGGTTCTGGCGAAATTCTGCACTGCTGATCTGCTTTCCAAGTCACTTTTGACTGATTGGCTGTTCACGGAGGTTTCGACTCTGGAGTTGTCTGCTAGTGTATTAGAGCTAGCACTGCGGTATTCCCAATAGCGAAAACCTTTAAAAGGCTGTCTTATGCCTAATTCTGGGCAGCATATCCTCGTACCAACGCGGTCCAGCATTTTCAAGACATCCGTATAAGTGTTTAATGTGTTACGTGGAACAACAACCATCTTCTTCTATGTTGACCCTGAACTTTCTTTCTTAATTGAATAGTGGAATTATGATGTTGTAGCTGACCAAGCCGTCATTGCCCACCAAATTCTCCTGCAGCATTTTATTTATGCCGCGCTTGTTCCACTAGCTTCTGGTAGGCAGATTTCCGTAGGGGACAGCCTCTACACTATAACACCGTAGAACAGAACCGGTCTTACAATCGCGGCCACAGTGCATGAGAGCGGAATAAAGGACACAGGTTGTAGCGTGTACAGACAACAACAGGTTGTTGTCCAAGACTACCCCAAGGTACGGTCAAGGTGCGGTCCTAGAGGGAAATTCTTAACCTATTTATAGAAGGGAGCTTCCTGTGGCATAAAAGCGGATAAAAAAAATCTCATTTTGATTTTGATAAGTCAGTTTGTATGGCAGCTATATGTTAAAGTAGACCGATACCCTGTATCTTAAACAGGTTAGGTTAGGTTAGGTTAACCTGGTGGACCAATTGTCTTCCTTTGCGCTACCAGATGGAGTTCAGTTGCTAAGTCTAAGAGGAGTAGTCATCCTTTAGGATGCCTGAGCTTGACGCGACAGACTCTGCGGTTTCACTATCGATACCTTCTCCTATGTATCATACCGTAGGGACCTCAGATGCTTACAACGTAGTCTTACCAATGCGGGACAAGTGCAATATAGAGGCTCCATTATTTCCCTGGTGCCCTGCTCTAGACATTTGCTGCAGTCTTCTCAATCTACAGCCCCATTCTATTTCTACAGTCTATTCTATCGAGTGCCAATCGTGTGCAGGGTATAAGAACAATAATTAAAAAGACTTAAAACGAACAAAAAAATCATAAAAAAAAAAATAAAATCAAACAAGAAAAAACGTTAACTTCGGTTGCACCGAAGCTAAATACCCTTCACAGGTGCATTTCTGTTAGTAACTATTTGTTCAGTTTGTATGGAAGCTATATGCTATAGTCAACCGATCTGAACAATTTCTTCGGAGATTACATTGTTGCCTTAGAAAATAATATATACCAAATTTCGTGAATATATCTTGTCAAATGTGAAAGTTGTCCATACAAGAACTTGATTCCGATCGTTCAGTTTGTACGGCAGCTATATGCTATAGTCGACCGATCTGAACAATTTCTTCGGACATTACATTGTTGCCTTAGAAAATAATATATATCAAATTTCGTGAATATATCTTGTCAAATGTGAAAGTTGTCCATACAAGAACTTGATTCAGATCGTTCAGTTTGTATGGCAGCTATATGCTATAGTCAACCGATCTGAACAATTTCTTCGGAGATTACATTGTTGCCTTAGAAAATAATATATACCAAATTTCGTGAATATATCTTGTCAAATGTGAAAGTTGTCCATACAAGAACTTGATTCCGATCTTTCAGTTTGTATGGCAGCTATATGCTATAGTCGACCGATCTGAACAATTTCTTCGGAGATTACATTGTTGCCTTAGAAAATAATATATACCAAATTTCGTAAATATATCTTGTCAAATGTGAAAGTTTTCCATATAAGAACTTGATTCCGATCGTTCAGTTTGTATGGCAGCTATATGCTATAGTGGTCCGATATCGGCCGTTCCGACAAATGTGCAGCTTCTTGAAGAGAAAATGACGTTTGCAAAATTTCAAAACGATATCTTAAAAACTGAGGGAATAGTTCGTATATATACAGACAGACGGACAGACGGACAGACAGACGGACATGGCTAAATCGACTCAGCTCGACATACTGATCATTTATATATATACTTTATAGGGTCTCCGACGATTCCTTCTGGGTGTTACAAACTTCGTGACAAACTTAATATACCCTGTTCAGGGTATAAAAATAAAAAAAAAACAAAAAAATAAAAAAAACAAGAAAAAAAAAAATTCAAAGAAACAAATAAAAACGCGTTTAAACACCAAATTGTAGGTGTGCATAAGTAGAGCTTGCGCATGCCAAAGTGTGGCATGTGGCAGCTAATAAAAATATTTTGTTGTAAAAAACACGAACAATAATAAAATTACACCACAAATGCCACTTTTGTCACTTCGCAATCGCGCTTCAAATGTTTTCCAGCAAAATGAAAATATAAAAATAATAAAAACAAAAATAAAATCATATCTGAGACGCTGTAAACTGTAAGCCACGGCGTTGGCACGCAAATTCCCAGAAGGTCACCGGCAAGCACCGTTTTGTGCGCGGCACTGTGCTCTGCAACACGCAGCACACGTTGCCGTAATGTGTGCCACACATGCCAAATGAATATGACTAACGACAGAGGGACGCACGAACGCCCTTACGCCTTGGACACAGCCACAACCGGCTAGTCAAGCCGCACACCAGCTGATCTTATCGCCCGCCCGTGCACCACAACGACGAAATTTTTGTTTATTATTTATTTACGTTGCCTTCGGTGTTTAGTTCACTGCTTTATTGACTCTTTCTTATTGTTATTGTTACTTTTTTTTTTTTGATTTTCGGTTGACCAGTTGAAATTAATAAGAAATCATATAAAATTTATGCTCGAAATAAAGCGTTATCAACGCCAAGTTAGCGCATGAAATCCAATTAACTTTCGGAGGGGGTTAATTAATATGCGTGAAAGTTGTAGACGTTCGTGCCGTGTGCGTGCGTCCGCCCGAGTGTGTGGGTTCGTTTAAATATCATTTTAATGATTTAATTTTTCTGTCGTTTAAACCTTTGTGTGTGTGAGTGTGTGGCTCCATAAATATGCATAAAAAATATTACTGAATCGAAACGGGTTGGAATGACAGGCATGTTTTTGTGTTACTCGTTGTTGTTTTAAATAAAACCCATCTGTCATTATGATTTTCTGCCGGTCTAAATTTTTTCATGACAGAGAGACATATGAGCATTGGACTAAATATTTCATTTATGAAATTTGAATTTCAAAATTTGCAGGTTTGTATTTATAACCTCTATATTCGTTCAAGTTATACTAATTGGCTCTAATGAATCTCATACAAACAATAAGCAACTTGATACGCAATCATGGGCAACATTTTAACTATTTTTGTGGTTATTGTAGTGTTATTATAGACTTCATAGTTTTGCAGTGATTCTAGGAGTTGTCCAACCTTAGTCTATTTTAAATTAGGGAATGTACCGGTTACGTGGACGTTTTCTTACGTAAAGTACTTATTACGACAGATAATGGAGAAATGCCAATCAGAGCCAAGAACCAAGACTCATGAACAGCTGCTTCGGATCTAACCTTGAACCTATAGTCACTTATGAATTTCAGAAAATATTTTTTTTTTATCGAAATATTTATCATAAATTGTGACAAAAATGAACCCGGAAATTGTAAATAAAATGCAAAATATTTAATTATTCATCAATATTTATTTTGCCGCCTTTAAGGTAATCCCTACCAGATGTAATACACTTATACCAACGATGCTTCCAGTCCACGAAACATTTTTTATAAGCACTTTTTAGGATGACTTTCAGTTCTTTCAGCGAATGTTGTTTTATAAATTTATCCGAATGAAAGCGGGTTCCATTGAACGGCAATTTCAGTTTGGCTTTAAATTCCGTCATAATCGTGGATCCATGCGATAGTGGGTCATCATCGTGAAAAATTAATGAATTGTTCTACGATAATTCCGTCCGTTTTCAACGGATGTTCTCACTCAAACGCCTCAATACGGCCAAATAGAACTCCTTATTGATCGTCTGTCTCTCCGGAACAAATTCGTGATGCATTAAACTACAAAAATCAAAAAAAAAAAAAAAAAGAGCATCACCTTAGGCAAGCATGTCCAAAACAACCTTTTTACAGTACTCATTTAAAAAAAAAATCAGCTTTATCGGAACGAGTCCAGCAAGAACGCGTTTCATACTCAAAATATCTACCGAAATCCTTCGAATGGACTAACTAGAGTTGTCGAGCATTCTTGATATCACTTGCCTGACTTGCCTTTTCAAACATCATTTCCTCCTCTCTTTTTTAATAGTTGTCCATTGATGAGGTCGAAGGTCGTCCAGAACTAGACACGGTTTCAACGATCTCTCGACCTTCTTTGAAGGCTTTGTATCACTCGTAGGATTGCGTTTTTAATAAAACTAACTCACCCTTAGCCTTTTCCAATATTATCAATGATTCCATATACGAAATTTCGTTAGAAACACCAAATTTGAGACAAATTATTTGTTCGATATTTTTATCCATTGTAAAAATCGCAACGCACTGCTGAGGTGCACCGACTTAAACTTCTGTCGTACACAAACTGACTGATACATCGCGCTCAAATTTGGCATAGTAATTAAGAACAGTCCAACCAACCAAGCAAAATACATTTTTTTTTTTTTTTGAAATACCATTTACCCGGGGTAATTTTAACAATTTTCGGCTGCTTTTTTACCACAATATGTATTGAGTGTACATATACATATATAAGATTGTGAGCGTATTTCCAAGAATTTTTTAACTTCGTCTAATCGTCACCCAAAAATGTAAAAGCGTTTTTATCGAAACGCCGTTTTCAGAGTCGGTGAGAAAAATTTTTTCGACGTCTGGACCGATAGACTTGATATTTTCGGACGATTCTTGTAAATATTTGCAAGGTAATAATCGAAGGACTAAGATTTTTGACAATGATTTCGATTTTTTAAGCCATTCTAAAGTGTGAGTTGTTTTCAGATAAAGCCACATTTTTAGAGGACCGTCATTTTGTCAAAAAATCAAAATATTTACTAGTGGATACTCTTGTATTAACCCAGCGAACAAGAGCCTAGCTATTGCATTGTAAAGGCATATGGTCCAAGTTTTTCGCTATGTGGGTTCCACTTCCAGCATCTTTATCTGAACTAGAGCTCACTATGACTTATTAGACTATGAAGCCCAATATATCTAATAACGCAGTCTTCAGAAGATTCAATGAAAAAAATATATTTAGATCTTGAGAGTCCCAAATAGTAGAGCCATGTTAAAATAAGCCTTATTATATAGCTAAGTTAGAATATTGCACGTGCAACGTAAAATAAGTTATACCCGGCAGACTTTAAAGTCTCGGGTTATGTAAAATACGAGTAAACGCTTCCATTGTTGACATTCCGCCTTTTCTGTCTACACCAATTGATTTAGGGATTTAAAAACAAGCAGTTCACTCTGAATGTAGCAGAAATTTGGGCGAGTAGAGAAGATTTTTCAGAGGAAATCGGAATATCAATTCAAGTGCTACCATTTCACCCAGAAAAAAGGACGGTTTGTGGGCCGGTGGAGTCATCGGTCCACATTTCATCAAAAATGATGCCGGCGAGGAAGTAACCGCCAATTACGACCGTTATCATGATAACCGACTATTTGATGCCTGAAATTGAAGCTCGTGATTTCGGCAAAATTTGGTTTCAACAAGATGGCACCACTTCCCACATATAGCACATTACAGAGAGAACACTTCGATGAGCCGGTCGATTGGCCACTAAGATTGTATGAGGTCACACCGTTGTACTTTTTCCTGTACGGATATGTAAGGTCTAAAGTCTATGCGGAGAATCTGCTTCGATTCGGCCTTGGAGCAAAACATCACGCGCGTCATTCGCCAGTTACCAATCGAAATGCTCGAACGAATCATTGGACTCAACGGAAAAAATAAATGCAAAAGAATGTTCTTATGAATGGAAAAAACATTCCCCATAAAATAAAAAACTTCTATGTTTTTTCTTTAGAAAAGTAGGGTCCCACGAAAGAGATTTCCCTTAACCTACAGTGGATTTTGCTTTACATTTATTCTACAAAGGTCTTTAAGCTCGCCACCTTTTAAGCATTGATTGCTTAAAGTCGAAATGCGGATTCTTGAAAATCTTAAGGACAAAATCCTTAATTGACGGATGGATGGTTGAAAACTGCCATAAATCGAGAATTGAAATATAATAAAGATCATAAATAGCAGGGACAGCATTAGCAAGGCTTTTTCACTATCCCGACTTAATACAAAAATAAATAATAAATACAAGACATAACACTATTATACTGCCCTGAAAAATTAGTCTCCTTTTCTGTACTAAATGAACACTCGTTGTTTTTCCGTAATACCTTCATTACTTTAGTAAATAATTACCTTTAATTTGCACACTCACAATTAATCTACTTCAAATTACAATATTTAAATTACCCTCAAAGCGGAATGTACAAGAAAGCTGCGCCGACTTGAAAAGCTAATAATGACTGGGCAAATCACACAAATCATCTACGCTACAGACACTTTTACGCAAACTTTAGTGCTCATAAGCATAAGTGGGCGGGGACTTGGGCTTACAAGGCAAACAGCGGAACGTGTAACTTGCGAAGAAAACGAAAAAAATCGGTAGAGAAGACAGACAGCAAGCAGAGGGGGTATTTGAGGAATTTTACCGGCTGACAAGGGATGGAGAAAATGTGGGCGTCTGCACTTTACTGTGAAGGAAGCAGCAGACAACACGAATGGTGGGGGCAGTAGAAGTTTATTTTGCATACCAAAAAAACAAGAAGAACAAAGTAGCTGCTACTAAGGACAGGTGTTTGTGTAAAAAGAGCTCTCATCTTCTTCTTGAAAAAAATGTAATGATGAAAATATAGATTCTAAGAGGCAAATATAAGTCCATCAATTGTATTAAATAACTCATGACATGCTGAATAAAGCGATATATGGAGCTGAAAATTTTAATTTTATGAGATTTCATAACACATGACATTTACTTCGACTTTTGTGATTAAAAAAGGTGAAGTCATTATTTGAACTGTCCTGACATGAGACCGGATGAAAATATAAGAACCTAAAGTAAAATATAACTTTACAATATGCTCTCAGACTTATCCCAAAACAAACAACAATTAAGACAACATTTCCTCATGAAGACCAAAACGATTTGATTAAGCCCACCGTTTCCCAAAAGGTGGAGTTCTCACCATCAACCCAATGAAACCGAGATTGTTTTATTTAGTAAAAGATTCTATACAAGATTTCGGTGGCACAGATGCCGCAAACGAGAGACAGCCGTCTACAACCGGCGAATGCACTGAAATATCTAAGGCTCATTCTGGATAGGAAGCTTTCATTAAAGCCGAATACGGAGCCATAGGCAAAAGATGAGGTCTCTCACCGAAAGTGGTCCTCTAGCTCTACTAAACCATAGTGCACATATTGCCTGTAGACATCGTGGGAAGATGCGTATGGCTGCGAAAGTTGCTATCAGACTCAGAGACTTTATGTTTCTAAAATTTCCCGTGTCTGAACACTGGGAAATCCTCACTCTTTTTGACCCTATACAGTATCACTTGCATCATGGAGTCGCCAAACCGAACTTTGGTGGCTCCATCTCTGCTTATATACCGGCGAGAGAGTTTTTGGTGGGGGAAGGTTGGTAAAAAGATTTACTGTCAGAAGATCTCTATCAATTCCAGCTTCAGACTTAGTGTCGTTGTGATAAGAATGTTATGGGTGCCAGGCACAGCGAAATCGCAGGAAACTGCAAAGCTGACGAGTTTGCAAGAAAAGGCACACCAGAACCTCCATCGGCAGAATTTATGTGAGTTACTGCTGCGGTAAGCTATTGTATTCTACTACTAGACATCTGTGCATCGCGAAAGCTTGGCCAGCGCTGGGCCACCATCGGTACATGCCTTGTCGCAAAAGCCTTTTTGGCCCAAGATTGATCGCCAGAGATCCAGTGATCTATTTGCCCTGAGTAAGGCTAGGCTCTCCCTAGTTTGGGGCTTTTAACAGGTCATTGCCTCATTCGCATCCACACAGTAAGACTGGGAAACCTAACAGACGTCATCTGCAGGAGCTGTATGGAAGAAGATGAGGTGGAAAAAACTCGACACTTCCTTCTTTACTGTCCTGCAAAGTGAAAAAATAGAGAAAAAGTGTACAAGCAAAAAATGTCTAAATTTCGCCACGACCTAACCTCAAAACAAACTATTTGAAAAGCCGCCGCATAGGGGTGCCAAAGCGTAGTGAAAAAAATTAGCCAAATAAAAGAAACAGCTCCCCTCAAACAGGAAAGGAATTTCAAGCTGACCGCCTTTGCTGCTTTGCATAGCTATTTTGAGCCTGCCGCCTTCAGAGATATCGACACAGAGCGGTATACGATGCGGGCTACTTGCCACTTCTGGTGGCATGCGGCATGCTAAACTGCGAAGAAAAAAAGCGTCAAATATTTCCGGCAAATTAAAGCTAATGAAAATGCACGGAACAAAGGCGAAGAGCAAGAAGAAAAAAGAATAAAAATAAGGGTGCTTACTGAGTAGAAGAACATGGGTTTCAAGGAGAGTGGTAGGCGTCTTGCTACAACAAAAGCACCAAAGATGATGGCGGTTTTGGTGGCTTGTTGCATGTACACCGTACAACTTGTATACGCTGGGCGCTGAAGTATGGTGTCAAGGAAAACCAAAAGCAAGCAACAAAAATGTTGGCGCCCTTAAAATAGAAGAAGAGGAAAGAGAAGGAACAAAATGAAATGCTTCGAAGAAAAACTGACATTCATAATTCATGCCAGGACTCGCAACAAACCGGCTTGCTAGTCACACCCAAACGCACTTGTCTACGGTGTAAAGTCTTGAATTATGGATGCAATTTTTATAGCAACAAAAATAACAAAAACAACAGCATTTGAAACAACAACAACGCGTATATTTGAATATAGCGCACTTATTCGCCGAAAACTTCTCTCTGCTTGGGGGTGGTGGT
This sequence comes from Bactrocera zonata, assembly GCA_037783105.1. Taxonomy (NCBI): domain Eukaryota; kingdom Metazoa; phylum Arthropoda; class Insecta; order Diptera; family Tephritidae; genus Bactrocera; species Bactrocera zonata. Next base: position 744,807 of record JBAWJQ010006014.1, on the reverse strand, counting down.
GGTTGGATGGCGTGTTTCAGACGTGTATCAAGCGCCGTTATGATAACGGTGGCAAACAAATGCACCGTTACGCGTAAAAGTCAAAACTTTCTGACAGCCGTATCTTGTCTGCGAAATTATCTTACAAAACATAGCTATTACTGTCTTCCAGCGTGGGTGGCTGGCGCTCCTTCCTCAAACTTTCGCACCCGACACTCATTCATCACCTTACCGTGTACTTGGTGGCGCTGGCTCATCATTGCTTGATGATGCGTACTTTGTATTCGTTTACGAGTCATGAATGCGTATTTTTTCGGCATTCATAATGTGCTCCATTCGAATTTAAATTCCATGCCACTAAATATTGCACTTATAAGTAAATATGTATGTACATTTATAGCGGCATTTGTTTTGTTATTGTTGTTGGCTTCGTTCTTGGTTTGGGTGGTAGGCAATCGCTTGATGAATTGGGCTCGTAATCGTTATAAACATTATTCATCGCCATTAGACATGTTCGTTTAAATGTGGAGTTCGGGACTAACACTCCTCGGGTTTGACTTATTACCATTGTGTTCACAGTCGATTTGTTACAGTTGATTGCTGGCTTAGAAATCGAATGAAATTAATATAAGCTTTCGATATCAATTGCTGAGCACTTATTTCAGGGTTACGGGTTTTAAAAGCTCCGAAAAAGCTTCAATTCGGGTCACCTAATCGGAGTCTTATGCGGTAGGAGTGGAATAGATTTATTGAACTAACGAAAGTTTCTAATACCGCAATGCAGGCTGACTTCTGAGAGGTAGTTTTACATAGACAGTGTTCTGGTAGCTTTTTCGAGAAATAGAGAATTCAAACAATACAGTCTAAAAAGAGTTCCTAGGACTTGACCTTTTCTCAATAACAGAGAAAGTTTATAGTGTTATATTAAAGATAATTTTTTGAGGACATAGTTATTATAAGTTTTGACAGCTAATTATGAAGTGGCTTTCGCAAATTTAAGGCTCAGTAGAGAAAACCAGACCGAGAGATCCCTCTTATTCACAGAATAAATGTCTTCGAGGCAACCATTTAACTGCAGACTAATTAATTCGTCAGAAAAACTTTTAGAGTTAAGTTTAAGTCTCGAAAGACAACCACTGTAAAGTTGAACCCTCTAGGAACTATACCAGTGAAACTGATATTGGCAAAAGGCGAAAAGAGAAGTAAAATCCTCTTTCGACAAAACACAAAGATCAAACTCTACAAGTCCCTCATCATTACCGTCTTGCAATATAATGCGGAGTCATGGACTATGACAGCATCTGATGAGTCGACGTTAAGAGTTTTCGAGAGAAAGATTCTGCGGAAGAACGGCGAATACCGCAGTCGATGGAGCGATGAGCTGTAGGAGATGTAAGACGACATCGACATAGTTCAGCGAATCAAGAGACAACGGCTGCGCTGACTTATCTTCCAATCAACAGAGAACTTTTGTGTTCAAATATTAAAGCCCTTAGAAATTTAGGACTTAGCAGCGGGAAACATAACTGCAATTATCACAAGGGCTTTGATAGCTTTTCGGGAGAAAGCCAAAGTAAAATTCTACGGAATCTGTTTGGTGGAAGGCGCCGGAAATGGATTCACCCGAGAAAAAATTGGCGAGCGTTTAATGCGCTGTCTCATCAGCATATATGGTGCACTACCTACCATATCAACTATGGTGCTGAATGCTGCATATATCACCCGTGGATATAACTGCCGCAAAAGCTGCCCAGAAATTCAAAGATCTGGGTACTTAGATGAATGCGACCTGAGCACTCTGAAATCTTCGCACACTTTGATTTCATACCGGAAAACTTGGATTATCAGGTCGCCGAAGCAACAATTTGGGAACTTTCTAACGCCTCCAGTTCCAAAGAGCAGCTGTGCAGACGTAAGATTTGTTTTTTTTTTTTTGTTTTGGTAAGAGGTCAAGGGAACTCTTCGCTCTCAGCGGGATCCACCTTTCGGTGGTTGTAGGAGTTCTAATTGGAGACTGTCCGAACGGGACTCAAACAGAGATGGAATAACTAACCGGCTGGCAGCTTCATCAACTGTTAGCAAGAAGACGAGATAGAGTATATCCCGCTTTTGCCAGATCAAAGCAAAAACACCTCGGATCACATACTTTTAGACAAGCAGGAGAAATAGCGGAAATAGAAATAAACCACCTAAGCAGGTTTGTAATAAGTTCAGGGCATCGCAAAGCACTGTACATAACAGTCTAAGTTTGATCCCCCGCAATTGCTGAGGAATCCATTTAGCCATCGAGCCTAACCTAACCGTTCCGGAGCTTTTTTTTCAAGTTGGCCTTTGCTTCCAGTTCCAGCCGCACATGGCATATAATTGAAACAGGAAATAAGAACTCCTATAAGCGTTTGACTCATTAAAGATCAGAAGCTCGAAGGTTTAAGTCAGAAAGAGAAAAAACATATATACTCGTACATATCATACAAAGATTCCAAAAAAATATTGTAAAATTTTAACTTCAACTTTGATGAACTAAAGATAGAATACTTTGTTTGTTTATTAAAATCATAAACATTTGAAGAATTCAATCCTACTTTCTTACACTTCAAACCGTAAACCAGTGTGAATAAATTCAATATTAACACTTGTACTTCACACTTATCCCTTTCCCCATTTTTATACAGCCTCTCTGAAGCACTTGTCCATAAGGCACATATACATGCATACAAAAATAAATACTAATCCATTGACTCTCCCACCTCCCTTAAGCGCCTTCACCACGCGCCGGTTGAGTGCTCTTTAATATACTTAAGTAAATAAAAATATGCTCGAGGGTCCTTAGGCAAAAGGTCGCATATTAAAAATGCTCACAAAAACACAACGAACGAACGAAGGGTAATAAGAAAACGAAGGATAAAGTAAATATAAATAATAAAAAAAATAACAAGTGATTTCAAAATATTTTCATAAGCGCTTTTTGTAAACAAATAAATTCTTCAAAGTTGGTTGCTGAAGCGCGAAAAGGAAAAGAAGCTGGACCAATAATTGAGAGGATGAAACACAAAGAACAAGTAGGATATAGGAAAGATGCATATTTTTCCCTTGCCAGGGATAAGGTGAATTACACATTTATGAACAGTTTTCTTAACTAAGAAACAAAGAGGTTATGTTTCATACATATATCCACATATACCACTACCTTTCAATTTTAGGAAAAATATCATCAATATTTGAAGTATTTCTTAATTTTTATGATTTCTAAATTCCTTGACCTTTCCGATTTAATATACCAACACATTTTGACTCGATTAATGGTAAATGTATTTAAGTTCTACGAAATTCCGCAAACATATTGTGATCTTAGGCGAAAAGCTTTGATGGGAACCCTAAACAAAATACATTTGGAGTCCAAGCCAATCTAATCAATGAGGAAAGTCTCTGCAGCTAGTTTTAACTCGTGAAAAAAGAACGTAAACTGTAAACTCGGAACCCACAAAGCATAAAATTTTGTTGAGTATGTATAATTTTTTACTCGGTAGGAAGACAATAAAACCTTCGTTCGGAAGGGGAATCGTAAAAAGAGTTTAGTCAGAGTTAGATTAAGTTAGGTTAGTTAGGCTATCAAGCTCATCCACACACACCTGGACTATGCCATAAATATAGAACTCCTGTAGTTCAAACATATAAGTCAGAAAATCGTCTTGTGGCCAATACAAACTTGCTCAAGCATTTGCGGCGAGAGGTTTCCACCACGTCTTCTTCTATATAGCTTTTGAAGCTGAAGCTTCGTAGGGCAATGGCAAGTTAGAATCCACATAACTATGCAAAGACTAGCCTTACTAAGGGCAAAGAGCTTACCGGATTGTTTACGATCGATCCTGGACCAAAAGAAGCTTACGACATTGCATTATAAATGATGGCCCAGCGCTGGCCAAGTTTTCGCGAAGCTCAACTATCCAGTAGTAGTACTAGTAGTAGTAGGCGGGCTGGGCACAGATCCGTTCCCATTTTACTGATAGGTTCAATATTCCTTGCCAATTCATCAGCTTTACAGTGGCCTGCGACTCCGCTGTGACCTAGCATTCTTTGCCAGAGTTAACTCCAGATTAATATAAAGTTGCAAATATGGACTATATTTGTATTTTTATGGTTCTGATTAGTGAGCAAGACTTCTGAAGTTGGTTCTTCCAGCAGTACAGTCCAAAAAACCAGAATTCGTTGCCAGTTCGGTCAAAGTACAGTAAGATGTAAAGTAGATAGGTGAGTGCCACGATGAAGGGATTGATTGGATAACCTCTTTCGAAGGTTAGTCATAGGTTAGATTGCAGATGTAACTCCACTAGATAAATAACTCTGCGGATAGAAATTCTCCCTTTTAAACAACTAATGTTTGTTGAAATGGGTATCTATGTTGATCAACGGTATCAGTCCTTTTCTGAAACAGTTATCTAAAGCGATCTTCTATGAGAGGACTTTTCTTGGGATTTATAACTAGGTGGGGAAAAAAAGGTATATACTGAAGGTCGACAGGGTTTTTTAAGAATGCATGTTCTTTGAGTAGGATAATTTCCTAAAACGCCTTTACACCATAGCCTTTAAATACATGTGTTTTGGGTAGGATAATTTCCTTTCCATGGTCTTCATGACTGTTTAAAAGAGAACTCTTTGAAATTGAACAATTCTTTTGAAATTCACATGAGTTTTTTTGGGGTACTTCCATCTCAGTAAATACACAAATTCCAAATGCTCCGAAATTTTGTTTGCTTCCAGCGTGTTATCATCGCAATTCGACCTAACCTGAAATTCCTTCATGAGGTTCGTACCAATACAACAACGTCTCTATCACCGCCCTCTTTTAGATTGGATGGAAATGTGGGATCGTTTGAAATGCTGGAGATGTCCTTCTTATAGTATAAACAAAACTTACTAATGGATAAGTAAAACTGCAAACCGAATAATTTTTAATCAAAAGTAACACCCACTGGAATAACGCCCACAAAAAGAAAAAACAATAAAAACAAAGAAACAAAAATGCTGAGCAAATCATGAATGGAAAGAACAAAAAAGGAAAAAAAAAACAACGAAGAGAAGAGAAATGCCAGTGGAGGGCACATAAAGCGTCGACAGGAGTCTGAGGATAATTTGTCAATGCAAATCCATCAATTTTGAAATTTTCATAAAACGCCAGACAAGCGACATTATTACCCTCACAGCGGTGGTGCAGCTATGAGCTGCAAATACATAGAGACATATAAACTTTATGTTTATGTGTGTGTGTGGGTATTTACAGCAACCTTTACGTCAATCGAAGGATTTGGAGTTTTTTGTTGTAGTTTGCTATTTGGATTGTTGCAAAGAAGCTGTGGTGTGGGTGCTAAAGCTGACTGTAGTTGTTGTTACTATACTGATTGTTGTTGTTATCATCATTTTTGTTATTGCTGTTGCTATCGTTGATATCAAACGACATTAACCTTTCGCGCATATATCCGCTTCCGCCGTTTTGCGGCTCTAAATAACCACCCACAGGGTTTGTGTTGCATACACACAGGCGACAGGGCTCAAGCAGCACACAATCGCATGGTAGTTGTTGTTTTTTGAGTTATTTCTTTTACTACATCGTGTGAGTAATTTGTTTGGGCCAACGTTTACCCTTTTACCGTTAGCTTTTAAAATTATCAAATTGTATTGAAATATTATAATTCCATACGAACACACACATACAAGCACACACATATATGTAAATACCCATTTTTCCATACTATACAGCCAGCGAGTCAAATGAACCTGCGGCTATTTGGGGTTGTAAACAACAACAATAAAGCAGCGTGTTGCTGGCTGTTGGCTGCTGGCACTTTGGCTTTGGCCAGCAATTTTAATGCGTTGAATTTCTCGCTTTTGAATGGCTTATGAAATGTGTTTTGCTCATTTGGAATTTACTGAAATTTTATTTATTCATTTATAATGCCCGCCAGGCGGTAAGGAGATGGTGATGGTGATGCTGTTGATGTTGCTGCGCGTGGTGTGGGTGTATGCAGACTGCTGATGACGCTCTTTTGTATGGCCTTTTTGTAATTGCGAGTGTGTATGTGTGAGTGTGTTTGTGAGTGTGGTAGATTACCTTCACGATTTGAATGCTGCTGTGCTAAGCTTTTAATTGCAATTGCTTTGCGAAGTAATAAATAAAATTACTGCATTAGTGGGTGATGAATTGGAAGGAAGGGATCAGAGTTACCAATGGTGTATGGAAGATGGATTAATTGTAGAACTCCAGCGGATAATATAATTTTTTGTATATTTATAAAGCTAAACGTCGATATGTTGGGACCGAAAAGTCTGTCGAGATTTTGGCTTTTAATTAATTTAGAAATTAAGTAATTTTTTCGGTTGTTTGATTTGAGATAATTTGAAGCGAAAAATTTAGACAATAAAAAATAATAATATTAACCTCAGCAACATAGAATCCTCTTAAAAAGCAAGGAAAAGTAAGAGTGTAATTTTGATCGGTCTTTTTATATGACAGCTATATTCCATAATAGTCTGGTCTGAAAAATTTCTTCGAATATCTAAGCATTCCTATGGAAAATAATTCATGGCGAATTTTATGAAGACATTTCGTTAAAAAAGTATTTAGTACAAAAACGTAATTTGACAAGGTAGCTATATGCTACAGTAGTACGATAACGGCAATTCGAACAAATTTTTCGAATGGAGAACGGATAATAAGCAGTTCTTTGTAGAGAAAAGGACGTGTGCAGATTAATATCTCAAAAACTGAGGGTCTTATTGGCGTAAATACATAACAAATTTATATTATTTATAGGGTCTCGGAGAGGATGTAGTACAGGTCGCCTTCAAGTTGGTGCATCCTGTGTAACGCTAAATGACCTGCGGCCTGTACGGCCTTTCAATTCCTTACGACTGTAGCTGTAGAACCGGATTATGAGTAGGATTAGCTCTTTAGAATTTTGGTAGAACCCTGGGCTGGTGGTTGCGGTATTCAGTAACCTGAGTATAATGTGGTGACTCTCATCAAAAATGGCTGACGTATTAATATCGCAACCGCCCGCGTCCCGTTAAAACCCTGGCAGGCCTCAGAGTATGTTCCCGTCGTAGGTGTAGGTTGAAACGATTCCATTTTTGCGCTGGTCGACTCTGAACGTCAATCCTCTCCTTGGCCTCGCTACAGAGACAACCATCCGAGGGACGGATAACGACTCTGAGTGGCGAACCCTTTTGTATGGACACAATGAAGACAAACGTTGGTGAAAAGGTGACGAAAAAAAGTGAAGGGATGTCGAGACCCGGCTGAAAGTACTACGGGTGAAAGTACTGGCGAAACGCAGTAATACCGATATCCCAATAGGAATTTCTACTTCAGGCAATTCTACGAGTAGTAGGATGGGGCCAGTGAACTTCTACTTGTATGGGTCAAAGCTTTGGGAGGAAGGTTGAGGAAGGTGCCTACCGTCAGGAGCACTCTGTCAACTTAAGTTTCAGACTCCCTGACTATTGTAGTGTCTTCTAAACCGAAATTGCAGCCATTAAGATAGCAGTAGATTTACTGCTCCGGAGTGCAGCCTTCTTCAGAGAAGTGACCATCCACTAAGACAGCAGAGCGGCGATACTTTGTAATAAGACTGGTATGAGAGACGGTCACGGGAGAATTGCAGGAAATTGTGAAGCTGATGAGCTAGTAAGAAAAGGCATCCTAGAACCGCTTACGGTAGAATGGGAGCGGATTGGTACTCCCGTAAGATCTTGAGTCAAGCAATTTTGTTGAGCTACGAAAATGGATCTTTTTAATTGTTGAAAGAATGTTTTTTTAATTTCAGATTATTAAGGATTCTTTTGGAAAGTAATACAACCAAAATTAGCTTGGTTTGAATAATTTGTCTATAACCTATTATTAGCACAATTGCCAGAAGTAAGCAGCGTAGTGAGTGAGTTTTTTTATAAGATCTCAAATGGGAACGGAAAACATTGTCAAAAATTCGTCAAAGTTATTGCAAAATTAAGAGATGAAGAATGATGGACTAGTCACTATACCCAGCTATCACAATATACTATATTTCTGGATGAGAAACCAATGTATAGGAAAAAGCAAACCTACAGCAGATGGGAAGCAAAGTGAAATATATCTTCTCAAATTGGAGCTTTTATCGTACTAAAACATGAAACGACGAATCACGAAAAAAGACACACCAGAACTAAACCACCTATAGTTAACAGTTAAGTGTCCAGAAGCTGTATCTTAGAGCAGGTGTGCTCACACCATAGCTCATTTGACTCTGTTTAACTCCAAAGAACATCAAGTGGTACTGAAAAACACAAATTTCTCATTTTTAGGAACAAAACCCAAAACGGTCACAGCAAGAATGTTCGGTTTCTCGCTCGGAAGTGACGTGATAATCGTCTAGTACACAAATGAAAGCAGATCTCAAAAGAGGGGTTTAAAGACAAACAATATCCGTGAGAACGGGTGCATGAGCGATACTTTTCCCAGAAGGACCGAGGAAGGTGGAGCTCGTGATATTGTTAACGGTTTGACCAGTTACAATTTATGAGAATAAGGGCGGAGGAAGGCGGAAATACAATATGCATACGAGTCCTGATCTACTAAACGAATTAACCTATGACAATTTGTGCGGAGAAACGAGTTGCGTTTTGACTATAACCAGTAAAAACGATTAGCATTAGGACCACAAACCCTACTCATTTCCCTTAATAAACGTTTGTAGCTAATGTTTAACGATTTTCAAGCGTAAAGGACAGAAATTCTTAGTCAGAAGGAATTTTTTTCAAAAAAAAAACTATTTTTGTCAGTAAGACACATATCTCAGAGTAATTCCAAAGTGAAGAAAAAAAAAGGAAATGTTAACTTCGACAATGAAAATGAAATTCTGTTTATCATACCACTTTAAAAGAACGTTCGGAATAAATAACAACTTCTTACGATTTTGTTAATTTCTTTTTTCAAAGTTCCCTACAAATCTCCATAAAATCCGCCGTACTAAACAATAAGAAACAGACCCCAAACATTGTACAACATAAACGGAACCCGCACAGCTGGTCGACACGCCTTAAAGTATGCTACAGACACACAGTCTCGCAAACACACACACACACACACACAGATAATACATACACTGGAAGCATTATGAAAATTCAATTTGATGATGAATTTATTATGAGAAGAGCTTAAGCGTGTTGAAAGCGTTAAACAAGTGCGCATTTGGGAATTAACACACACAAATGGCAAAAGCATCGTGTCACAAAACACACACGAGGCCATCAAAGTGATGACGGTAAGCCGACAAAAGCATTATGCGCCTGAGGCTAGATTTCATATTAAAATTGAATAAACTCGGTTGTACACTAATAAAATAAGCGCATATGATAGGCAGCGAAAGCAACAAAAACAACAGTCAGAGAGATGAAATGTGCGCATTTTAAAAAATTAACAACCCTCGATGGACTCGAAATTATTGCCAGCTAAAGCAGAGTTTCTATGAACTTGTATGTTGTGGAACTGAAAGTATTTGTATGTGTAAGTGTTCGTTGCGCCGTCGCTTAGCATTAATATGCAAAATTATTTGCTTTGTGCAAAAGGGGGCGTACGCCTGCATAGCCAGCCGACTATCGGTTATTAAGTGCATACTTTTCGGCGCACAAGTGTATAATTTTCCAATTGCTTCGTTTTATGACAAGGAAAGCTGGAAGTGGCAAAAAAGTAGCAGAAGACTCAGAAAAGGTTAAGAACAAACTTGTGAAGTGTAGCCAAAAAATGGAAGAGTAAGGTGGTGATGAGTTCGGGCAGCACCAAATGTTAAGGTTTTAAATTTTTTTTTAATTAAATTTAAATTAAAAAAATAAATTTAAATTTAATTAAAAAAAATTGTGTTTTAATTTTTTTTTTATATTTTTTTTATATTTTTCAAAATTTACCGTTAATAAATTCAAAACAAACTTAACCTTGACTCATCTTACAAAGGTTAAGGGGTAGTATTCTTTTGTGAAACTCATTATTAAAGTTATTAGCTTGTTTTCTGAGTCGGCGAAGAAAATTTCTCCCAAACCAACCGATCGACTTGAAATTTTCACACGACTTTCTTCGATATATTTTTGAGATAAAGACCGAAGAAATATGACTTTCGTCAAAAATTTAGATACTTTTAGCCACTTTGAAGCGTAAATGTTTTGTTACAAAACTAAAAACACAATTTTTGTCACAAAACAAAAAACACATTTTTTCCACCAAAACAAAAAAAAAAAATTAAAAAAAAAATTCTGAAAAAAAAACTGATTTTTTTTTACAAAAAACAAAAAAACCAATTTAAAAAAAATAATTTTTTCCATAAAACAAAAAACAATTTTTTTACAAAAAGAACTGATTTTTTTCACAAAAAAAAAATTAATCAATTTTTTTCACAAAAGAAAAATATTTCATAAAAAACATTTTCTTGAAAAAATTTTCATAAAAAAAATTTATTGAGAAAATTTTCATTAAAAAAAATTTTATTGAGAAGCCGCCATTTTTCAAAAATTAAAAATCTGACTAGTAGATCTCTTGTATTTTGGTGTAAGGATTTGAATAAATTTAGGCAGATAAATCTTCTCATCGTCATACAACATCTTCAAAAGTTTTTTGTGAAGATTGGCTACGACTTCCAGGGGATCCGAAAATTTTAAAAGTTAATCGCCAATTATTGAAATACATATTTTATTTATTTATTTCTGACTTGCAAGGGATACAATCCCTTAAGGGGTTAGGGGTAGTTAGAATTTTCAAAAAATATTTTTTTTTTTTTGTTTGCATTTTTGTTAAGTGTAATATCTTAAAAATATTCCACGTTGATCCGACAATTAGTTTTTGAGTTATTCGAGAAATAAGAAAGATAGCTCAGGCACTTCGAAGCGCTAGTGTGATACTTTAAACGCGTTTTTCTCAAAACTATGTTTTTTGAATCGGTGACAACTGTAACTCGAAAACCGTTCAGTAGGTTTTAATAAAATTTATACATGAAGGATTTTTATTTTTTCGAAAATTTCGATTTTTTACGACCAATTCACTGTTGCTTTTTTCGCAAAAATTAAAAAAATAATTTCTGAGGCCACCATTTTGTTAATTTTGAAAACAAACTAAAATCCTTCGATCAGGCCCGAGATTATCTATTTATAAAACTAATTTTTTTTTGTCCGATTGTTTTTAGATGAATCTCGAAGGACTTATGCTTGTCACCGCAAGTACCTTTTTTGGAACAGCTATAACTTCGGAAATTATTTTTTTTTTTTTTTTTTGATATTTTCGTGACTGTAAGTCAACTCATCCTATAATAATGCCATATTACTGCTTTTGTAAAATAACATGATTTAGTAGTAAAAAAATTACTGAAAACTTTCATTTTTTCATGCCTCTGACTACCCTAACCCCTTAAGGCAGCGTTATACTTTGGAAAATAGTTGGTGCGGGAATATAGTACTGTCCAGAGTTGGTCATAAGACAGCCTTTTAAGCTGCTGGACCACTGCAGTAAATATGTTTCAAGCTGAGGCGCTGGCCTCTAATGAACCTGCAGGCAATTCCAGAGTCAACATCTACGTAGACAGCCAATCACCAATCAAAACAGTATTCTCGCATCACATATCCAGAAGTGTCTTGGGAAGTAAAACAACAGTGGGAAGTGTTGCCAGAAGCAAGCAACTTCACTTCTACAGAGATTGCCAAGAATGGTGTGCGGCTAACACCCGAAAACGTGAACAAGATTGGGAAACCCATGCATTGTCTACACGACGACTTCGACAGAACCATGACAAAAAAAAAAATAAAATAAAACCTGATGGAATGAGCTACTTGGGTGCAAAACTGCAAAAGTTATACCGTAGATCGGAAGTACACATAATTCATATTGGCACCCGATAGATAAGACTATAAGAAAATGATCGGATTACTAGTTGGTCACAGTCTGCTGGAGACACGCGCCCGCAGGCTGGGGCTGACAGATTGAGAAAACTGCAGGAAATGTCTAAAGCAAGGCCCCAGGGAAATAATGGAGCATCTCTTATAACCCCCACGGTATGATACACTGGAAGAGGTATCGATAGTGAGGTCGATAGAATCTGTCAAAATTCGTGTCAAGCACAGGCATCTTAAACGATGGCTACTCCTCATGGACCTAGCAACTGAAGTCCATCTGGTATCGCAAAGGACCAAAACTGGTCCATGCGTTACTTATTGGCTTAAAAGATTAACCTAACCCGGATAAAGAACAAAGAATCTCAACTCAAAAAAGTCATATATACATTCTAGGGCAGTTAGAAAATATAAAGCTAGAACTACTTCGGTTCCTTCCACATCTACTTCATGCAATCCCTCAAAGAACAAACCCTAAACACTGAAACCCTGTGCAACATATGGTATATGCTGTGGGGTATAAATGTGTATAACAAACACAACAACAACTAGCTGGTAGGAAACAATCATGAAACGCCATTACAGCGTCTAAATATTGTCAACCGGCAGGCTGAGGCACACAAAAGGTGACTGGCAGCTGAGCAACTCATCAAATTAAATTATTGTTGCGCTTCTGCTAGCTGCTGTTGTGGTTGTTGTTGCTGGTGTGAATGTGGAATTTTAAAATTTCATTATTTCAATAATATGCGCTGGGATTTATGAACGGCAAAGGGTAGGCACAACAACAACGAAAACAACAACAGACATAAAAACAAAAACAATAACAAAAACAACAATTAAACGCAACTCGGCATAAAATCAACAAGAATTTGACATTTGTTTTGTTGTTATTGTGCTGTGTTGTTGCTGTTGTTGCCTTATTTTGTCTAAATAAAAGTGTCATTTGCGTCAAGTGCGAAAATTCAGACGCAAGCGGCAGGTTGACTTCGCTCAGCACGGGTTAAGGGTTGCTCCACAGTTATTGTTGTTGTTGTTGTCGCTATGGTTGGTGGTTGAAAAATCACACAGCTTGTCGCGCGCTTATGATTATGATATTATTTGGAAATTATCCGCTTAAAGCACTTCCGCCCGTCCCTTTCGTCTGATTCCTGCTCGTGCCACACACACAAACACACGCACACGGTGGGAGATGGAGCGCGCGGCATTGCTGGCATATGTGCGCATTGTAGCGTAAAATGAAATCATTTTGGTGTTAATAATGATGACATATGATTTTCATTGTTAAAAAATTCACTCCATTTCTCCGACACTAAGTGAATTAGACAATTTGTCATTGTTGTAGGGCCACTTGTGTGCCAACTTGTTCGTATGTATGTGAGTGTGTGTGTTGGCAGTGGAAAATGTTTGTTTTATGTTAAAAAGGATGCAATTTGATTGCACCAGTTATGACTTGACTTTTACATTATCTTCATGACAAATTTATTAATGCTTGCTTGTTTGTTGTTGCTCTAGCTAGCGCATAAAAAGGCTTGTTGCCACATCATTAGTCACAGGCTGCCGGTTGTTTTATGTTTTATAAAAGCATCTGTTTTGATATTTGCACGCTTATTTAACGCGTGCTGGCAAGGGTTAGTGGGGGCACGCAGGGACGACTCTTGGTTTCAGTGGAGGAAATTATGTGATATGCTACATATTTTTAATTTTTTTTTTCTTGATGACTGCATTATATTTTAATTCACTTTTGTATACTTTCTAATGCCGAAGCGGCGATGAATACGGCCAGCACTAAAATATTTCCCTTTAATGATCCAGTTAATTATTTTTATTCAGTATAGATCATTGAAACCGAATAAGAAACAAGAAAAAAGGTTCACAAGAAAAAAGGTTCACTTCTTTGCACCGAAGCTTCGAAACCCTTCACATAACAAAAGGTCTTTACTAGAGCTTGATTCCGATCATTCATTTTGTATGGCAGCCATACGCTATAGTGATTCAACAGCTGTGTTTCCAAATAAGCTGTTTGTTTGAGAGAAAAAGATGTATGCAAAATTTCATATCAATATCTCAAAAATTGAGGGACTAATTTCAGTATATAGAGATATAAAGACGGACAGATGGACATACAGACGGAGGAATGCTAAATAAATTGACTCAACTTGTCATGCTGATTATATATATAAGTATTTCATAGGCCCGACTTTTCCTTTGGGTGTTACAAACTTCGTGGCAACCCTAATATATCCATTCAGGTTATATCGCTTCTACGTACTTGGTAATTTCATTCAGTTATTTCTATAAGCTCTTTGCTTCACAAGTACTCCTTCAAGTCATCATTCTGCTTTTTTCCAACTGAACTATCTCAACTAAGGGCATTAGAGCAAATTACTTAAAAACGTGAAGATAATGATGGAGAAGGCAAAAAGTATTGCGTTCCAAAACTTCTTTGCGTTACCAAAAAAACCTTTGGGTTCAACTTTCAAGAGCTAAACTAATAGATCTAAAATCAACGCAGGCCTAACAATTGTATTTCAAGAGATTTTTCCAAAAATTTACTTTTTCTAAACATGGAGGATGGAGTCATGTAGCAAAGTTCTAAGAGCGCCATTCATTTGAGAGTGGTCAGAACAATTTCCGGTTTTAAACCAAATATACTCTAAGCTAAAGTGAGAGGCGAAAAAACCACAAGGTTTTCGCCAGGCTTGGAACCCTTCTTTTAAGAAACGCCTCAATGAAAACGAAACAACCGCCTGTTGAATGGCAGTGAAACCATAACAGCAGGAGATAGTAAAAGCGGTTTCCCAATCGATGACGATGAAGCGGACTTTCCATTGCCCGACCCTGAGGAAGTTCGAATAGCAATTATCCGTCTGAAGAACAACAAAGCAGCGGAGACCGATTGATTGCCGCCTAAGCTATTTAAATACGGAGGCGAAGAACTGATAAGGAGCATACACACTCATGAAGAATAGTCTGTAGAATATGATCGGACGAAAGCATACCAGACGATTGGAATATAAATGTGCTTTGCCCGATCCAAAAAAAAGGCAGACCACATAATCTGCTTCAACTACCGTGGGATAAGCCTCCGCAACATCACATATGAATTTCTATCGAGCGTATTGTGTGAAAGCTTAAAGCCCACCGTTAATAAACTGATTGGACCTTGTCAATGTCTAAAGCGACTGGAAAATCAACAACTGATCAGATATTCACCCACGCCATATCTTGAAAAATACCCGTGAAAATGCAATCGAACACACCACCTGTTCGTCGATTTCAAAGCTGCTTTCGACAGCATGAAAAAGAGCTGCCTTTATGCCACGATGTCTGAATTTGGTATCCCCACAAAACTAATACGGCTGCATAAATTGACGTTGAGCAACACCAAAGGCTCCGTCAGGATCGGGAAGGACTTCTCCGAGCCGTTCGATACCGAATAAGATTTCAGACAAAGCGACTACCTGTCACGCGACTTCTTGAACCTTTTGCTAGAGAAAATAAGTCGAGCTACACATCTATATTGAGAAGGCACCATCTTCTGTAAAAGCGTACGACTGCTATGCTGGCTGGGTCATGTCGGCCGAATGGTTGTAAACACTTCAGTTCTGAAAGTATTCGACGCAGTACTCGCCGGGGGAAGCAAAGGAAGAGGCAGACCAGTACTTCGCTGAAAAGACTAGGTGGAGAAGGACGTAGCTACACTTGGAATCTTGGCGCCAAATAATGAAGAGAAACAATGACTGGCGAGCTATTGTAAACTCGGCTATAACCACGTAAGCAATGATGAAGTAAAAGCTTATACCGATTAGGTTTGATAGAAGAATATGGACCGTCAACTATCAAATTTAGATGTACATCAAGCCAATATGTAGTCTGTGCATATGAGATAAGGCCGGATATGCGCGAAGAAGAGGTGCAAGATTGGAATTCATAATACACCATCGCAGTTGATAAATATTTTATACAATAAATGCCAACTAATAAAAGCAAACAAAAAGATTAAAAAAATAAAATTGTATAAAAATATATTTTAGAGAATATTTGGGAATTGAGCTGAACCCAATCCTTTAAAAGTACTTCCCTTTAAATTATACCCTGTATTTTTGTTGCAATAATTATGGAGGCAACACAGATTTATATAAAAAAAAAATTTTCGAGAAATTTTGAATCATAACTGTATATATTATATAATATTTATACAATTTTATGTGGTGCTAATGGTGGCAACCCTTTCCTATGTATATAGGTAACCACCTCTCATGAAAATTTAATTTTAATTTGACCTCTGAACCCAATAAGAGCCCCATTCAAAAATTCAGCGTTTATATAATTTTTTTAATTGATATGATGGCAACCCTAAAAAAATATAGAGCAGAAACTTTCAAGACAATATGGTTCCAACTGAAATTTCGAGCCAAACAAGCTACGACATACAAATATTTAGTGCTTATATAATTTATTTTATTTTGTTTTTGATTTTTTCCGACGATATTGTTGGTAACCCTACTTTATAAGACAATAATCGGTTTACGAATATTTAGTTATAACTTCATTTTCGAAAACAAATTAAGGTGTATATAAATATTTAGTATATATAAAGCTTTAATGGTGTTAACGTTGGCAACCCTAAACAATATAGGAAGCAAATTTTCATGAAAATAAAGTTATGCTAGTAATTCAAAATTTTGAATATAAAATAAGCCATAGACAAATACATATTACTACTTTGCAATGGTAATAGTGGCAACCCTAACGAATGTATGTATATGAAAAACTATTTTTTAGCAAAATTTTGCTCCTTTTTGAAACCTATTCAAGCTAAGTTATATAAATATTTAGCTTTTTTTAATTTTTTCGTATTAGCACTGGTGGCAACCCTACCTTTTCTGTAAAACAGTTTTTTTGAGAAACATAGTTCTGACTTAATCTTTAAACTCTAAAAGATTTCTACACAAATATTTAATATTTACACTTTTAATTCTAAACAATGGAAATGATGGCAACTCTATCACATTTTAAAATTGTAAACGACTCAATATTGCTGTAATAAAAATGTCTTACAACACATTTGAGAAAAAAACCAAAGTCATTGCGATTAACGCTTTATATACATAGATAATTGAATATATATGTACATACAAACATATTTACATAAATATATGTATGTATAGATTCACAATATTCCATCGATAATGTCTCATTCCGCAGCCTAAGCACACACAATCGCCATCCATCACCCGCACGACCAATAACTGTAACTAAGTATGTCCGTCCGTATGTATTTATGTTTGCGTGTATGTGTTCGTGCATGGCATATCCTAGGAATCGGGCAGACCCCCAACTGGCCGTCAACAAAGTGTTTTTAATTTGACGCAACACAAACAAATCCGCTATAGCCGAGGAGCAACTCCTCGCTCGCGCTACGGCAAGCCGTGTGTGTGTGTGTGTGTGTGCGTCGTGAGCTCTAGCTCATTGCGTTCGTTGTTTGCATAAAGATTTCATGTTTTCAATAATTTTTCTAAATGTTTACCGTTGACGATTAATTTCGCCACAGCAGGTGGGTGGAAGATACAATGGACAGACAGATACACACACACAAACCCGTACAAACGCACATACCATAAATATAGCAAATAACGGCTGGCGGAGGAAAAGCTGGTGGGAGTGCTGCCAACGCTGCTTCAGATGGAGGGTGACGGATTTATATACACATATACATACATACACACATACATATACATTTCATATATAAATTTATAGAATGCTGCGCGTTGACCCGACCGACCATGGAATCCTGGACACTTTTTATGTTGTTTGCTTTTCTCAGCGTACCGATGATGCGACAAGGGAGGGGGCCATCAAATGTTGGCATATAAATATACACATACATATACATACGTATGTATGTATGCACATAGCTGACTATAAAATATCGCACTCCCAGCCACCCACAACACAACATACACATACATACATTTATATTTATATATAAATTGCTCATACCAATAAATATATATGTGTATATATAAATAACGGTATTGAATTTTCGTTATTGGCATTTGAATTTACATTAAAAAAAGTCTCACCCAGCTGCGATGCGATTGAGAGACGATACGTGACATCATAGCTGGCGTACTTAATTGGATTGCTCACTGGCGTGGCGCATGAGACAGGCGGTGACGTAGGAAGCGCCGATTTGTGTTGTAAATGTTTTATAATGCGATTTTATGGCACTAGTGGGTGTTGTTTGCATAATTAATTGACGAATTTGTTCTTATTAATTAAAATCAAATATTTGCATACAGTCAAGAAATGCAAATTAAATTAATAAATTACCTTAAGTTGGTGTATACTTGCATTTCCATTTCCATATTGTAATAATTTTAGGTCAAGGAGGACATTTTGCAACATGGCAACAAAGCATGGACATAACTATTGAAAAATATCACTGGTTGGCATTTATAGTCAAAAGATTTCCTAAAGTAAAATTGCAACAAAGGATATACACTAAAGATCGTATTGGATCCGAACTGGTCCATACACCATAAATTGCCCGCGCAACTCGAATCGATAATAATAGTTTTGCTAGTTAGTACAACCTGGTTTTACGTTCGTGTGAAGTTGGATGCCCATGTATTCGTATCGTGTCTGTAGCAGCTGTTTGTTTACGACGCGAAAAGTTTGTATGGCAATTTTTACAATTGACAAAAAATAGAACAAAGACTTTGCTTGAAATTTTCTGTTTTCCATGGAATCATCCCTCCAGAATCGTTAAAAATATGTTCTGAGGACTCTACTCTATCACCACACATGTGTTTAAATGCATTTAGAAAAAATCTTGAAGTAATCGAAAACTGGTCTCATACGAGTCGTGATTCAACAACAAAAAATTTAAAGAAACAGTTCTTGAAAATCGCTAAATCCAAAAAATTATTCGAAACTTAAAAAACCACTTCAAAGTCAGTCGAAAATTAAGTTATTCATTATATTATTTGATAAATATGAATTCGGTAAAAAAATACTACTTGGCCGTTTTGAGATGTCTAGAAATTAGAATTAAACGTTGGCATACTTGTATTGGCTCAAAAGAAGCTTATTTTGAATGCTACAATAAAGATTTGTTTAACAAGACGTGATTTTTTCCTTCTCGGTCCGGATTAAATTTAAAAGTTGTATCGTTTATGTGAGATTGCTCAATATAAAAACCAGTGGAAGTGTTAAACAAAAACAACTAAAGGTGTTTTGAAAGATCTTAAGAAGAATATTTGGGTATGCTGTAAATCGGACTGCGTGGAAAGCTCATTCGACCAAAACAACAAGGAATTGATATTTTGACGCTTTGCAATCCTAATAAGATCCAATTTTGAAGAATGAAAATACGACGAAGTGGTCCAATTTCTAATGAAAAAACACAATGCGCTTTCATCAACACAAGGCACAGTTGCACAAATCAACGTGAAAGATATATAGAACTAAACCTCATCGTTTCTGAGCTTTTTTTTCTCAGTTCTCCTGAAAATGTTCGATACTATGAAATTAAGCAACTAGAGGAAGTAACCGGTGAGACTAATGCCTATTTCGAACGAAGAGACAACATTAAATAAGTAAATGGTAGCGAAAATCAAAATCGGCTCAATGCCATGCCCACAAAGTGCCGTTAAGCGAAAACATATAAAAGGCTACCACTAAGCGCCAAATAAAGATGCAAAACCGTTATTTGGTAAAAGATACGAGGATAAAAGGCATGCTTAGACTGAAATTTTTTAAAAATGGTCGCGGTTCCTTCCCGTAATAAGTTTAGTTAGCATATATCTCAGACACTAAAACTATTATTTTATTTATAGTATTTTTTTTTATCACAACGTACATATATTTTTCATATAGTGCCTCCTTTTGAGGGGTCAGTAGGGTAATCTAGCCTGTTTTATTGACATTTTGTTTTCATAGAAATTTTTATTCTACAATAGAAATATTATGAGGTATATCCTGGAGTGTATAAACAAACTTTTTCGGAATTTTTTGATGATATCTGCCTGGGTGAATGGGACGCGTTTTTTCACTTGCGGACACAATTTCTTATGTCTGGATCATCTGATACACAAAAACCCAATTTATTCTTAAAAAGTACGTGAATGGTTATCGTCCCTATTATAATCATGAAAAAGTAATTAATTATAATTTTTTTTTTTAATTTTTCCCCATGGTTTAAAAAAAAAAAAATTCATAACATTTTCAATAAATTATAAAAAATATAGGGACGGTACCCTGGTGTTTTGGGAACATTAAAAAAAATTAAGGAAATCGGTTGAGTAGTTCGACCGGAATCATGTCCGCCAGTTTAAAAAAGTGTGTTTTGAGAAAAACGCGTTTAAAGTTTGAGTTGTGCACTCCGAGCGCAGCGAACGTCGAGCGTTATTATTATTTTTGGGCCTTTTCCTTTCTTTTTTTCTTTTCTTTCTACCTCCCAATGGTAAAGTGGATTTGTACATTAATTCTAAGGATATAAGGGAACGAAAAATGCAAAACAATGCAAAAAAAAAAATTTTTTTGAAAAAATATTACCCTACTGACCCCTTAAGCCATCATATGACTCGAAATTCTGTGCATAATATAAGGTGCTTCCTTAAAACTAGGCGATCTGAATTCCAAAAATAGTCTAAATCGGGTTATAACCTTTTAGGTTTGCAAATATCATGTACTACTGTGTCCAAAAAATAAGGACATTTGAATTTAAACTGCGCGCGTCGAAGGATTTGGAGAATTATTTTTTTTTGTTTTAGATTGGTAGTACTGTCAGTCACATTTATGTCAAATTTCATGTCAAAATATTCATTAGTGTTTGAGATACGTGTCGTTTTGTGGCCTGCTAAAAGTGAGTTTTTCGTTTTTTGCGATGTCGAAATTTGTTGAGCAAAGAATTTGCATTAAATTTTGTTTACGGGATCAATTTTCTGCTGCGGATACGTTGAGGATGGTGCAGAAAGCCTTTGGTGATGAGGCTATGTCAAAAAAAATGTTTACAAGTGGTTTAGTGAGTTCCAAGCCGGCCGTGAACGTGTCGAAGACGAAGAGCGTCCAGGGCGACCATCAACCTCAACCGACGAAGCTCACGTTCAACAAATCAAAGATTTGGTGTTAAAAAACCATCGATTAACAATCAGAGTCCTTGGTGATGAAGTTGGCATATCGAAAAGCTCAGCCTATACCATTTTGAAGGATGTTTTGAGCCTCAAGCGCGTCAAATCTCGATTGGTACCGAAAACATTGAATTTTTTGGAAAAAAGGCGTAGCGTTGAAACGATGCTTTCCGACTACCAGGGTGTCATAAAATGCATTATAACTGGCGATGAGACTTGGATCTATGCTTACGACCCCGAAACAACCGATCAATCGAGCGAATATCGTGCCAAAAGAGAGCCGAAACAAAAAAAATCGCGCCAAAGTCGCTCAAAAATCAAGGTCATGTTGACTGTTTTCTTCGATTATCGTGGTGTTGTGCATTATGAGTTCCTTCCAACCGGTCAAACAGTCAACAAGGAATGTTATTTGAACGTTATGCGTCGTTTGCGTAACGCTATCCGCCTAAAAAGGCCGGAATTGTGGAAAGACAATTCTTGGTTTTTACACCACGATAATGCACCATCACATACTGCCCTCGTAATTCGTGATCATTTCGCCAAAAACTCAACCCCTATCGTTCCGCAACCGCCGTATTCACCTAATCTGGCGCCGTGCGACTTCTGGCTCTTCACCAAGCTCAAAAGACCGCTCCGGGGACACCGTTTTTATACGATAGAGGAGATTCAAGCCGCAGCGAAGACGGAGCTGAAGGCCATCCCGGAAAGTGACTAAAACCAGTTTTTCGAAGATTGGAAAATCCGTTGGCATAAGTGCATTGCATCGGGAGGGGATTAATTTGAAGGGGACGAAATTGATTTGGAAGAATAAATAAAGAATTTTCAGAATAAATACAATGGGCACAAATTTTTGGGCACAGTAGTATGTCAACTATGGTTAATAAGATATAAAATATGATTGTAATCTTCTCACACTTTCGTCGAATTATGAATTTTTCATATAAAGATTTGCCAGCACATAAAAGTATTTCCTTTGCTTTGATTTTTGCGAAAGTATAAAATATTCAGTTACACCCAACCTTATTCTTACTTGTTATTTTACTTTTCCCACAAATGATTTTTGGAACTAAAGCAATTATGCGATTTTACACACCAACAAATTATGTCCTAAAAGATTTAAGATCAGTGGATAATTTTATATACTAAAAGTTAATTAAATTAGGAAGTAAGCTTCAATAGAATTAATCGCCAAGGAAATTAGTCTAAATTAGTAATTATTTGCAATCAATTAGATTTTAAAACATTAACCCAAAACCTTTTGTTTGTTTTTGTTAAGAGTATTAACTTGTTATTGCCAGGCATACTCATCCGCATGACAGCCTCTGCTACACGCATACAATTATGGGCTTTTTAATTCAATTTAATAACGCTACTGACGACTAATTTCCTCTTTCTTCATTAGCCTTTGCCATTTTACGCGAGCAGAATCATTAATGCTCAAGGAAAATGGCAGAAAAAAAATAGAAAAAATGCGGCAAAAATTTATACAATAATTGAAGAAGGCAAAATTGACTAGATGAAAGACAAAAGCAGGAAAAAATTGTATGAAAATGTAGGAAAGAAATTAAAATGTCGCTTATAGGCGGACGAACGGCACAGCGTCTCCTGGTAATTCAACCAAATTGTAATGACAGCGAAAGTAAGCTCGTTCCGATGGAAATTGCATTTTAATTTCATAAGCTATGGTTGAGCAAAAGAAAAGGC
The DNA here is from genome assembly GCA_037783105.1 of Bactrocera zonata. Lineage (NCBI taxonomy): Eukaryota > Metazoa > Arthropoda > Insecta > Diptera > Tephritidae > Bactrocera > Bactrocera zonata. The sequence continues at coordinate 722,089 of JBAWJQ010006014.1, read as the reverse complement.
CTAACAAGAATAATGATAATAGGTAAGGAAAAATGTGGAAAATTACTAAAGATTTCCAAGGAAATAATGAAGAAAAAAGGAAAAAAGCGAGCGAAGGGGGAGCAACGGCAACCCATTTCGCTTAATTAATTACAATTGCGAGTCTTTAGTTTTATGAAAAAGCAAATGCGCAGAGTTGGGCATAGAAGAAGACGTCAGCAGAAAAAGTCATTTACCGTTAACCAACCCACGTCTAATAAAGCAGACAGGGCGTAACTAAAGTGGAGCAGATACACAGAAAAAATAACTAGTGATGGCTGCATAGACTCATTATGCGAATAGAGGACCTTCATAATTTCCAAAATAAAATGGCAGCACAAATGACAACGAGCACGCACACTTATACAAAGACACACACACATATGCACTCTCTGTGCGAGAGCGGAGAGCGGCTTGGCAACTTCTATGAGGCAATTTGGTCATTAGAATGTTGGACAGCAAGTGTGGACCGTCCGTCGGCTTAAAATAATTACGGCACAGAATTAAAATTGACACATATAAATAAATCTGTTGGCGTGCGCGTGTACTAATGTGTGTTCGTGTGTTTGTATGTTGGGTTCAGCGTATTTTTGCCCTGCCAACATTGCGTTATTTTTATTATAGTGACTGTTGTTTGGAACTTGTTCACGTCACTCGGACACTTGGTCACTTGTGACGCAATATTTTTGTTCATATTAGACGACTCAGCAGGATCGTGCTTTAATTAAAAGTCGCTTCTCAATATCGTCTCTCGGTTTGACTGGAGGAAATCACACAAAAAAAATAATAATTAGGAAATAGGCCAACGCAAAATCTTTCGTTCGAAATTTGATAGGAATCCAAAGACTCAAATAGACTAGACTCAAATTCTAACGACTAGCAATTTCTAAGAATCTAAGTTTTAAAATTAAATAAATTTCGACGAATTTCTGGAACAATACTGTAAATTTGTTTTAAGAAAGACCCTCAGAAAAACGTGAGTATGGCTACAAGTGGAAGAAAATTTAGGAAAGTATCAAGCATAATCCTAGATTCACCCGCAAATATCATTCGATGTTCGGAAGGAATGGGGGTTAAAAAATCACGAAAAGTAGGTTTATAAAAAATCGAGGAAACCATAAAGTTATACTTCGATTACCCAGCTAGGATAATACGATATTCGGAAGAACTGAGGGTTAAAACCCATGGTAAATAGATTATTATTGTCGTACTTTATTCTGGAACACGATTTTACTAAGAAGACTACAAAACCCGTAGTTTTTCTTTCAGTGAATAGGAAAAGATATAAATACTACTAATATTTACTTAATTAAAGAGAATTTGATCAACATTTTGCCCGACATTGGAAAACTCCCAAGTTTCGAAGAGGAGAGAGATTAATACAAGTTAAAAAAAAAAAAGTTCAGAAAAAAGAGGAAAAGAAGTTTTTTTCTCCTCTTCTCTCCTCTCCTCTCCTCTCCACACCTCTCCTCTTCTCTCCACGCCTCTCCTCTCCACCCCTCTCCTCTTCTCTCCACGCCTCTCCTCTCCACACCTCTCCTCTCCACATCTCTCCTCTCCTCTCCTCTCCTCTCCTCTCCTCTCCTCTCCTCTCCTCTCCTCTCCTCTCCTCTCCTCTCCTCTCCTCTCCTCTCCTCTTCTCTCTCCTCTCCTCTCCACTCCTTTCTATATCTTTAGTTTATTGAGATATTTCTTCATCTTCTATACCTTCTATTAAGCTTTATCCAGCAACTAAGGGATTTTGGAAAACGACCGTTTTCTACCTCTGCTGTCCAATATCTCTTAGGAGCATTGTGAGCGGTGAAGTATACCAGTACCAGCGTCTTATCATCCTTTTCGCATGCTTTACATCCCGTCGAATTGACTTCTCCAATTTTGCCAAGGTAGGGTCTCCAGGGTATGTGCGCTGTAAAGACTGTATAACTAAGTTCTTTTTTGCCTAGACCATCTACACTACCCCAAAGTATGTTGTGATATGTCTTGTGTAATTTGTGTTGCAGGAACTGACTTGCTCCTCTAGGGTTTACTGCTTCAGCCCTTGAAGCTGAAAAGCCTGAGACAGCTTAGGGAAATTGCGTCTTCAGCTGCTCTCGAGCGAGCCAACTCTGCTTATGTTTTCGTTTCCTTCTATCGCAGATGATATTAAACGAGTTAACTACCGAGACTCTTTTCAGTGAGATTTAGTATTGACGCTGAGAATAGCTTTAATTGTCGCTTAAAAGGTTTATAGACCTGCCGGTTGGAGCAAATGCTCACTTGGCTTCTTCAGGTATATATTCAACTTCGGCTGTCTGTTTGAAGCTGCTTTCTGTGTATGGATTACTTCAGAAGAAGCCCTGTTCGTGATTCATCTTTTCATCCGTCCGTCAATAAGTACATTTACCATTGAAACTGTCGATAACAGAACCATTGGTCCATTCATTTAGTTTTAGAGCCTTCGCCTCAATATCGCACTTTCCAGAAGCGTTTTTGGGACGAAACTTCCTGTTATCCATGTCTATATAGTTTATAAAATATTCTTGGTTGTTTTTGAGATTTTTGAGGATGTATCAACAATTCATGTGTCGAATTAAATTTCGAAAATACCAGCCTTTAAGCGCTCAAGCGGTAACAACAATTTCTATCGGCTGACTTTTTCCCTTATAAGCCACGATAATACTTAGCATTGCGCTTCTTTAAACGGTAGCAATATCCAGCTTGGGATCATCAACTCCATAGATTTGCTTTCCCTGTGCACTGATGCTGTCATTTAACTACTTTTATGCTCAGTTATTCCTACAGGGCATGTCTCTATAAGCATTTATACATACATAAGTACACTTTAGCGCGTGTAATTAAATTAAAATGAAAATATACGCTGGATTAAATTAATTTTCATTTGCATACGTTGATTTTTTCTCAACGCCAATACGTTTTTGTTGTTTCTCGTTTCAGCTTAATAAAGTGACAACGTTTCGGTGCCTTTATTATAACAGTGTCCATTATGCGTTTTTTGTTATTGTTTTTACACTTTGTTTTTTTTTTTTTTTTTTTCAAATCCACTGTCCTTTCATTATAGCCTGTGCTTGTAAGTACTGCCCGCTCTACCGCGCATTTATTATACGAGTACATCCCCAGTTTATTACGATCATTTATTAGTATGCTTAGTTGAACCTGTTAGTCCCAAAAAAGGACCGAAAAGCAACTTTTTAATTTCAGCAAAAAATTTTAGTTAGATATTCTTTATTTCCGTTGTCCACTTAACAGCTTGACAGGCATACAAATGTCCTAACGAACGCGCCGGCTCCCCCCACAGCTGGTTTTTACCTACACCTAGTGATGAGCTCCACATTGCCTTATTGTGGTCGTAAAATTTTTAAGGGTTAAAATACCGCACAATTTTCATCCATCGTAAACAACGTAGCTCCAAGCACACGCCATATTTGTTTTGCCTCCACCTGCCACTGGCTGCTACATCGAGTGGTTAGCGGATGTTGCGTTGTCATGTCGCTTATGAATTTTAGTCTATGTATTCACCACGTGCCCAACCACGCTGGCTTCGTCAGCATTGACAGCATCCATATTTGTCTCCCCGGAAAATTGTTATGGTCACTTGACGCAGCAAAACCCTTCTTCAGCATTATGGCGCATATTCCGATGTCCCCACTGCATACATAAATAATTATGTTTGTCTGTCTGCTTGTGACAGCGCTTGTACATAGGGGGGACACTTGCTTTGGTCAACTTGTCAACCCCTAAATTGTAGCCAAATTGTATTATCTACAGACTAGTGATTACATACACAATTGTATGTATTCATTCGTGATATATGTAAAAGTAGATGGAGACACTCGGCCACACGCGCCGAGCAGGAAAGCCTTACTACGCGGTGGAGCACTTAAATGTGGTCAGTTCATGCGTTTTGAGAGGAAGCACTGATGTCGTAAAATTGGAAATAATAAAGCGTGGAGTAAATTGTATTTGAGAATAAGTTATAGGTTTCATGAATTTATAAATATTTGGACGAATATTTGAAAAGGCTGAAAGAGAAAATGTCGGAATAACCCGAAACTAATAACAGTAATAAAATGAGATTGAGATCTATGGTCACAATTCAATGAAGAAAAAGCCGATGTATGTAACTCCTTATTTGATAGTTGTGAAAAAAAACAGGAGGACGTATTATTTTGTGAAAAAAATGTGTTAGTTTGTTTGAAAAGAGATGTGAATCTGTCCATTAAAATTAAAAAAAAGTAGATTTTCTTTTCCTTCAAATTTTGATAGACTATACCTTCCAAGCTCCTTTTGTACTGCTGCAAACGATAATATTGGAAACGATAATATTCGGAAAAGACAAAAGAACCGCTGGTACGATGAGGAATGGAGAGAAAATAGACTGCCTACGGAACGTTACAATCGACCATAACCAGTGGGGGATGGGATAGAAACTCACAGTTGAAGAGGGAAGTGAGACGCATTTTCAGACAATGAGAGAGCGAGGCCGAAATGCTTAAGTACGAAAAACTTAACAAGCTAGCCAACAGGAACAACGCCCAAAATTCTACGAAAAGATGCGACGACTAACAAAAGGTTTCTAGACCGGTGCATACTCTTATATAACCCCTGACTGATGCCGAAAGTACACTGAAATTATGGAGGGAGCACTATTTCAACATGCTGAATGTAACTCCGCCCGCTGAATGGCAGTGAAATCATAAAACTAGGAGAAGGTGAACCCGATTCCCTAATCCATGACGATGAAGCAGACGTTCCATCGCCCGACCATGAATAAGTTCGAATAGCATTTACCTTTTTGAAGAACAACAATGCTGCGGATGCCGATGGATTGTCGTCTAACTTTTTGAATCTTGGGAAAATCCGTGAATAGAGGATCGACGAAGAGGACTTCCCCCACTTTTAGGTGAAATCACATATCTCGAAATCCGTCCGACCGATTTCAACTAAATCCGGCACAAAATATTCCTTAGACACTGCTATGTTACAGTGTTAAACTTGACGAAATCGGACTACAGCCACGCCTACTTTCCAAAATAATGTTGAGAGGTGCTGCTAAGTTAACTTTTATCTAATAAATAGAAATCCGTACCGGTTTTGAAGGACCAGGCTTCGTTAAAAAAATATTTTAATTGATAGTTTACAATAACCCTTATGTATATGGTGGTTAGAGAAGTCAACTCACGATGTGATCGAATCAGACTCTCCAACGCTGAATGAGAGAAATTTGAGGTAGATCTGGTCACGATCAAGTGTAGAAAACATAAAGCTCACTTTGAGCAGCAATTTCACTTAGCGAAGAAAATTGGGTTTAGTGGACTGGAAGAAATCTGTCACATTCCATACCCAAATTTGACGGTTCTACGTAACTTTTATCCGTCTGTCCACTTGCTAAATTACTTCAAGGATGTTTTCACACATGTTACAACAACAATAAGATGCTGATATCAAGAAACCGAAAGAGAACCCGAGTAAATCTCATACAGCCCAAGTGTCGACGGTGAGTCTCTATCTACAGAGTGCCTATATCAGGAGACTCTAAACTATATAACTAAGAACTTATCAAATCGTTTTGTAATATATTTCAAGACTTAACATTCAAAATATCGTTTAAACATCAATACTACTTCATCAGAATTGCTCTTTAGCCTAACACAACCCCTCAAGGCCAAGCAACCCTGCTGAATAACGCCTTAGAACAACGTACGATTTATGCGTGACAGTTTCAAATTCTCCAACTAAAATACAACGCTCACTGAAAATTATTACATTTAATACTAAAAACCATAACTTCCAACGGTGCGATTTACAAGTGCTTCAAATTATGCGCAAGCGAATGGAATGTGACATTTTAATATGCGTGCATGCATGTGGCCCTTTGAACTGCGCATGTATGAGTATGTCTGCGGGCAATATGCACTCAAGCACTCATATCATTTAGGCACATCATAATTAATCTCACACCACGATAACACCACAACAACGCACACACAGACAACATAGAAGAAATTTCGCTGGTGGCGTGCTGTCTCTACTTCCAGTGCGAATGTGCGCCACTGCATATACGTAACGGCGCTGAAGTGAAACGAATTACATGAGAATGAATGAATTACTTTTGAACTGAATTAAGCCGAGTGTCGAATTGAGCGCTGAGCAACTGGGCTGTCATATAAATTCCATAATACATTGTAATTAAATTTTCTCACTAAGCCAGATATCTGCTTGAATGTATGAGGGTGTGTGCGTGTATGTTGAATGTGCTTGCATTGAGATATGTTTTGAGTAGAGGAATGTTGAGAAATATGCGCTGCATATAATTTGCGGTAATTATATCTATGTGCAAGTATATACGCATTATTGCATTCATAAGTATGTAAATATGCACTTATACTCCTATGAATATTGCGGCATTAATAAAGGTGACGCATGTAACGTCAGTGCCTTATGTTTATAATTATTTGTACTTATACTAGTTATTACTTTTGGAATATATAATTTGTGTAAGAACATATTAGAGACCATACTTAACTTTTGTACTGTATTCGCGCTGTTTATTACTTAAATATTGTTTTATGGGGTTGCCACCTGATTATACATAAAAACTGTTGGAAGAAAATAAAATCACTTCAAAATGCGTCAAATATTTGAACGCTTTATCAAATAAAAACAATTGGAACCGGTGTTGCCACCATTTTTTAATTACATAAAAATCATAAAAAGGCCAAACAGCTAAAATGAAAGCGCTTAAAAAAAAAATAGATATCTAAAATATAAATATTAATACATTTTGGTTGGTGTTGCCACTTGTTTATTACAGACATATTATTTTAAGGGGTTGCCACCTAACTTTATTTAAAAAAACTGTTGAAGAAACCAGTTCAAAATGTGTTAAATATCTTCCCATTAAATTAAAGAAAAATAATTGGTGCCAGGGTTGCCATCATTTTTCAATTACATAAAAATCCGCAAAAGACCATAAAGATAAAATGAATGCACTTAAATTCGTTAAAATAAGAAAAGAAAAATACATAAATCTTTTGACATTTTCCAATAAAGTTTTCTTAGAAAAACCTTTAAGGACTTAATTTGAAGCATTAGATGGTATTCAATTGAATAAATTGTTAGTTTCTCTGAAACTCAGGAACACAGCAATAAATATTTGCTTTAGAAACCAGATTTGTATTAACAGTTAGAGGTTTTCGAATTCAAAAAATCGTTTTTCAGATTACAGGTTTTGAGGAATATTCTTTTCCTTTTTGATCAAAAAATTTATTCATTTTCGACTCCTTTCGATATTAGGTCATTGTCTAGGCAATATTTTCTAATGAGAATTTTCTTTACAGGTTTCATATACTAATATTAGTATTTTATAATTCACGAAAATTATCCTTTTTATCCTGTCACACTAGCTGTGCCCCTAACATTATTTGGGGATCTAATCGAAGACTGAACAGAGAATCTAATATTTGCCTTTCAATGTCGAACAAATTAATTTTATTTACTAATATTAACCACACACTTCTCTCCGACATAAGTACAAAAATTGTCACAATGCTAATATAAAAGATGTATACTTTTGATATTATACGAGCACTAACCGTTAGCTGAAAAAATTTTATGTTAATACAAGACACTAACAACAACAACAATAACAACAGCAGAGCCAAATTTAAAAGACTAAAGCGGAGTTCTCAAAGAAAGGATGAATTTATATTGGCGGCTAACATCGGATCTTGGATTAACTGTATTGAGAGAGGTTCTAAAGCAAATGTAGCGGTATAAAACGTGATTAGCATATAACATAGCATTTTTCATCATCACAATCAATCAATCATCAATTAGACATTTTACGTTGGTTTAGTTATTGTTAAAAGAAACCGCCTGGTCACCATAGACAACTACTTTAAATTTCCTACCACGTCTTAGTAGTAAATTTATGACAACAGAATCCTCTTATTGAGATATTAAGAAATTGGAGAGTGTGGAGCTCCCATAGAGTTGCTAAATTTCAAAATTTATTCTGTGATTAAGGAAGAAATTATCGATATGGGTTTTATTAACCAGGTGTTGAAGCGTAACAAAATTATAATAGGTTGTCAAAAAAGTCTTGCGGTATTTTCGCTGGTTGGCGCTGTAAGCGCGTAGTTCCAGTTTTATTCGTCGCATCATCATTTCACGCGCTAACACGTGTTTTGATTGATTGTCTCTTGATTGTTTCTTTTAAGTCGTTCGTGAGTTATAGCGTCGCAAACATGGAGCAAAATAAAGAGAAAATACGGCATATTTTACAGTATTACTACGCTAAAGGCAAAAATGCATCTCAAGCCGCCAATAAAATTTGTGCAGTTTATGGACCCGATACAGTTTCCATTTCCACCGCACAACGATGGTTTCAACGCTTTCGTTCTGGTGTAGAGGTGGTCGAAGATGCGCCACGCTCCGGAAGGCCTGTCGTCGAAAATTGCGGTAAAATCGCTGAATTGGTCGAAAGAGACCGGCATAGTAGCAGCCGTATCATCGGTCAAGAGCTGGGCATGAGTCATCAAACCGTTATAAACCATTTGAAGAAGCTTGGAGTCACTAAGAAGCTCGATGTATGGGTGCCCCACGAATTGATTCAATAAAAATACCGCAAGACTTTTTTGACAACCCATTATATTGACAGTTGAAAAAAAAAAAACTGGTTGTTTCTGGCCATAACTTCGAACCTTTCTCAAGAGGAGTTAGACGAGGGACGGTGATTGTAGAAACTCGTGTGATCTCATACAAAATTAAGTGAAATCTGAACCCGCATATGACTTACTTTTAAGATATGAAATTATCTACAAAAGTGTTTTTTTTTTTTTAATTAGAAAAACTGGTAAGCAAGGATGTTGCCCATGAACGATGAATATCTTGTAACCGCTTAACATAATCGAAAAATTATAAGAGACCAATTTTGTGAAAGCAGTCAATTTCGCACAAAACTATAAGTTTTCAAGTATTTGGAAGCGGGATTGGAAATTTATATCCGATTTAAGTTCAAGAAGTTAGTAGCTGTCGTATCAATTTTCTCTGTTAGTAAGTGCGATATGAGATATACGACGCCATTGACATAGTTCAGCGAATTAAAAGACAGAGCGGCTACGTTGGCTAGGTCAAGTTGTCCGAATGGACGAAAACACTCTAGCTCTGAAAGTATTCCAACACTGTACCCGCCAGGGGAAGCTGAGGAAGAGGAAGACCTCCACTCCGTTGGAAGGACCAAGTGGAGAAGGACCTGGCTTCGCTTGGAATATCCAGTTGGCGCCACGTAGCGAAAAGAAGAAACGACTGGCGCACTGTTGTGGACTCGGCTAAAATCGCGTAAGCGGTGTCTACGCCAATTAAGAAGAAGAATAAAAAAACAGGACAGGACTGTCCTTTATTACTACGCCAAATATGAGCCTGATCTGTCGACCAATTTGTTTATAGGAGCTGCTTAAAATCAAATTTTGTATTTCTTACCAAATTTCGTTATTCAGTTTTATCAAAAACACAAGCCTACGAGTGGTACGAAGCCTTCAAAGTCAGTCGAGAGATCGTTGAAAATATGCCTCATTTTGGACGGCCTTCTACCTCTAAAACTGAATATTAAAAAAGTGAAGGATATGGTGCTTGAAAATCGTCATGCAAGTGTTGGACAGATGGCAAAAGAGCTCGACATCTCTCGCGAGTCCGCCCGAAGGATAATAGTGGAAAATTTGGGTATGAAACGCGTTCTTGCTCGACTCGTCCCGATAAAGTTGATTTTTTTTTTAAAGAGCAAGTTAAACAGCTCTATGTGGAATGCTTGATCGTGCAAACTACGATCCCATATTCCTGGAGAGAATTATAACTGCCGGTGAGAAGTGGGTTTATGTGTTTGGCATGCAAATATAGTAAGTCAACAATCATCGGAAACCAAAAAAACACCGCCAAAGCCGCTTAAAATCCAAGGTGATGCTCATTTGTTTTTTCGATATTCGGGGTTTGGTGCCTCATGAATTTGTTACCGTGGGACAGACGGTCGATAAGGAGTTATGTTCGGTCGTATTGAAGCGTTTGCGAGAAAACATCCACATTTTACACGATGATAATATACCATCGCATTAAGCCATGATTGTGAACGAATTTAAAGCCAAAAACACAATGAATAACATCGATCAACCACCGTATTCACCAGATTTGGCTATGACTGATCTTTTCTTGTTCCTCGAACTGAAATTGCAGCTCCGTGAAACCTATTTTTAGTATAAGAGATTAAGATAAGGAGCTCAAAGCCACCCAAAAAAGTGCTTAGGAAAAGTATTTCGACAGCCATTCACAAATGAAGAAAGAATGGCTTCGAATCCCATTCTCATCCACATTAGGTATAATAACCAATTATAAAATATACAAGATATTTGTGTATCTTTCTCAACTTGTAACCAGTGAAAACCGAAGACTCACACTCCCTATATTTATATAATAAATATGCCTTAATTTCCTTACATTTTTTTGTGTTTTTCTCACACCCACTACTTTCTTGCCTCCCGCCACTTCTGACTTATTTGCAATTCGTTTTGCTGCTTAAAAATTGTGTCCCTTGTCAATTTCGCTGAAATGAGCGCAGCGCAGTGAACACGGGAGTGGGCTCTCGGTGATGGACTGGCAGTGGACAGAACGGAAAATCTCATTAAAATTGCACAACTTTTTGCCTTATTAACAAGCGAGCGGCGAAATGAAAATACAATTGAAAAAATAAAAAAGGAATAAATTAAAAGCAAAAAATAACAAGCGGCGAGCAGAGCATAACAACAATCAGAAACTGACAACAAAAGATTGCGAAGAAAAATTAAAACATGCCGAGCTGAACAAAATAAAAAATAAAAAAAGAAGAGACAACAACATAATAATGAGAAAAATAAATAGGAAAAGTGGAATAAAAAATGGTAACGGCGCAAAATTCTTAGTGTAAGCATAAAGTCATCTCGCAGGACATTAAGACGAAGGCATGGGTTGGCGGCTCCCTGGGCTCCACAGCCGTATTTGTCCGCCATTTTAATTTTTTCATTATTTTATTTTAGGTTGCTATATATGTATACTCTACAATATGCTTGCGCCGTAAGGCTTGCAGGGAATTTTTATTTTTTTTTTTAATTTCTTTTTTTTTCATTTGTTGTGTTCTCGTGCCATTTTCGCCATTTTGTTATTTCCGCTTTTTATTCTAATTAAAAAATTTCACTTGTATACATTTTTTTGTTTTTGTAATATGTTTTCCCGTTACACTCATTTCCACTCATTATATTTATTTTTCGTTTTGGTTTGGTATTTTTCGTGTTTCTGGCATCTTTTCGGGGAAAACAAGAATAATTACGCCAAATAAATAAATTTACTTAAGCTCGCAAACATCTAAAAATAACAATAAATAAATGAGCGTGGGCCGCGACCCATCGCGCGCTATGAAAAGGTATTTATCTTAGCCTGAACTCCCTTTCCCCAACCCCTTCACACACACAATTTTTTATTTCACTTCGGTTTTTTACGATTTTCAGCGAAAAAGGTTCTCTTCAGCCGCTGTCTGAAATTATGCAACAGAAGACATGCCCAAGCTCTTATCTTACATTTTCTGCATTGCTTCATTTTCAGCCGTTTTCGTGCTCCCCTCTGCCTCCCTCCACGCCGCTTATATGTACTTTACATGTCGGTTATTCGAAAGTAATTAAAAGAAAATTTACAAATTTATCTTATTTGTTTCATATGCAATACGGCCAGCAATTGTTGTCAGTAAAATCCCGAAGAGCCGAGAAAATAAAGACGGCGCAGCTTGTTGGCATTAAGTTGTCCCAGCGCTGCGCTGAGGGGGTAAAAAAACGCTGAATTTATGAGCGCACCCAAAAATGGCCGCTTGTCAGCTTGTTGGCTTATGAAAGAATCTAATTAGCGTAAATTTTTTTGAGCGCAAAGCATAAAGTCGGAGTGGAATTAACGTAATAAAGAGGGTTTCAACATAAATACTTGACAAATACGAACAAGTCTTATGGCATTTCTTTCCTATGTAGCAATAGTAGCCTGTCTGAGTAGCGATAGGTGGTTGGAAACAGTAGCTATTGGTCTAATCTGGGCTTCCGTAGCAGTCGATTTCGAAAATTTTGTAGATCGTCGAAAAAAATTGTAGAAGTTGAAAGCTTACTATTCGAATAGTCGACGACGAATGGTTAACCGTATACTCGAAAATGAACGATCAATCGAATAGTCGACGACTTACGACCATCCGAATACTGCAGGTCCGAATAATGCCTTATCCAGATACCCATCGGTAAAAGAAGCCATAAAGGACTTTCACTGATTTTAGATCAATAAATCAGCTAGACTTCTATCCAGAAATCCTGACTTCCAAGAAAAAAAGAGTTTATTTTTTAAACAAAAATCTTTGCTTTCGTCTTCAAAATAAGGTCGATACGCCCGTCAGGTCTATGTAACTGGAACGGACCCGAATTTTTATCCGACCAAGGACTGTCAACTCGGCAGAATTCCGCTGCTATAACAAGAACCAAAAATGTGTCTACTTGAATTTTGGAAAGGGGACGTAACTAAACAACTGAAACTTTTTCCTCGGAAAATTTCGAAATACTATTTACTGAAAGAAGCAAACTTATTATCCAGCGAATGGTCAAAAAAGCTTAAAAAAACGATCTGGCAGCTGAGTCATGCATCCTCGTAAGTCCTACTTGCTTACGCATGAACTGACTTGGTGACTTCTGATTGGTCCAATAAGAGAAGCGGGAGCAATTAGTCTAACTAGCACAGTATGCAATAGGAAAACCGGTTATATGATCTATAATGTTCAGACCTTTGGATTCGGAATTAAATATTAGGTTGTCAAAAAAGTCTTGCGATATTTTTATTGAATCAATTCGTGTGGCACCCATACATCAAGCTTCTTAGTGACTCCAAGCTGCTTCAAATGGTTTATAACGGTTTGATGACTACTATGCCGGCCTCTTTCGACCAATTCAGCGATTTTATCGCAATTTTCGACGACAGGCCTTCCGGAGCGTGGCGCATCTTCGACCACCTCTACACCAGAACGAAAACGTTGAAACCATCGTTGTGCGGTGGAAATGGAAACTGTATCGGGTCCATAAACTGCACAAATTTTATTGGCGGCTTGAGATGTATTTTTGCCTTTATCGTAGTAGTACTGTAAAATATGCCGTATTTTCTCTTTATTTTGCTCCATGTTTGCGACGCTATAACTCACGAACGACTTAAAAGAAACGGCAATCAATCAAACACGTGTTAGCGCGTGAAATGGGCTTTCCAAAAAGGTATAGCATGACCCGATGCGACGAATAAAACTAGAGCTACGCGCTTTCAGCGCCAACTAGCGAAAATACCGCAAGACTTTTTTGACAACCTAATACTTTTTCAGTTAATTGCAAAAAAAATTCTCGAATTTCTTGCTAACAAACTTTGGAGTGAGAATATTTTTATGTTACATTGAAGATCGATTGACTGCTCGGGGAGGATTTTTTACTACTAGAAATCAATTTGCTTTAGTATTTTAATTAAATTGTTGAGATGTGAAAACGATATATTGGCACAGAGAAAGACATAGAGAGGGAAAGAAAAAGAGAGAAAGATAAAACCAACGATAAAGAGGGAAAGAAAGATAAAAAGTGGGAAACAAGGACTGAAAGATCGTTTTCAAGATTTTTGTTTCAAAAATCAGAAAAGAACTTGGCTCCGACATCTTTTATAGTACTTTTAGTGCTCTTAGATCTAGACAGAATGCCTAAAAACACTATATTTTTGTGGGAACCAAATTTCTGCCTCTAATTCGTGAAGTGAAACGAAATCCTAACATTGTATGTGCGCAAATGCAGAAAGCGGCTCTCGTGAAACCACACCATAAATGACCACTCTCGTCTCAACTTTGCCCGAAATCACATGAAATAAGAAAAAAAAGTACTATTGGTCATAGATGATTTTTTCCAATGAGCAGAGGTTCAAGCTTGATGATCCAGACTGCTTTTTGGGATAACGGAGATATTTACTAAAAGCCGCGATATTTTTCAAAGCGCACTTTATGGGTAGGCTCACTTATGGTATCGGGTGCATTTTGAAATTCTGAGACAACACCATTGGCATTCTCTTCTTCGCAAATGAATAGTTCCGAGTACCAGGAAGTATTAGAAGCAAATCTGCTACAGTCATCCGAAAAAAGTTTTCTCTTTACAACAAGACAACGCAAGAATTCATACGAGTAGGTCAAGGAAAACTTGGTTTCAACGTAAAAATATACATATAATATAGATTTTTGGACTAATCAGCTTGTTATCCTCGTGTAAGTCCTATTGAGAACATCCGAGGATGGCTGTTACGAAATATTTAAGAGGATTATCGACAATTTAATACGATTTCTGAGCTGAAAACCACTATTTTGGGTACATGGGCTTTATTAACCACAGAAATCCTTTCTCATTACACCAAATCAATGCCAAATCGAATACTCGCACTTATTAATATGAGGGCTGCTATATATATTTCTGGCCTAGGCAACACTAAGTGTTACCAGGTCAATCTGACATTTCCATTGGAAAGTTTGACATTTTTTAGCATAACATCACTCAGAACGTTTTGTCATTTAATCGTGAATTGTTTTATTTACAGGGTATTAAAAAATTCATCTCGACCAATAAATAGAATTAACTCGTGAACATTTTCGTGCGATCATTTTTCACAACTTTCGACGTGGATTATCACGACAAGAGTGCATCGATGAACTAAAATCTTTGTATGGCTATGAAGTACCATCCTATAGCACTGTGAAAAACTGGTTCAACGAATTCAATCGTGGCCGACGCTCGCTCAAAGACGAATTCCGTGAAGGTCGTCCAAAAACAGCCGTTGTGCCAGAAAACATCGATGCCGTACATGAACTGATAATGCAAGACCGTCATGTAACATACCTTCAGATAGAGGCATGCCTATGCATTTCTCCCACCAGCATACATTCGATATTGCATGAACACCTGGCCGTAAAAAAGGTTTGTTCTCGTTGGATCCCGCACAAGTTGACAATCGCTCAAAAAAATGCTCGTGTGGATTGGTGTAAAGAAATGCTGAAAAATACGATCGCGGTGCTTCAAAAGACGTTTATAAGATCGTCACAGGTGACGAATCATGGATCTATGCGTATGAGCCCGAAACAAAACAGCAATCGACTGTGTGGGTCTTTCAAGACGAGCCAAATCCAACGAAAGTTGTTCGTGGAAGAAGCACTTCGAAGCAAATGGTCGCCTGTTTCTTCGGCAAAACTGGTCACGTGGCGACTGTTCCGCTTGAGCAACGTAGGACGGTCAATTCTGAGTGGTACACCACCATTTGTTTGCCTGAAGTCTGAAATTCGAAAAACGAACAAGAGAAAACGAATCGTTGTGCACCATGACAATGCGAGCTCTCACACATCGGCTCAAACCAGCGCCTTTTTGACCGACCAAAACGTCGAATTGATGGGTCATCCGCCGTACAGCCCTGACTTGGCACCCAATGACTTCTTTTTATTCCCACACATCAAGAAAATAATGCGTGGTCGATGATTTTCGTCGCCAGAAGATGCTGTTGAAGTATTCAAAAACCATGTTTTAGAGGTGTCTCAATCGGAGTGGAAAAAGTGCTTCGAAAATAGGTTTGAGCGCATTGAAAAGTGTATAAATCTTGATGGAGAATATTTTGAAAAACAATAAAACCATTTTCGTTGATAAATATTCCTATTTTCATTATTAGGCCAGAAATATACATAGCAGCCCTCGTAATAATGGAAACACAATAAATTATTAGTAAAAAATCGAAATTTTCAAGCAAAAGAAATTATTGGGTATTAGGTATGTTTTCCAAAAAACTATTTTAATAAAATCTTTAGATTTCTAAAACCCTAACACATATAAAAACATAATATAACTTTTACACAATATTACTCAGAAAGGAAAAATTTAGGACTATAATAATCGATTAGAGAACAAGCAATAAATTCGTAAAGCGCTTAATCAAAACAGATAAAAAGTAATCAAAATAAAAAGTAATCAAAAGAAAACGGAAAATTTTTAATACCGCCACGAAAAAAAAAAAAACAAATGTTAAGACGAGCAAGCGAGAACGCCAATAATTATTCTACAATCTCTTCGCTACCCATGCTACACTCAACGCTGACTCATACACATACATACTTATATATTTGTATACAATATATATGCATATAGTCCATCGGTAGATATATTAAAACACGCTGGGGTCAATTCGAATGCAGCAAACATAATTAAATGCTAATAAAAATGTGCAGATGAGCGGATTTTTACGAATAATAAAAATGCGAGGAATTAATGGCGAACGATGGGACAGGACAGTGCGAGATATTGGCACAGCGCAGCGAGATATCGATGGAAATGAATGAATAAAGTTTGCAGGGAAGGGAGGAATGGAGGAATGGCAAGCAGCAAACTGTATAAAAATGCTGAAATATAAAATGAAGCAAAAAACGAAATAAAAGTAACACAAAAACAAATAAAGTAGTCAAAGCGTGAGAAGAGAAGAGGAGTGTACGAGGGAAATTGAACAACAGGATAACATTCATTTCAAGATATTTACCAATCGAAAATTGTGTAACGATAATTAATAGAAACTGCGCGGCGAATAAATAATGAGCGTGCGGCAAGTGTGGTGGGGCCAACTGAAAATGTCGAAAAGGAAGTGGTGAATGTGGGTAAGTTGAAAAATTCAGGGTAGTCAACACTAATAAGAGCTGAGCTGTGCCGACCTGACGAAAGAAGTGCTGGGTGTTGGTGTGAAGCACATCTCCCCGGTTTGTTTTGGGGTAACTTTTCGGTATTTTTTCAGCAATTTTTGCCATTATAATTTTTCTTTGCATTTTTTATTACTTTCCAATGTTATCCATTGTTTCAATATTGTTTCCAGTTGTTGTTCGCCACCACACCTCTGCTGATTTTGAATTTTAATGAAAGAAATGGCATTCAATGTGAGTCACCCTCGCAGGAAGTAGCGCTGTGTCGAATAGCCGTACACGAGGCTAATAAAAATTAACATTAATCGCGGCAAACGACTAAGGTGCACA
Source organism: Bactrocera zonata (assembly GCA_037783105.1). Taxonomy (NCBI): domain Eukaryota; kingdom Metazoa; phylum Arthropoda; class Insecta; order Diptera; family Tephritidae; genus Bactrocera; species Bactrocera zonata. The sequence goes on along the minus strand of JBAWJQ010006014.1, from coordinate 704,964 downwards.
GCGGGGGTTTCGCTTGCTGAATATGTATATGACCTCGGGGGAACGGGGTGTTAATTGGAAATGCTGTACAAAACATTAATGCGAAATCTGGCGTTGAGCTAAAGGTTAGCCCGTGTATTGTGGAAAATTGAGATGAATGGGCCCAAGCAGTTTCAAATGAAGAGTGGTCAATAATTTGCACAGCTTGAGGGGTAGTCGGGATTTATTTCAGAAGAAACCTGTCCCAAGTTATATAAAACATATGATTGAAAGTGAGATATGAACAAGCTTTTCCAGGTAGATTAGCACGAACCATTACTATCGGTTCGTCTAGAATTTAGGCCTGCCTCTAGGTATCTAACTTGAAAATGCTATAAAAATGGGAAAAGAAGTGGGACTCATTTGCAGACAAAGGCGTGAGTACGAAGAGCTTGACAAGCTAGCCGGCAGGTATAATGAATTTAAAGAAACCGTGTCTAATTGGCATCAGAGACATAGCTGCGGATCTCAACATCTCTTGTGGATCGACTCAACGCATTTTTGTTAAAGTTTCGGATATGAAGAGTGTCAACAGACGCGTACAAAAAGACCTGAAGGTTTAGCAAAAACGACTTAGAGTAGAAATCGCAAAAGAGTTGGTTATTAACCTGGCTGAGGACCATATATTCATCAATCACATCATTACAGAAGATGAGACACGAGTTTAAAAAAATTATATGCTGTCAAAATTGTCCGAAAAAATTGCGAAAGGTGCTCTAAAAATTAGACGAAATCGAAAAAATTAAAATTTGCTGAGGGTCCTGGAGGCTCTTCCAGTTGAGGCTTATAAGAAGTACATATGTACATAGAAAATTGTATTCCACATTAACATATTTGTATTAGCTTAAAAGAAGCCTAATGGCTTCAAAATAATAAAAATTTGTATTAAAATATCTAAACACGTAATTTTCGTCAGTCCGAGTCAAATTTGATTATATAGTATGTGGTATATGTATGTAAATTTTTGAGCATTTAGTGTTATTTTGAGAAGACAACAATAAAAATTTGTATTAAAATCCCAAAAACGTAGTTTTTTACAGTCCGAGTCAAATTTGATCATATGGTATGTGGAAGTTTTTTGAGTATTCAATGCTATTTTGAGAAGGCAATAATAAAAATATGTAATAAAATAACTAAAAATGTAGTTCTTGCCAGTCCGAGTCAAATTTGATCATATAATATGTGACAATTTTTTATGTATTTAATGCTATTGTGAGGACGCAATAAAAAAATGTGTATTAAAATAGCTAAAAATGTAAATTTTGCCAGTCCGAGGCAATAAAAAAAATTGTTAAAAATATTCTTAAAAATGTAGTTGTTGTCAGTCTGGGTTAAATTTGATCTTATGAAGTTTTTTTTATATTTAATGTTATTTTGAGAAGTCAATAATTCAAATTTGCATTAAACTACTTAAAAATGTATTTTTTTGTCAGTCCGAGTCAATTTTGATCACATGGTATCCGGAAGTTTTTTGAGTTCTTAAGGATCGGTAATAAATACAATTTAACACTCCTTTTACGTGTAATACATACATTATCATATACAAGTTTTTGGTATTTAGTATACGCACAAATCTACTTGTAAAACTACTCAGCCAGCCAAAGAAGCATTCGCAAAGGCAATGCCAACGAAAATTTATGGCAGGAAGGCGTTGCGTTATACAAAGTGTGAACGATGCATAAGAATTTTAACAAGAAAAATATGTAAATTGCGTTGTAATAAAAATTCTTACTCACCCTTAGCATGAAATTTTTTCGTGAAATTTTTTTTCTTTTTCTTCATTTCATTCGCTGGTTTCCAAGCGCTAATGGCGAACGTTGTACGCACACACTGCCGGCTGATGCATTTATCTGCAAAATATAAATTTTATAAAACATCACGACACACAAAGCGAAATACAACAACAACAACTAAAAAATATAAATTACAAAAACAACAAAAAAGCAGTTGCAGAAAGTAAAATATATGAAAAGAGCGAAGAAAAATTAAAAGAGGGAAGAAAGAACGCAGCGTGAAAATTAAAAACAGCAAAGCTACAACAACAACAAAATAATGCCAAACAAAATATGTATATCGCTGCAGGACATTATTTTAAATACTAATCCGCAACAGTTTTCATTTACAATTGTGAAGTCAACACGCCAACAAACAACAACAACAGCAGCGCATATTTTGTTGCACAAAAATAACAAAAAAAAAGCTGAAAGAAGCGAAAAGAAATGACAACGCTTCATTGGCGGCGTGCAAAGGCCTACAAATGCTTATATGTACATGAAAATAAAAATACATAAACACACACACACACACAATTACGTGCGTAGAGGCGCAAAACAAGCCCCAGGATATCTTTATATTGTTATTTCCACACAATCTGCATGCTCTCCAGCGCCAACACGAGGATAGAAAACAAAAAGGAAGAAAAAACAGCCAAAGCGCCAGAAAGTATGCTACGCTTAACGCGCTTGGTATGAATTTCTTTTATTCACACGAAATTGTGGCGGCGGGAAAAAATGTTTGCTGCTTCCCAATGAAAATACATAGCTATATATGTACGTATATACACATCTATATATATAATATATATCTATCCATAAATATGTCTTTATATCTTTATGTAAATATGTAACCAAGTGTCGTGATATGCAAATACTAGCGCTTTTACATAAATTCAGATGTTATCCTAAATAGCATAGAACAGCACAAGCTAACATAGCATAACATGGCATAATATAACACAGCGCAGTAACTGTGCCGCGGGTAGGCCGATTTTTCAGGGGGCTTTATTAAAAAAATAAACTTTCTAAATGAGAAAAAATAAACGAACATGTCGCTACACGCGGCAGAAGAAAGCGAGAAAGAAGCCAACATGCCTAAGTAAAAAGAAAAACAGCAAATGAGCGACGCTTAAGGAAAATGGAAAAATTTTGCAGATGACAGCAAACAACATGGAAACGAACACGCACAATGGCATATCAGTGAAAAAATATATACAGATGACAATAGAAAATGAGACTAGATAGCACGGCATATAAATATTCGAAATACTTTTGACGGCTTCTTTTAGGGTGTGTAAAAATACTTCCATAAAACAAAATCTAGAACATATATTTGATCGACGCTTAACACTGAAAAGTATGTCTTGTTGACAGTTTGGCCGGTCGGAAGGAATTCGGAGTACACCACAACTCGATAATCGAAGTAAACTATCAACATAACCTTGACTTTTGACCTGCTTTGAGGTATTCTTTCGACTTTGGCTCACCTTTGACACGATATTCGCTTTGATCCAAGATTCATTGCCTGTAATAATACTTTTCATAATTTCCAGATAGTCGGAAAGCATTGATTCACAGACATTAACACGAAGCTGCTTTTCGAAAAAATTTAATGATGCCCAAATGATCTTTCAAAATGGTTTTCACTGATCATTTCGGTATTTCAACGATGGCAATAAGATCTCTGACTGTTAAACGTCGATTCTCAAGCTGAAATTCCTTTATTTGATTGACGTGTTGATCAACAGTTGGTGTTAATGGCCATCCTGGACGTGGTTCGTCGTTCGTATTTTGCTATACTAGCAGAGCCCGCTTCCGCAACGCATGTACAGTTTTTGGAGGTTCTATTTTGGAAAAAATTTTCATTCTAAAATGGCTTAAAGGTGCTCAATGTGGTTGAAATATTTGAGCTCGGTTGGGCCACTTAAACATTTTGATACATGTATCCCAACATCACGATTTGTTAATTTTTGCGGTGTTTCGAATCGTTATCCTGCATGAAAATATCTCCTTGTCCACGTTTGAGTTCGATTATATCCAGACTTGGTCTTCCAGAATATCACTATAATCTGAGGGACGCGTTAAGCCATCGATCCAGCGAAGTGCACCCAACTCATTTCCACAAAAACATCCCTAAGCCATCAGTGAGCCGCCCCCAAATTGCATCATTTGACATATTTCTTTTACACCAACCTGTTTGCCAGCCCATGTCAATGAGAGCCCATCTGAACATATTCGATTACTTTTGGTTTTATCGGACCAATTTACTTTATTGCCATCAACGATGGTAAAATTTTGATATTTTTTGGCGCGCTATAATGGAACTTTAGGTTTAAAAAATGAATACATTAGTCGAAATCAACCTACCAATTTTTTTAATAATAAGGTCAAAACTGAAAATCCAACGTAAACGATGAATACAATTAGGCGCATTATTTAAAGGCAGCCAAGTCACACACTTATTCAGTAGCGTAGAAAATTTAACAAGGTATTGAACCTTATGTGGCGATAATGAAATTTAATATAGTCTCGGTAAGGCATAAATATTGTGATTTTAACCCAATATATATATTATATTTGCTCAATTTTCTTTAGTTTCACCGTATTTTTTACGTAAGTAAAATTATAGTATTAGAGGACAATTCCGCAAAATTATGTGCCCTTAGCGTTTTAGTTAATGGCAGGCAACCGGAAAATACAGTAATTGAATAAACGATTATATGGGAGTTATATGGTTTAATTGATGATCAATATAATATCAAAATGCACTTCTGTGCTAAATTTTTATTTTTATAACTCAAAAACTGACAAAGAAATATTCATACTCTCTAAGAGAAACATTTAGCCTTAAACATTTCAGGTTTTGAGTTTTATACTCATATTCTTTCAGACAAATTTGTTCAGAATAATCTGTAGAATATTTCACGGATACGCGATTTTTTCGGTCTTCGGCTCCATGTAAATCAACTCTCTCTATGTATGGCTTTACGAAAATTATCGTTTGTTTCATTTGAGGGACTGATTTTCCTACATCTTCCTCACCAAACAAGAAACAAGGTGACCTATCGGCATGAATTGCAGGAGTTTCAGAAAGGAATTAACATGTTTATAAAACTCTCTAGGAGTCTTAGTATTAGCAATCTAAGAGTTCAAAGAGTTTAATACCTCAATAAATTCGCGTTATTCTTGAGCAAATAAGATCTAGATAGTACATTAGATATTTAACTTTCACCTATCCGGCACAATATGTACAACCCTAATACAAGAAGCTTTTATTCTTTTAATTTTCACTCCCTTTGCCAGTTCGTCACGCAGTCTAACGGAATTTACATACAAACATAATTGTTTTTGGTCTTAAGCTTTCTTCTTTAATGAAAAAATTATAAACGCTTAATTGCATTTACACAATGCGGACATATTTCTAGTACATACTTGGCACTCTGTTTCTTTTAGATTTCTATTTTTTTTTACTACGGCATTATTTTAAATTACTATTGCCTAAGACTCTTATTTGTTGTACTTAAACTCAGTATATTAAGCCTTAATTACAATTACATTGTCCAATTTAATTTAATTATTTTTCCAAATCTTTAAGACAATTTTTTACTAAGATGGCAACATTTAGCACGAAATCTGGTGGCAGTCCTTTTTCTACGGTTTGGTGAGACATGTGAAACAAAAATTAGAGAGACTGGAAATGTGGTTTGATGAAATTTGTATTTATAGGAAAGGATTTCTTTATATTTAAGAAAAGCGAACTTAACGAAGACAAGCGTTAAGTGAATTTGTACAGCGTTCTCACAACAGTCCAGTCTACGAAGCCGGAAGGGAACTTGATTTTTTTCGGATAAAGACTGTCATGAATTTGTTAAGAAAACTTTTTCAAGCCTGAAAAGCAATTGAAGAGTTTTTTTATCGAAAAAAAGACCACATAGGTTTTGAGACTTGAGTAACAAAATCCTACCCAATCGAATCGAAAGCAAGAATACAAGAGAGATCGAATCAGTTGAAAATGGAAAGCACTTGGAAATATGTCATGTACTAGATTCTAGAATCTAGAAGAACTTCAGACCTTCTTCTTTTACTTCTTTGGCACTACAACCGTGAGTCGGTCTGGGCCGAGAACACAAAACTTTGCCGGTAGCCTCCATCAATAGCGATGTCACGCCAGTTATACATCCCAAGTGCAGGCGGGTCTATATGCACTTGGTCTTTTCTTTGGATACGTGGGCGCCCTTGCTTCACGGTCTCGAATCGAAGCTGTTGTTCGCTGAAGCCACCTCTTCCAGGTGAACGTCCTGGCCTAGCCAGCACATTAGTTGAATTTTTAACTACAGGGTAGGCCATTTAAAGTTGACCCATTTGTTTGTTTGCCAAAATTAAGGCGTCGGGGATAATCAGCTGGGTTTAGTTTTTGTGCCATTTGAATTTTATATGGAAACATCTTTAAATCTTTATGAATTATGCGTCGGAGAGTGGTGCGAGAGATGTCTAATTCCTGAGAGCGGCGATAACTCGATGTCGATGGAGTCTCCTCAATACTGGCTCGTACAGCTTCGATATTTTCATCAGAACGTCTTGTGCGTTGTCTGGATGCATGACTGGCATTACTGAGATTACCGGTGTTCACAAATTTTGCGTATAAAGACTTAATTGTGTTCTTAACTGGAGCACTTTTCACTTTATTTTTTTTGCGAAACGCACGTTGAGTTAACACAATTGAAAAGTTATTTTGAATATAAAGCTGAACAATTTCAGCGCGTTCTTTTGGAGTGTACTGTTCCATGGTATAAATTGTCTTCGAATGACGCTTCTAACGCGGTATGACATTAGCCGATTTGTCAGCGCTGTTAAAAGTTACAGCGTTGCCAGATGGGTCAACTTTAAATGGCCTACCCTGTATATCCATGTCACCGTAAGGTTTATACAATTCTATGATTTATGTGTCGGATGCTTTCTTCGTCTTTCGTTTCGTTTTTCTTCGTCAGATTACAAGCTTTATACCAGGGTTTTCGATAGGGACGCTACAAAAGTAGACCGATAGGGACAGCAAATGACGCCATATTTTTCCCATATTTTTCCCCCTTTTTTGACATTTCTCTTCAGTAATATTTGACCTTTCATGATGGAGAGATATACAATCCTACAACGAGTCGAAATTATTAAAATTTTACTACCGAAATTCGGATTCAGCGGCCTCAGCTTTAAGAGTGCTAAGTCCAATTTAAGGTCGGCATAATCGTCCTGTCAGATCAACAATTGAATGTGTAGTGAAAAAATTTGAATCAACAGTCACAGTGCAAAATGTTACCGTGTCAGTGAGACAAAGAAGAGCCCGTTGTGTCGAGAATATTGCTGCCGCTAGCGCATCAATTGAGGAAGACCCAAATCAGTCTCTCACACGTCGTTCTGGAGCGTTGGACATCTTTGTGACGACGTTTTCCGAAAAGATCTTCGCCTACTTCCTTACAAAATCAAATTGATGTAAGAACTGAAACCGCTTGACTACCAGAATGTTTGTGAATTAGGCTGAGCAATACCTTGAAATGATAACCCAATATTTTTGGCCCGAATTGGATGATATGGACTTGGACAAAAGGAATTCTGCCAGTCAAACCTTTCATCTAATATATGGCACCTAGATCCCAACACACAGGCGGAACTTCAGCACAGATAAACTGGCTAAAGAGGGTGGTATGAATCAGTTTCTTCATGGTAAAGATAAGAGTAAGCCCATTCGTATGCTAACTGCTTACTTCAAAAAATATGCTAGTTCTCCACAATTCGGCTGTGGATTGCACAGTGATACAAGATGATTAGTTCTCCACCCTCACATTTGTCTTCGTAACTTAATCGTATTGAAAGTCGAATGTACAACAATTACAAATATATTTAGTTGTGCAAACACACATACACATACAAATGAATATAATACAACGGTGAGCACTTGACTGCGTGGGCATTCAAACTGTTGGTGCGCCTGCCGCCTGCAGAAGCGATTGTAAATTTCCAAATAAAACTGACCACAACGCAGCACAACAAACAGAAACAGAAAAACAACAACAGCAGAATAAAATAGCAACATATGTTTGTATGTAAATAAGCTTAACTATAAATATACATACATACATATGTACACACATGTGTATTTGCACATGAGTTTTCAAAACAAGCATCGGTATCGAACACTCTCGCTTCGGCGAAAAAGTATGAGAACGCTTTAGCTCCAATCGCTCCATAAATACTATATGTGTGCTCGCATTTACATACCAACATATGTATCTGTGTGTTTGTTTGTATGCTGTGCCTGTGTGCAGATTCTTTCGAACTCGCCATCACGAAATCCCTTTTGATTCCTAGCTTTGTAGAAAAGCTACAAAATAAGCGTTTACCAAAAACGGCACAACAAAACTAACAAAGTCAACAACAACAACAACATCGAAAAATAGCAAGTATTAAAACGCACTTTATTGCCAAATCTAAATGGGAGCACTCACACCACACACTCATTTACATATCTATGTGTGTTTGTTTTCGTTACTGCTGGCGCACAGTGGGACAATTTCACGAAAACATTTGAAGAAATAATGTCAATAGTTAATATTTTCTCTCTAAGAGATGGTAAACATGTTGAGATAGTATTTACTACGAAATTATTGTACAGAATGTTGCATGGAAAGGAGGATTATTTGGTAAAAAGCGAGCCTACGTAGTATTTCTTCGGACTTTAAACACATATAAACCCCAAAAATGTAGGTGCAAATCGCTTATTATAGTATGATTTATTACAATATGAAATGATGAATTATTCGAATGAAACTAGTTTTTAATCCATTAATACATTGTGTCACAAAAGCACTCGGAAATGGTAATTAAATTTCCCATGCAAATGCTATTTCAAAAAAAAAAAATGTATTTTGCTAAGTGGGCAGGACTGCCCTCAATTACTCTGCCAAATATGAGCGCGATATGTCAAAACGAGTACCGTAAATAGGCATCTTTGCACATCTCTTTTTGCTTGATCGTGCGAATTCCAATCCCTCATTCATGGAGTTTATGAGTTTTACATGCAAACAAGTCAACAATCATCGGAATGGAACCCGTTTTCAGTTGATTGAAGAGATAAAATAAAATTCGCTGAAAGTGCTGAAGGCCACCCCAAAAAGTGAAAGTGAAAGCTTATGGAAAATTTTTCGAAGAATGTAAAAATCGTTAGCATAAGTGCAGGTATTACATATGGTGCGGATTACTTTGAAGGCGACAAAAAAAATATTGATAAATAATTAAATATCCGGGTACTTTTTTGTCACAATGAATGAGTTATCACTTTTACATTTTTCCAAGGTTCCTAAAATGTATAATTCGCCAAATCTGATCGATAATTGGTAGTAAATATTAACTAGATATCCATAGACATCCATCCCGCCGTCGAAATACTTCAACGAATAGTTCCAGTTTTACCGAAATAATAATTTATACTTTTGAAAAACAAATGGCAGAAAAGATTCCAAGAATTTTTGGCAAAAGAAAATTAAAATTTTTAGGATTCTTTTTTTTTTTTTGTTTTGAACGCGCTTGAAAGATGCACGCACAGACGACGAGTTACAAATAAACAAAAAAACAGAGGATTGTGGAAATATGCGAATATAGCAAGCGATCATCTGAACATTTGGCCGAACCGACAAAAATTTTTTATACCCAGATTTGTAGAACACTTTATATTTTTGTGTAATGTTTGATTTCTATGTGTCGATAGTGTGTATTTGATAATTGTTTGTTTACGAAATTTTATCTGACGATTTGTACCATGCAAAAGAAAAATTAACAAGTTTGCTTGAATTATTGTGTTTCCAATGGGATCGTGGTTACGGACTCCTCAAGAATGTTGCAGAAATGTTTTGGGGAGTCAACTTTGTCACGAACACAAGTATTTAAGTTACACAAAGCAAAAGCGAAAACTTACCTCAAGCATGTCATCCCTTCCACCCCTGTTAATGAGAATACCCACAAAAAAGTTAAAGAAATTTGAAAGTCATCAGGTTGGGAACAGAAAGATAGCAGATGATCTCAAAATCTCTTAGGGAACGACTCAACACTTCTTGGTTAACATGTTAGGAATGAATTGTATCATTGCTAGACTCAAATCTTTTTTAAAGCCGACGTCAAGTAGAGGTCACAAAAAGATGTTTAACAATAAAGCTGCATCAATATTGGTGGCGAGATGTGGGTTTATAAACATGATATCGAAACTGCCAAACTATCTAGTGAATGACGTTCCCAAAATAGATCGAAAACGATAAAAAAAAACTTCGCTGAAGGCTCTGAAGACCATCTCATCCGAGGCTTATAGTAGTAGCCAGTGTATGGAAAATGGATTAAGCAATGGATTCAATTTGTATCGGCACGAAAGCAGTTTATTCTAAAGGCGATTATAAAGATGTTCATTAAACTGTATACTACTATCAAAGTAGTATGTGAAAACCCTTTTTCAGTTCGTGTCAAATTTGGTTAGATAGTAGGTATATCTTTTTTGACGCTACAATTGTGAGTCGATCTGGGCCAATTGACTCTCCCCTTTGCAAGGACACGCCTGCTGTACATCCCAAATGCAGACAGATCACTATACATTTGGTACTTTTATTGTGTACGTGAGCTTCCGTTGTCACCTCAACCGTCTCGAATGGAAGCAGCTTTTTGCTGGATCATCATCTTCCATGTTATTGTAGAGCCTGTACAGTAGGTGTTTCCATCTGCTTCGATCGCTCACGCGGAAGGCTCCAAAGACCTTGCGGATAACAGTTCTGTCGAATGCTCTAAATGTTTTCACATCTCGTTTCGTCATCGTCAATAGGACGAAAATAATGATAGACTAAGAGAGCGTAATTTTTGTTCGCCTTTGGACCTACTTCTCAATTACACATAAAATATTCTGCTTTTACGGAGTGTTGACTTTTTTGGCGGAACCACGGGGTGAGACTGAGAATTTATATTTAGTTTGGAACTTCATCATTATAATTTTCCAAAAATATCTGGTAAAGTGTAACGGCAACAACAAAATATGTTTTTGTGGCATTCAATCAAAGGTTTAGTGCGAAAAATACAGATTTATGCTTCGTTGGAATTTAAAATGTATCAAATAACTTATATAAATTTATTAAAATAAAATGTACCTTGGTCAGTTACATATTATATGATTCATTTGAATATATAAGGATGAGGCCAAATGCTACGAATCTCATCTTTAAGTGCTCCATCATCTTTTTGTGCTCCTAAGATTCAATTTGTATTGTTAGCCAAAGTTATATATAAATTTGATTAAGATTAAAAAAGACATCACCTTAGTATACGAAATTGAAACTAAAATCCCGCTTTTGCCAAACTAAGCACACTGTACCCACACGAGCGCCTAAATGTGCGCTTTGATATGAATGTCTGCCCACACAACGCTTATTTATGCGAGAACACATTCATTTTTGGACATTTGTAATGGCGTGTGTAAGTGTTTTTTGAAGTTATAAACACATATGAAGCGATAAGTGCAGTTTGCTGTGTGTGTTTGTATGCGTGCGCTAGTGTGCGACGCAGTAAAGTAGACTAGCATTTATAATGCATAATATTTGCATGCGAAGCTTTTACAACAATTTTGAATTTAGATTTCAGATAAGCGAACAGCAACAACCACAACAACAACAACAGTATATTGCATCTAAAACCAACAAAAACAATAATGGAATGGAACTAGTAAAATAAACAACATTTTTTGAATGCCTATACATTCGTGTGTGTTTGTGTGGGAGAGTAGGAGTGAAAATTTCCAGTGAGCACTGAAAGCTCCACAAACACGGCATAGAGCGCTGTTAGTTGAACGCTTGGCTGCTTGTTTCGTTGGTGGAGCGGCATTAGCCGCCTGTGGCCCAACTAGGCGTATGAGCAACATTTTTATGATCATTTTTATTTCTATAACACATTTAGTGTTAAGTATCGGCAGGTGGGGGCGCATGCGGGGCTATTAATGTGAGGGAGTGTGTAGCTGTGGGTGTGTGTGTATGAGTGCGTGAATGTAAAAAGTAATTTTTGGCTGGCGTATGTATGTGTGGATATGTTTTATTTGTGGCCGCAAATGACTACACGAACAACAACACTTACCACTTACATAGAAATAACACACATACATAGAAATAAATACCCAATAAAATATTCTCATTGTGCCGACAAGGCAATTTGGGTACTACTTTATAGTCGAGCTCGTGTTTTTTTTGGCATTTTTGCACACATTGCTCCAAACAAGCCTACTTTTTGGGCATTATAGCCACTTGCACCTCCCCCACCCCTGACTTATTTCTTTAAACTTCCACAATCTGCCACTCTGGGTTTTGCTTTGCTTTTATTAGTGTGCGCTTATAAATGCGACGTATTAGTTTATGGGTCTTGCGGGGGCGGGGCGGCGTGTGCATTAATTTGAGCCAACATTAGTATTTTATTTGGTGTTGTTGTTGCTTTTATTGTTCGAATAATTTAAATTAGTAGGCATTTAGGTAATTACGTTGGCATACACATTACACCAGCACACACATACACACAAATACACTTACATGACTGAACACATACAAATAAACTCATGCATATCAACGTTTGTGTGTGTGTAGCTTGTTTGCGTGTGTATGGGATTAGTGGGCAAAGTAGATTTTTATCGTTCACCCAAAGTGTGGTTTTAGGCGCACAAACAAATGCTGTTATTTGCATGCGTAGACGTACAGCACATATACATATAGACCTGGGTTAGTTGCTGTTATCCCTTGGCAGACTTGTGGCCGTACTGATTTGGTCCCGTTTGGTTGTTTTCTTGTTTTTATTTTTGTGCGTAGCATGAGCGGCGGATTAGTAATTACCTAATGAGTTGCAATTTGCGCCGAAAAATATGCAATGCAAAATAAATGTTATTCGAGATGAAAATTTTTCAAACCACAGCGTTTGCGTTGGAATTGTAGAGTATAATAAAACTAATTTCTGCGAAATGATATGATTATGTGGGCCATCAAACACGGTAGGATATTGAAAGAATTTTTAAATGAGGTTTGAACCTCGCAAAACTTATGACTGCTTACCGCTTTTACTCGAACGTCAAAGCCTCGTTCCCAATACACAGGGTATACTACGTAAAAATGAGGTTGACGTGTGGACCACACCCCCCCCCCCCCATCCCACTTAGGCACTGTAGAAAATATATGTATATGGTACATAAAATGTATCAACTAAAGCATCATCCTATTATTCGTCCATTTTTCATATCAAGCACGAGTTGAAGGCTTAAAGGGTAAGGGGTAGTCAGAGGCATGAAGAAATGAGAATTTTTCATTATGTGTTCGTGTTATTTTACAAAAGTAGTAATATGGCATTATTATAGAATGTATTGACTTGAAGTCACGAAAATTTCAAAAAAAAAAAAAAACGAATTTCCAAAGTTATAAGTGTTTGTGTTGACCCAGTTCCAAAAAAAGGTACTTGCGGTGACAACCATAAGTCCTTGGAGATTCCTCTAAAATCAATCGGGGGGGAAAAAAATAGTTTTATAAATAGATAAACTCGAGGTTAATCAAAAGATTTTATTTTTTTTTTTTCAAAAATTACTAAAATGGTGGCCTCAGGAAATTTGTTTCCAAATTTTTGGGAAAAAATCAACAGTTAATTGAGTCTTAAAAAATCGAAATTTTTGATAAAAAAAAATCCTTCGATCAGACCCGAGCTTATTATGTAATCTAAAAGCTGTATAGATTTCATTAAAATCGACGGAGCGGTTTTCGAGTTACAGTTGTCACCAGTTCAAAAAATATAGGTTTGAGAAAAACGCGTTTAAAGTTTCACATTAGCGCTTTGAAGTGCCCGAGCGCTCTTTGTTATTTGTCGAACAACTCAAAAACTAACTATCGGATCAACGTGAAATGTTCAGAGAATATTTCTAAGGTATCACACTTAACGAAAATGCAAAAAAAAAATATTTTTTTTTAGAATTCTGATAATTCTGACTACCCCTAAACCCTTAAGGGGTTAAATGAGTTTCACGAGTTTCAAAAAAAATTATAATTTTATTAATTATATATTTTAGTTGTCTAATTTAATTCTAGTAAGGTTTAGAATTTTTTTTTTTTTTGCATTTTTGTCAAGAACATTGCGTACATACATAGTTTGAGTCAATTACAGTCAAACTAACGGAGTTACAGCGTTTTGAGCGACCGGCCGTGATACCTGACTAGGAAACTTTTAAAACTTCAAATCGATTTTCCCGAAAACGTTATTTTTGTAGTTCGTGAACATTAGAACTCAAAATCTACTGAACCGATCCATTTGAAAATTTGAACATTACTTCCTCACATAAATCAACAGGTAATCAGATGGAGTTTCAGATGATCCGGTAATGAGTTATATATAACGAGTTTTTTTCAAGGCGTTGCTGGAGATTCACCGTCGCAGGCTTATTTGTTAATATTTTTCATTGAAATTTTTTTTCTAATATACTTCAAAAGTTATACATATGTCATTAAGTTATTAAATTTATATTACTCATTGTCGCCGCAAAAAAAAACACAAATATATCTATATATTTTTTTGCCTATATATAAATATATTTGTTAGTAAGTAAACGAAGGTTTTTTCCTCACCGATAAATAGTTTTTTTTATAAACAAATTAAAGGGGGAGCGTGCTTTACGGAGGCTGCTATATGTATTTCTGGACTAGGCAACACTAAGTGTTGCCAGGTGCAATCTGACATTTCCATTGGAAAGTTTGACATTTTTTAGTATAACATCACTCAGAACGTTTTGTCATTTAATCGTGAATTGTTTTATTTACAGGGAATTAAAAAATTCATCTCGGCCAATAAATGGAATTAACTCGTGATAATTTTTCACAACTTTCGACGTGGATTATCACGACAAGAGTGCATCGATGAACTAAAATCTTTGTATGGCTATGAAGCACCATCCTATAGCACTGTGAAAAACTGTTACAACGAATTCAATCGTGGCCGACGCTCGCTCAAAAACGAATTCCGTGAAGGTCGTCCAAAAACAGCCGTTGTCCAGAAAACATCGATGCCGTACGTGAACTGATAATGCAAGACCGTCATGTAACATACCTTCAGATAGAGGCATGCCTATGCATTTCTCCCACCAGCATACATTCGATATTGCATGAACACCTGGCCGTAAAAAGGTTTGTTCTCGTTGGATCCCGCACAATTTGACAATCGCTCAAAAAAAGGCTCGTGTGGATTGGTGTAAAGAAATGCTGAAAAAATACGATCGCGGTGCTTCAAAAGACGTTTATAAGATCGTCACAGGTGACGAATCATGGATCTATGCGTATGAGCCCGAAACAAAACAGCAATCGACCGTGTGGGTCTTCCAAGACGAGCTAAATCCAACGAAAGTTGTTCATGGAAGCAGCACTTCGAAGCAAATGGTCGCCTGTTTCTTCGGCAAAACTGGTCATGTGGCGACTGTTCCGCTTGAGCAACGTAGGACGGTCAATTCTGAGTAGTACACTACCATTTGTTTGCCTGAAGTCTTCGGAGAAATTTGAAAAACGAACAAGAGAAGACGAATCATTGTGCACCATGACAATGCGAGCTCTCACACATCGGCTCAAACCAGCGCCTTTTTGACCGGCCAAAACGTCGAATTGATGGGTCATCCGCCGTACAGCCCTGACTTGGCACCCAATGACTTCTTTTTATTCCCACACATCAAGAAAATAATGCGTGGTCAACGATTTTCGTGGCCAGAAGATGCTGTTGAAGCATTCAAAACCATGTTTTGGAGGTGTCTCAATCGGAGTGGAAAAAGTGCTTCGAAAATTGGTTTGAGCGCATGCAAAAGTGTATAAATCTTGATGGATAATATTTTGAAAAACAATAAAACCATTTTCGTTTATAAATATTCCTATTTTCATTATTAGACCAGAAATATATATAGCAGCCCTCGTAGAAGCTTCAAAAAATCTTTTTTTGCTTAAAAAAAAAATTATCTAAGAATATGTCCCCAAAGTTATATATGGGAATTCGAAATATTGTTGAAGCTAGAGGGAAAATAGTGGCCGAAAGTCAGCAGGTACCTGAGCGCTTGGGCAGAAAAAGAAAACTTTGACGCGCGATTTCTCAGTTTTTTATTTTTACGATTTTTCTTAATTGGCGGGCAGGATAGAAAAAAAACTAAACGCTATATGGAATTGGAGCAAAGTTTATTATCCGAAAGTTTGGTCAAAAATCGATTTTTTTTTTTTTTTTGTGAGAAACCGCCATTTGGTCAAAAATGGTATATAACTCCTTAAGTCCTCAGATTAAAAAGTAAAAAACTATGAAATCGAGTTCAGAGTCTAATGTACTATTGGATATTTAATAAAATTCCGTCCTCTTAATACAAACAACTCTCGTAATTTTTATACAAAATAAATCCTAACCTCAATTTATAGCTACCAAGTCTCAAAACTCTGACGGTACTAACGCCATGCACTGTTAACTTTAATATCAGTACGGAAATGTATGGTATATTCATAAAAAATGGAAGGGTATAACTAAATTGGTATTTATTTATTTGCAACTATTTACTTATTTTAGAGCCGCATTTTGCCCCAAAGTCATATCTAATTTATAGAGCACTCAGAAAACTGTTTAAAAATGTCGATGCAGTAATTTCCATGAGTGACATTATAATTTTAGATCAAATACAAATAGAAACAAGCTAACACACAAACATACATACAATAAGTAAGTGCGAGACGGTGGGAGTGGGCTGCACAAAGAGTTAGAAAGCAATTTCATTGCGTTGAAAAATTTATAAAATCAACATTTTTGTGGGTGTATGAAAAATAAATGATATTTGAAAACTACTATCAATGCAACTGGACAATTACGCACACTGACAGAGACAGCAAAAGCGCAAAAATACAGTTTACACACAAAGTAGCGCAGGTTAGCATACATACAAGCGAACTGCTTTGTTTGAAAGTGTATGTGGGTATGCTAGGTATGAAGTGACTTGACAGAGAACTCATATTTAATGCTGTTATTTCGGAAAATCTACAAATTCCAAACGACAATGCCAACAGGGTGCCGCGTATACTCAATATACGTTTATTTCACAGATGTAAGCGTGTATGTATGTATGTGTGTGTGGGCACAAAAATGCCACACTAAATTATTCTCAATCCAATTTGCCAATAAACAAATAAAATCTCAGCTCAATGCACATTTCACTAGTTAAGAGTCAAAAAATTGAAATAGTCGAAGCATACATAAAGGCGCACAAAAGCACAATTGCACAATGCAGCCGAACGGATGTATAAAACATAACATTTGATACACCTGTGTATGCTTTTGTGTGGTAAATATGTATGTGCGATGATTTTTGCATGTGTGTGTTAGAGTTTATTGCCTCTGTGTGTATGTGCGCGTGTGCTTTGCTAGCCTTTCTAACTCAATCAACAATTCGTGTTATTAAATATTAATGCCGCAAATTGCAAAATGCTACCCTTTCGTTATTTGGTCGGTGCTGCGACGCCCAATGGTCAGTGCAAACAACAACAACTAACATTACTAGGAATATATGTATATTATAAGAATGTGTGCAAAAACAAACGGACAGCACTCATACTCGCTACGTCTAACATAGCACTAGCTGCAGATAGACAGCAAATATACACTACAACAACAAGAACAACAATGTAAAATATATTGTATAAAAGCTTTTAGAGCCCAAAAATCGCCCGAAACCCCAATGTGATGATAAAATGCCTCGAGCATGTAATGAGATGGGTGGCGGGGGTGTGAGCGAGAGCAGAGCAGAGCACTCAAAAACTTTTCACATAAACAAATGTCTGGCATCATATTCGACCACTTATTGACGGCTTTGATGCGTCTTTTGATAATCCTGGTGCCATTCGAATGGTCAGGCACTCTTTCTGTTTTTACATGTATATACATGTAAATGTATTATTTCATACACATACAAACAAATTTATTGCATAAGTAAATCAGAAACTCAACTACGGCGCATAAATATTGCTCTTTGTTCAACATTTGTTGGTGGCATTGTGCTGGAAAAAGGTATATTCACGAAAGATGGCAGGCAGCAGCAAGCGCAGGTGGCCAGAAAAGGCTTGGAATTGGAGGTATGAATCAACACTAGCTGAACATGCAGTTATTTATGTGTGAGATTAAACTTTCTTACTTTATTTTTGTTTTATTTGAATTTTTTAAGACTACTTTTAGGGGTACATGCGCTGCTAATATAATAAACTACTGTTTTTTTTAGCTGTCAGCACTTACTGGTCATATGTCTTGTTGTTATGGTTGTTTTTGGCTCAAACATGTATGAAATACTTTTACATTGTATAGAAAAAAAATAAATGTAAAAATACGACTAAGGAATAGGTAAGTATATTACATAACCTTATTTGTGTTGATTTATTTTGCATATCAAATACGCCCGAATGGTCAACGGTCTGTTATTCTTTTATCATGTCATACAAATGTTATGGCTCAAAGTTATATACAGTGGCGCGCAGAAAAAAGGCATTCAAATTTGAAAAACACATTTTTGAAAGTTTCTATATAGGGATATTTTATTCAATATTTTTAAACTCTATCTGAAGGCAGTGCTTTAAAAAATTTACAAAAAAATTCGGGAAATAATTTAATTTAGGGATATTTTTCAACCAATATCCTTTTCTGTAAAGGGATATTTTACGTTACACGATCAAAAAAAAAATCATGGAAATAATTGAAATTAGGGATATTTTTCAACAAATATCCTTTCCTGCTTAGGGATATTTATTTCAATATTTTTTAACTCTATCTGAAAGCATTGCTTTAAAAAGAAAAATTCTCTCAGTTTGAGGGAAATAATTTCAATTAAGGATTTTTTCAACCAATATGAATGCTTTAAAAAATCAAAACCTTACCCAGTTTCAGGGAAATAACTTAATTTAGGGATATTTTTTCAACAATATCCTTTCCCATATACCGATATTTTATTCAATATTTGTAACTTTAGCAGAAAATCATGTTTTACCAAATCAAAAACTTCACTCAGCTTCAGAGAAATAATTAAAGTCCGGGATATTTTTCAACCACTATCATTTCCTATATAGGGATATTTTATTCAATATTTTTTAACTCTATCTGAAGGTAATGCTTTACAAAATGAAAAAATTCAGGGAAATAATTTAAATTAGGGATATTTTTCAACCAATTTCCTACATAGGGATCATTTATTCAAAATTTTTTAACTTTATCTCAAGGCAAATCAAAGGCCAAATCGAAATCTTCATCCATTTTCTGGGAAATAATTTAATTGAGGGATATTTTTCGACAAATATCCTCTCTTATATAAGAATATTTTATGCAATATTTTTAACTCTATCTAAAGGCAATGCTTTGCAAAATAAAGAAACGTCACCCAGTTTCAGGGAAATAATTTCATTTAGGGATATTTTTCAACCAATATCCTTTCCTATATAAGGATATTTTATTCGAAGACAATGCTTAACAAAAGCAAAAACTTCACACAGTTTCAGGGAAATCAGTTATTTTAGGGATATTATTAAACTAAAACCCTTTCCTTTTCCTTTATAGGGATGTTTTTATCCAAGACACTACACTATTTGGGGATATTTTATGCAATCAAATCCAAAGATTCACCCAGTCTGAAGATAATACGTTAATTTAGGGGTATTTTTATTTATTTTGAATATATCTTCAATATTCCTCACTTTCAGCCCTCAAATCGTCCAAAAATATCCCGTTAAAGAAACCGTTTCATAAAAATTAAATAATTTAGAGAACTTTTTATTCACGATTATACTTCTTACAGTCCAAATCATTAAAAAAACTCTTCAAAAATTTCCAGTTGCTGGAAATCAAATAATTTTCTAACCTATATATGGAAAATGACTCAATTCCCCAATCATTCAAACATACTAATTTGAAAAATACGCAGTCTCAAGGAAATTCAACAATTTAGAGCAGTTCAAGAACGGGATATCCGTTTCAAGAAAATCGGATTATGTTGTGATAATTTACTCAAGAAAGCTAACTTTCAGTTCCCAATTTATCAAAAAATAATATCTAGAAAAATACCAATTTTCAAAAAAATTAGATACTCTAAGGATATTTTAACTCCAAGATCTCTTAGGCTTTACGGATATTATTTTTTATATTCCAAGGAGGCCACATCTATTCTAAAGTGGTCCAGATCTAGATCCAGATAAAGATCAGAAATTTGCTGCGCTTACCGCTTATTGTACAACATTTCATAGAGACTTTTACGTTTCGAGAGAAGATAGATACTCGAGTGTGATGGTTGCCTCAACTGAAACAATGCAAGGAACTAAATTTTTTCGTTAAGAAAACCCCTTTAAAGTCCAGAATAATACAGAAGGAACTATTAAAAGCAAAGGAAAGTGGGTCTAACCAAAGGTTTTAGAGATACAGATATTTGATCAAAAGTCGTAAGTAAAGCTTTATCTGAAAAAATCGGACTATTAGATTACTTCTTATTGTCTTCGCACTGAATAGTTAGTTAGACTTTTTTATACCAAGAGCAGATATACCAAGAATCTAAAATAGGTTTTTCAAAAAAGTTTCTCTCTCCATAATTCAGGTACTTTTCCACATAAACCCACAAATTCTCCTCTCCACATTCCATGGAATCTGAGGAACATTACTCGCAACCATTTGATTGGAAAATCTATTTGTCAGCACAAATTTGGTATGCGAGGTGCGAGTTCAACAGTCTGCAGTTTCGAAAATGAAACTTAAAAATTTTGGCTGTACTAAACTGCTGTAAAACTTATAGAAATGACGCATCGCGAGTGGTGCAACTATGAAACATGTAAAGTCATGGCCGAGCTGCTTCACATAGCAACACTTGTGTGCACTTGAATGTAACTAACGGTACTTGAATTTATAACCACACTTACACTTTTATGCGTATTTGATGTGGACCCATTGCGGCAAGTTTAAGTTGGTTCCACCACCACCAACAGCAACTACAAACAGGCGACCCCACAAAGATACAACAAGTACAAGAAGCATATGAAAGGCGGCTGGAGGACAACCAGTGTCCACTAAATTTTGGCGGCGTCAGTGTCTGCGAATCATCGTCGGGGTCACTGTCATGTCCAGCGAGTATACCGAAAAAAAATCAATTTAATTTCACTTACATGTCTCTGAAGATGAAACAAGTGAGGCTGCAGTGTAAGTTGTCGCAAGGGGAAGCGGCTGCAATGGCACAGCGCATCAATAATATAAAACTAAAAGCAACACATTAGCTGCCGCAGGGTGAATAAGTAGTGGGACACAGCACAGAAAGTGTACACAGTGTCCGGCGGCACAATCACATGAGAACGGCAAGTCATCTTATTGTCACTTGGCTGCCGGCCATTGTGTCCAGCTGTACATTTTTAACTTTTCACTCAGCGCAGCGGAAGCGAAAGAAAACTTTTTCAAGAACTAAAAGTTGTAGTTGATTTTTTATGGGGGTTTCTTTTTTACTTCTTCATTTTTTCGATTCCCCTGTGACATCCATTAAAGGTATATTTACAGTTGTATAACATGCGTTTTTTTTCTTGAACAGTTAGGGTTACCCACTCCAATTAAATTTTAGTACGTATGATGTGTCAAAAAATGACAAAAAACGTCTGTTGTATTTTATGCCACTTCTGAAGCACATTTCTACAAATTTATAATAATTCTACACGAAAACATAATGAAAATTGAATTGTGGACTGTTATGCAATCCTATATTCAAGCTTAATTACAATCTGATTAAGATAGTGGAGGTCATTATCCCTTAAGAAGATATTTATTTTGATTTTAATCGGCCAGCTTGTAGGGCTTGTATGTGCAAAATCTTCGATACCTCAAAAATGTAGAGACTAGTTCGCAAAGGAATGACGGAGCCATGTGTAGAAGATCACTTATGCGTGAGAAAGTTCTTTGATCGCGCCATTCACTAGGAAGTGGCCAGAATAATTAATTTGCATATCACTTAAGCAGCTCGCGACTTCCGGTCTTAAACCAAGTATGCTCTGGGTAGCCAAAGAGCAAACGTTTGAAGGCGAGCTAAAGTTTGAAGGCGAACCATCCCCACCCAGGGTTGTGTGCTGGGTTTGGGACCCGCCACGTAAAAAAACATTCCCAATGAAAAGAAGAAAACAGCCTCGGATGAGAGACCACCCTTTCGATGACGACCACTGCAAACGCAATAAGGATTACGATTTAAGAGCATGCCCTTGGAAAGTCCGGTCCTTTAATTCGGAAGGTGACGCTGCTAAGCTGGACGTTGTCCTCGTAAGAGTAAAGGCTAACGTCACCGCTGTCCAAGAAGTGTGATAGACGATACAAGGACTGAGACGAGTAGGTCCTTAGGGCATTTACTACAGTAGCCATATAAAGGAGTTCAAATTCGGTGTGAGATTCGTGGTGGAAGAGAGACTCCGTCGCTGAGATCTGGCATTCACCACGATGAATGAACTTCTAGCAATAATCCGAATCAAAGCGACGTTCCTCAACGCTTCGACGGAGACGGAAGAGAAGGACGATGTGACTAAGAATGTGTTTTATGAGCCCTTGGAGCGCACCTATGAGAGCTGTCTGAGTACGAAAAGCTTAACATGTTGGCCGACAGGAGTAGTGCTCGAAAATTCTACAAAAATGTGCAACGACTAACATAAGGTTTCAAGACCGGCGCATACCCAGAGGTGATCTAGTGACTGATGTCCAGAGGATACTGAAAATATGGATGCCTTTTGAATGGCAGCAAAAGTATAACGCCAGGTCAAGGCGAACCCGATTCCCCAATCGATCACGTTGAAGCGGACGTAACATTGCTCGACCATGAAGAAATTCGAAAAGCAATTACCGGTCTGAAGAACAAGAAGCAGGGACCAATGGAATGCCGGCCGAGCTATTGAACTACGGCGGCGAAGAACTGATAAGGAGCATGCATCACCTTCTTTGCAGAATATGGTCGGACGAAAGCATGTCCGAAGATTGGAAATTAAGTGTGCTCTGCCCACTCTACAAAAATGAAGACCTCACAATCTGCGCCCAGTACCGTTGAAAAGACCAAGTGGAGAAGGACAAGGCTACACTTGGAATTTCCAGTTGGCGCCAAACAGCGAAAAGGAAGAACGACTAGTGAGCTATTGTAAACTCGGCTATAACCGCATAAGCGGTTCTACGTTAATAAAGAAGAATATAAGTCTCTCATTATTCCCGTCCTATCATACGGCACAGAAATATGGACGATGACAAACCGTGATGAGAAAGCACTTTGGGCAAACTATTCACAGCAAAATCTTTGGAGCCGTCCGCGTGAGCGAAGAATATCAAAGAACGTGTGGCTCCGAACGTTATGAATTCTACGACGGCAAGAATGTATTTGAAAGCATAAACATCTAACGAATGTGCTGGTTAGGCCATGTTGTCCGCATGGAAGATGATGATCCAGCGAATTCCCTCTGAGACCCATGGATGCACAACGGAAGCTAGAGCGCTCACGCATCCAATGGAAAGACCAAGTGCATAGCGACCTGTCTACGCTTGGGGCGCGCTTCATTCGCAAGACCAGTCGAAATGCTAGAACCAGTCATCGAAAATTGGACTCAACAGACGGACCATCTGAGACGTGGCTGCGACTACGCATTTGAAAAAGATATTCTTCAAATAATAAATGCCAAATAATGTTATTTCGAACGATAATAAACATTACCCATTAAATTTGAAGTTTCTGTGTTTTCTTCTTAAAAAAAAAAAGAAGTAGGGAGTCTCGAAATGGATCAATCTTCAGAACCACTAATAATCAATATTTATGAACAGAATGATTTTCTATATGAAATAAACTATATAACCTCAAGGGCTTAGGAATAAACAGGCATACTAGTGAAAAAATCGAAAACAAACTCCTACACGGTGTGAGATTATTAAGTATTGGGTCGAAAATTTTAAAAATTCAGTTTTTAAACGAGAAAACTATATATAATATCAAAATTTCTTGAAAATATGAAAACTTTATATATTAATATATGTTAAACAAATTAGATACCTACCTTTTAAATCAGCTTTCATAAGCGTAGAAGAACCTGAAATAGACAAATTAAATAGAAGATATTAAAACGCCTTTAAGAAACGATTTCATAAATGTTAAAACCAAAAATAAATAATAAAATTACGAAAAGTTTGCCTCCCACTCAAACAAACCAGCCACATAACCTAAAAATAAGTTCGAAATCTCTCTGCTAAAACAAATACCATTAATACTAGAAGAAAAAACAGACACAACAACGTAAATGTCAACCAACAACAAAAAGTACAAAAAAGAAGACATTCATTAAAAACTTCATTATCTCCGAAATTATTCGCTTCAAAATTATATTTATCTACAGACAACAACACTCGCTCTCCAACAACGACAACACACAAACGTCGCTTAAGCGAGTACCTGCCGTTATACGCACTTTGCAACCCTTCCATCAACATGCGCCAGTGCTTTGCTGACACTTTATCAAAATTATTTGTCTTCGTCTTATGGAAAAAGTGAGAAAATTAAGCAGAAAATTATACAGTGAAATGACAAAATGAGCAAAGCGAGCGAGATGCCGACGCATTCAGATTTTCTGCGTAGCCTAAATGTTTGCCGTGGAGCTCATGCTGGAATGCCGGCAATCCATTAAGCGCACAAGGCGGTTGCCACGCCGCAAAAGACGCCAAAAATTGTCATCTGTCTCAGCGGAAAATATTTGTTTGCTCAAGTTGCCGTTCAAAATTTAAGTTTGAAATTAAAATTTTCACATCAAGGACATAATTCTATGGCAGCGGAAGTGTCTGCCAGAGCGAATGCTGAGTGAATATCTCGATTTGCGGAGGCGTCAAAGGCGTGAGTGTCTGAAGCGCAAGCAAGAAATGTATCAATGGGCGCGTGAGTGAATGTGTATCAAGCTGTCTGTCGGTCTGTCTAAACGTCGCTCTGTTTGTCTAGTGGCTACTGCTTAAGACAACCGGTTACTCTATGTGTTGGTGTGCTTAATTGTGTCTTTCTTTTTGCTTTTATCTTGCCACTATACGCACACCTCCACACTTAAAGAAGTGCTTAAAAGGTATGAAAAGAGTTAAGTGTTGTTGCTGTTGTTGTTGTTGGTGTTCCTTTTGCGGCAATTGACGTTGGTGATGAAAATTAAGATGAAAGTTGCTTTTACCAGTTCTTTGGTTTGTCTGTTTGAATGTTTATCCTTGGCTCTTCTTTGTAGAAACGCTTACTGCGAACACGTACGAAGGAAAATTAAAAGCGTTAAAGGTTGGATAAGCTAGAATAAAGGCGACAAAGTTAAGATGTCGCTAGCGATAAGTGCGTGAGTGTGAGATTGTTATTTGAATGGAGAAAAGTGCTGATGTTGGTCGCCTTTGGATGGAAGAAAGAGGATGGAGGGCGAGTAAACGCTATGATGATTTTCTTTTAATAATGATTATGGTTTTGATATTCAAAAAAGGTTTTCAGATATTTAAGATTATGCATATATATGAGAATATATATGTATATTTCTAATGGGATTTTATGTATAATAGAATAAATTCGACTCTTTTTGATTGAAACTATAATAATAACTGACAAAAGTGATGCTAATTTATTGCAAAAATTAAAGCTAGATTATTGTAAATCTCAGATCCAAACTGCTTTGAGCAGAGAGAATAGCAATAAGGTTAAAGACACTTGTTTTCTATGCTCACATCAGCCAGAACCTCCAGAGATATATAAAGAGGGAGAGAAAGAGAGCAAAGGATAGGGATCGAAAGAGAAAGGGGCACCCGCACATTTTTCAAAGGTAGGAAGAGAGGGACAGAAAGAGAGAGGAGCGTTATTAACCTACTACAGACGCAGAACAAAGAAAGAAAGATATAGATATAGAGAACGGGAAAAAAGGAAGGAAATAAAGATGGAATTATAGAGAGATAGAAACGCAGACAAAGTCTGTACAAATAACAAGAGTGGTAGAGAAAGAAAGAGTTAGCTTCAACTCCACACTTCAGACACAAACCTCTGAAGATGTAGGAAGGAGAGAAAGAGAAGGGCAGAGAGAAAAAGTGGCACAGTCTTCTGAGAGAAAAAAAGGTGGAGAGATATATGAAACCTTTGTTGATGTACAGAAAGAGAAACAAAAAAAGAAGAAGAGATAATTGGGACAGAAAGGAAAGGAAGGAGAGAAAGAGAGGGCAGAGAGAGAAAAAGGCATAGTCTTTTGAGAGAGAAAGAGGTGGGAGAAACATAAAACCTTTGCTGATTTAGAGAAAGAAAGACAAAAGAAGGAAAGATAATTGGGACAGAGAGGAAAGGAAGGAGAGAAAGATAGAGTCAGAGAGAGAAAGGCACAATCTTCAGAGAGAGAAAGGTGGAAAGAAATTTGAAGGGAGCTAGAGGAACACACAGCTAGTCTTCAAAACAAACAAAGATCGAGAGGGAAGAAAAAAAGGACAATTCTCATACAAAAATTCAATGCTAAACTTGGAAAGCCTCATTTTTCGTCCAAGGTATTAGGTAAAACTTAGCTTTGAAGACCAACGTCGTTCCCACTATTAGCCGATTATATATCTACATACACACATAAGGCCTAGTTTCTTTCTAAAAACTGAAAAAATCACCAATATACTTTCAATTTGAGATATATATAAGTGAAGAAATCCCACTTCTTTGCTTTTCATTTCCGTCAAATGACGTTGAGCAACATCTTAAACTCCGTCAGGATCAGAAGGGTCTTCTCCGAGCCGATGGATACCAAGCAAGGGTGCAAACAAGAAAACTCTCTATCATGTGACTTCTTCAATCTACTCCAGGAGAATATAATTCCAGCTGCAGAGCTGTATAGAGCAGGTATCATCTTCTATAAGAGTGTACAGCTGCTGGCGTATGCCGATTCATTGGCTTCAACAACCGTTAGATCGGCATTTTCCAAAGTGGAAAAGCAGCGAAGAGTATGGGCATGGTTGTGAACGAGGACAAGACGCAAAGTTTCCTGACATCAAACAAACAGTGGTCGCACTCACTACTTGGCTCCTACGTCACTGTTGACGGTCATAATTTTGAAGTCGTAGATAATTTTGTCGATCTTGGAACCAGCATTAACACCAAAAACAACGTCAGCCTTGAAATCCAACGCAGAATAGATCTTGGTACTTTGGACTGAGGAGGCAAATAAGAAGTAAAGTCCTCTCTCGACGAACAAAGACCAACACTAAAAAAACTCAACAAGTTACCCAACACCCCCGTCCTGCTATATGGTGCGAAGGCGTGGGCAATGACAACATCTGATGAGTCTTCGAGAGAAAGGTTCTGCGAAAGATTTTTGGTCCTTTGCGCATAGGCAAAGACAAATACCGAAGTCGATGAAACCATGAGCTGTACAAGATATACGACAACATTGACATAGTTCAGCGAATTAAGAAAAAGCGTCCAGGTCATGACGTCCGAATGGATGAAAACACTCCGGCTCTGAAAGTATTCAACGCAGTAACCGCCGGGGGAAGTACAGGAAGACCTCCACTACGTAGGAAAGACCAGGTAGAGAAGGACCTGACTTCGCTTAGAATCTCCAATTGGCGCCAGCTTTCGAAAATAAGTAACGATTGGCGCGCTGTTGTTAGGCTGCAAGCGGTGTCTACGCCAGTAAAGAAGAAGAAGCATCGATGGAGGTCATATTTCCCTAGTTACTAACGAGGAATCCGATCTCTGCCTGGATAACAGTACTGATCTAATCTGATAATAAAGCGCACCTATCCTAGGACTGAAGCCTATTAATACCCGAAATTTTATTTTTTTAACTATAACTTGACCACCTCTTACCAAACATGCAACAAAAAATCATACTTGCACCCCATACATACATACATACACAATTCAACTACTTTTTCCGTCCTCTTTTCAAAGTTATATGAATCCATGTTGTAGTTACACATTTGAAGTATTTCCATCACTCTTTCTATCACCTGACTTCCGGTTACCTTTTCAACTGATTCACGCTTCCTGCACGAACTTGTTTGCACTATTTCTATTTTTACGTGCAAAATCATCGATTTTTTATACTTAAGAGGATTCTCAAGGTATTATACATTTAAAGCACATATATACATATATATATTCACAAATGTATGTATATGTATATATGACTGCATAGTTGTGGATTCATATTACAAGCAAATCAATTTCGTACAAACATAAGCCCAGTACATTCAGCCGAGACACTCACACAAACATATTCATACATTTTCAAACACCCATAAACTCATGACGGCACATTTTATCTTCCACCCAAGCATACACCACACGTGTGTACGCCGCCGCTTTATTATTCAAGGAAAAAAATCTATAAAAATGTACTTAGCTCAGGTGTTAGTTCTGAGGTCGCAAACGCTTCGCAGCAATCGACCCACTGAGTGTCTGGACGGTTCAGCGACGCTGTTTGACCACCAATTCAACGCCCAATTCCGTCGCAAACACATAT
This sequence comes from Bactrocera zonata, assembly GCA_037783105.1. Lineage (NCBI taxonomy): Eukaryota > Metazoa > Arthropoda > Insecta > Diptera > Tephritidae > Bactrocera > Bactrocera zonata. Next base: position 676,622 of record JBAWJQ010006014.1, on the reverse strand, counting down.
GTACATACATATATAAACGTTAGATATACAGTTATATATGTATGTATGAATATGTGCATAAACCACATACATTTAAGCTGCTTTCACCTCTACGAAAGCTTACACCCAAACTCCGTTAGCGCTTAAGTGTTCACCTGCACAATTTTTTCGTTTCACAATTTATGTTTTTATTCCCCCCTCCCACACGTTTTTATAATGCCTGCTTTTTTATCCTCGTACGCTGTTATTGTTGTTTTTGTTAGCTTTTTTTAGCATTTATTTGCTTTATCAGTTCGATTCACCCACACATATGTATGTAGATACATTTTTACAAAACTTCCTTTCAAGTCCGTTATTTTTTATATGCCTTTCACTTTATCTTTCTTCTCCTTTCATTTGTAATTTTTTCGGTTTTTATTGCCACAAAGAGCAGCGATTGCAGAAACGCATACACACAAACACATACATATGTATGTGTACAGTTTTACGATTTTCTTCTTCTTCACAATTAAACTTTGGACTTTTTGAGGTTAGGTGGAGGCAGTGTAGCAGGTACAACATATTAGCGGCGGCCATGCGGTTGAAAAAAATTAATTTCATCCTTTCTATTGCCGTTCGAGGTTTCGGTTTTCACTTGCATACATGCATAATCTTTTATATACACATATTTGTGTATGTGTGAGAATTTATATAGGAGTTCAAAAAGATACTATGATATATTACCAAATGCGACAATTAGATATACAGGTATACAGTGCTTGAGGCTAGGATTGATTCCATTTCACTATATACATATATGAAATCGATAATAATCAATTATTTTTGTGCTATCGATACACTTGATTAAATCTGGGTTTATAAAATATTTTACAATAAACAAAATTTATATAAGAATCGTTAATAATTGCTTAAGTTAGAAAGATATTGAACAACTAGGTTAAGGGTAGATTGAAAAAAATCGTACCAAAAAATTTTCATTAAAAATCGGTAACAATTGTTGAAATTTAAAATATATCGATAAACTCGATTAAAATTGGGTCATTAAATTTGCAGCAATAAAATATATTCATATGAAAATCGATTAATTTTAAGTTTTCGATAAACTCGATTAAAACTAGGTCATTTAACTTTATTATAACAACAAAATATTGGTTAAAAGCAATAATAAACGATTATTTATAAATAATCAGTAAATTCGAAGGACACGTCAATTAAGTTTTACACAAATCGATATTATTCGATAATTTTGAAATCGAAAATTTTGAAAAAATCGATTAACATTACAATTAAATTCTTTGCAAGAAAAAATACATACATTAAAAATCGATAACAATCAACAAATATTTAAATATATCGATAAACTCGATTACAACTGGTTTTCGCTGCAATAAAATATATTTAGATAAAAATCGACTAATTTTAAATAAACTAGATTTAAACTAGGTCAATGAAATTTACTACAGCGAAAAAAATAGAAATGATAATAATCGATTATTTTTGAATAATCAGTAAACTTGAATAAAACTATGTCAAATAAATTTGATACAAATCGAAATCATTGGATTAATTATGAAATACTACTGTGCCCAAAAAATAAGTGACATTTGAATTTACACTGCGCGCGTCGAAGGATTTAGAGAATTATTTTTTTTTTTAGGTTGGTAGTACTGTCAGTCACATTTATGTCAAATTTCATGTCAAAATATTCATTAGTGTTTGAGATACGTGTCGTTTGGTGAGCTGCTAAAAGTGAGTTTTTCGTTTTTTGCGATGTCGAAATTTGTTGAGCAAAGAATTTGCATTAAATTTTGTTTACGGAATCAATTTTCTGTTGCGGTTACGTTGAGGATGGTGCAGAAAGCCTTTGGTGATGAGGCTATGTGTAAAAAAAATGTTTACAAGTGGTATAGTGAGTTCCAAGCAGGCCGTGAACGTGTCGAAGACGAAGAGCGTCCAGGGCGACCATCAACCTCAACCGACGAGATTAATAATCAGAGACCTTGCTGATGAAGTTGGCATATCGAAAAGCTCAGCCAATATCATTTTGAAGGATGTTTTGGGCCTCAAGCGCGTCAAATCTCGTCTGGTGCCGAAAACATTGAATTTTTTGAAAAAAGGTGTCGCGTTGAAGTGTGCGAAACGATGCTTTCCGACTACCAGGGTGTAATGAATTGGATTATAACTGGCGATGAGACTTGGATCTATGCTTACGACCCCGAAACAACCGATTAATCGAGCGAATATTGTGCCAAACGAGAGCCGAGACCAAAAAAATCGCGCCAAAGTCGCTCAAAAATCAAGGTCATGTTGACTGTTTTCTTCGATTATCGTGGGGTTGTGCATTCTGAATTCCTTCCAACTGGTCAAACAGTCAACAAGGAATATTACTTGAACGTTATGCGTCGTTTGCGTAACGCTATCCGCCTAAAAAGGTCGGAATTGTGGAAAGACAATTCTTCGTTTTTATACTACGATAATGCACCATCCCATACTGCCCTCGTAATTCGTGATCATTTCACAAAATACTCAATCCACATCGTTCTGAAACCACCGTATTCACTTGATCTGGCGCCGTGCGACTTCTGGCTGTTCACCAAGCTCAAAAGGCCGCTCCGGGGACACCGTTTTCATACGATATAGGAGATTCAAGCCGCAGCGAAGGCGAAATTGAAGGCCATCCCGGAAAGTGACTACAACCAGCGTTTCGAAGATTGGAAATTGGGAGGGGATTACTTTGAAGGGGATGAAATTGATTTGAAAGAATAAATAAAGAATTTTCAAAATAAATACAATGTCATATTATTTTTGGGCACAGTAGTATATCGACAAAATTGGAAAAAGTGGTTAATAAAATTCTTTGCAACAAGAAGTATTAAACGATTATAATCGATTAAATTTGAAATATATCGATAAACTAGATTAAACTGCGTTGCAAACAAACATCAGATAAAAATCAATTAAGTTGATTAAGTCGATCACAATCTTTTTGAATTAAATACCTTAGAGTATTACTCGTATTCTAATATCAGATTGAACTTGAGCTATGCTTGCATCAGACATACATCTGTATTAAATACAAAAAATAAATTCAATTTAATTAATGATTTAATCGATTATGCTGAAAACTAAAAAATTAATTTAATAGCACTGGTATTGATTCAAGATTAAGGACGCGAAAGCTTTGAAAGGCATGAAAACTAACGAGTATACTTGAAGCTTTGAGAATATTTTAAGGAGTCTAATTTGTTGCGGTCATAAGTATTTGAGTAACACAAAACACTCGATGAAGGACGTGAAGTCATCAAAAAATTGACATTCACCTTCGTTAACGACGATACATCGAAAAAGTTAAAGAAACAGTGCTTGAAAATTGCTACGCTGGCATCAAAAAGATAAGCAGCGGATCTCGACATCTCTTGTTGATCAACTCAAGACATTTTGTTTAATGTTTAAGATATACAGGAGAATACTGAAGGCATACCAGAAATTACCAGAAACTTGTGCGAAAGCATAGCGATCGAAAAAGAGATGCTGGAAAACATAGCTGAGGATCCTACGTTCATCAATAGTATCGTGACTGGTTACGAGACGTGGGTTTACGAATATGATATGTCCAACAATCTCACGAATAGCGCTCCACCATTGAACCGAAAACATCAAAATTCACTGAATGCCATTACAGCCCAGGTTTATAACAAGTATATGGAAAATTGGCTTAAGCGTTGTCATACTTGTATTGCCTCAAAGGGAACTTATTTTAAAAGAGAGAATGGGTGACTGTACGCAACGCTGCGAATAAAACTATGAAGTTTCTGTAAATTTTGTACCCTCAAAAGGGTCAGTTGATAAAAAAAAAGTAAACAACTAGCCAAACATTGTTCTGATTCGTGATTTTTTCGTCTGGACATTGTTTTAAAGCGCTGTGAACAGCGGACGGTTCCAGAATTATGGATATTCAATGGCTACGTTCAACTTCAAAAAAATTTAATTTTTTCAGTTAAAACAATGAATTTACATTATTTTCTAACCATAAATATATTAGAAACTATTGTGAGAACGATTTAATTTTTCTTTTATAGTGGTGGAAGCTACAGTTAGAAGAGTATAAAATAATAATTTATGAGTTTAAAATCTGATTTGGTCAAAGAAAACCTTGAGCTTTCAACTTAGAAATACATCTTTGAAGCTCAAAACCCTGAAGTTTTCAAACGAGGTATATCTTCAAAGCGTAAAAACCTAGACCTTCAAACGAAGTACATCTTCAAAGCTTAAGAACTTAGAGCTTTCAAACGAAGTACATCTTCAAAGCTTAAAAACCTAGAGCTTTCAACAGATATGCATCTTCAAAGCTTAAAAACTTAGAGCTTTCAAACGAAGTATATCTTCAAAGTTGAAAAACATAAAGCTTTCAAATGAAGTATATCTTCAAAGCTTAAAATCCTATAGCTTTCACATGAAGTACATCTTCAAAGCTTAAAAACCTAGAGCTTTCAACAGATATACATCTTTAAAGCTTAAAGCTCTCACGAAGTATAACTTCAAGGCTTACAAACCTAAAGCTTTTAGACGAAGTACATCTTCAAAGCTGAAAAATCTAGAGCTTTCAAACGAAGTATATCTTCAAAGTAACGAAGTACATCTTTAAAGCTTAAAACCTCTACAGGTGCAAAAATAAATTACTCTTACACAATTTTAAATTTCCTACTGTGATAGCAAGGTATTTTATTGCTTTATTTTTTGCTTTCTTCTTTCTTCAATACGTCTACATTTTTATATCAGCATGATCTCGCGGGCAAACTTTGAACCTTCTCTGCTGGTAAGCGCAATTTTTTATAAATTTTTACAAGCACCTATACATGCACAGACATATACACACATTCATACATACATATATACATACAAACATACATATATTATTTAGACCTCCGGCTGCTCTCAGCTTTGCTGTTGCTGAGCTTTGCTGTTGCTTATTTTTCAATTCGCTCAGGTGGACAAAGTACATTTTTTTCTCTCATCTAACGGCATATATTTGTAATAATGAAGTTTGTATTTATAACGGCATTTATATATAAAAATGCCTGCAAGTATGTGTGTGTGTGCGTCACAATCGCTTAAGGCATGCGATATGGTCTATAATTTATTTTCAGCTGACCACTGCTAGACATCTGTCTTAGTGGATTTGCACCTTTCTCAACGCGGCAAGTGCTGTGAGGCGTCAGCAAAGGCATAAAGCAAGGGTTGGTGATTTATTTAATTTTTTTTTTCGTTTAGTTTAGACTTCCATTTTTTTGCTGCCTCAGCTGTAGCTGTAGTAGCGCCAAGTGTATTTATCATTTAAATAGCGGTAATTTTTTGCAGGTAATGTTATGTGCTATATATGTATGTATATGAGTGTATGTGGATGTGACTATATCTGTGTACATAGATATAACTGTAACTGTATGTATATGAAAGTGTATCCGTATTCGTATAAGTAGAGTAGTCCCCACGCACACATATAAAATTCATAAATCCGCCATTTTCTTGCGACGCCAAATATGAAACTGCCCTCCGTTCATAATCAAAATTTAGCTGAGGCACCCTCATAATGCTTATCAAATTACATAACCGCAAAAAATATGACTACTTCCCTTTCACATAACCTCAAAAAGAAAATTTTCAACCAATCATGCGGCATTGCCACGCCTTACGATTGCGCAAGCCAGCCGACAAGTCATAGCTGGCATTACGGAATATGCTATCATAATCCATAACCTTTTTATATTCCACTCATATACAAGAAAAACAAATGAAATTCATAAAATAACACACATACGCACACACAGAAAGAAGTGTGTCTATAACTACACCAAATCCACCACTCGACCATATTTTCCCCACACCACAATTCTCTACATTCTCCCACCCACAATGAGCGCATAAAGTTGGCCTGTTATGATTTCATATTACAACCCACAATCAGAGCAGCAACAACAAAAACGTCAATATTAACAACAAAAACTAAAACAACAACGTAGAGCAAGCACCGTAATAACGGCAGATAAGGCAAACGACAGTGAAAAGCAGTCGTGCAATCGTGCAGCAACCACCAATTTTCCGCTGTGCATGTGGGTGGGAAGCAAGCCAGCAGCGCGGGTGCCGGTGAGGTAATATTGTGAGCACCCACAGTTCAACGTAGAGAAAGCCTGTACTTGGTTTGGATGTGTGTGTGTGAAAACTACCCTCATGCGGTCACAGATATGCTATATTTATATACATACCAGATATGTATGTATGTTTGCTAACAACAACTACAGCAACAACAGTGGTTGAGCAATAAACGTGAGTCAAACGTAGAAAAATGTCAATAACAACAAAAGCTAAACGAAGGCAAAGGCGAGACGGCACCCAATTATAATGGCATAAATGTGCTGGCTGGCAGGCAGGCGGGTGAGGGGCTTAGACGGCAAGCGTAATGCGATATGTGGGTGGGGTGTAGCGGAAGGATGTGGAGAGCAATGAAAACGGATAGATATGAGCAGAATTTTATATTTCAATGCGAATTATTTTCATATATTTATTTATGTGTGTTTATGCGAATGTATCTCTATATATGAAGTGCTTAAGGAGTTCGCTCACAATGAGCGTGTAGGGTATTAGAGGCAATTATTTTGTTGCAATTAAAGAAGTTTTTACTCAGATTAGTAAGATATTTTCTTCTAAGTGTCAGTTTGCAATTTATATATATATTTATATATAAGAAGTACTTGTCACGTTGTTTGACCGCGATGAACGCCTAAATTACTGAACTAATTTTAGTAAAGTTTAGCACACTGTGTCTAGTTCGAAACAACTTAGAAGATAGGATAGTTAAAACAATTCAAAAATAAAAAATACAGTGAAAGCTCTCTTAAATGGACACCCTATTAAGCGGACATCTTCATTAACCAAGGACATTGTTGATCTTTATTAAATACAATTCATTAAGTGGACAACTCCTATTAACTGGACTGGTAGCAGACTTCGAAAAAGCACCCTTAGATTAGTTATTTTTTCCAATGAAATTTATTTGTATGAAAATATTCAAAATTAAACCTCAAGCACAATCACTTGGATTCTTATACTGACAAAAACATTTTCGCCTTTATTTCACCTTGATCCTGACTCAAAACAAGAGGCTGGTTGACCAGCTTCGAAACGAGTTCGTGTCCGGAAATCGGTCAAAAAGGTTATGGCATCAGTTTTTTGGGATGTGAGAGGAATTTTGTTTGTGAATTACTTGCAAACTGGTAAAAACAATTAATTCTGAATATTATTCGAAGCTTTTGGACCAGTTGAAGGGAAAAATTCGTGGAAAAAGACCCGGTTTGCAGAGGAAAAAAAAAATCGTTTTTCATCAGAAGAATGCACCGTGTCACAGGAGCATTTTGGCAATGGCTAAAATCCATGAATTATAGTTCGAATTGTTGGAGCATCCATTGTATTCACCAGATTTGGCCCCCAGCGACTTCCGTTTGTTTCCAGAATTCAAAAAATATATGCGTGGCAAGCATTTTTCATCAAATGAAGGGGTCATAACGGCTGTTGAAGCATATTTTGCATACCTTCCGGATTCTCCGAATGAGATCCACAGATTGGAGGATCGTTGGAGCAAGTGTATTAATATACAGGGTGATTATACTGAATAATAAAGTGTATTTTGAATTAGAATTTATGTCAAATGACAAAACTTATTGAACAACCTGGTATGATCCCAATCGGATCATAGTAAAGATTTTTGCTCATTACTCGTTTAAGCTGCCACATATTGGGTTTTATTATGCCTTTACTCTTAAGCAAAAGTACGAATCTCATTTTATAATATCTACTCTTAGACAGACAATAAGGAATTCAATGACCATTGGTTTTCGGAGGTTAAGGCGGTATTCTAGTCTATAAATTTAAAAAAAAATCTATTTTTTTTTATATTTTCAAAGTTTAACTATTCAAGAATATGTGTACAAGACGATTTTTCAAAATTCAAATTATTTTCGGAGATATAGGCATTTTTCTGGCCCGGCATCCAAACTGGTTCGGCCGGAACTAATCGAACAAAAGACTTTAGGGAAACTTTAAACGCGTTTTTCTCAAAACTGACTTTTTCGGAACGATACCCACGATTCTACTGGACCGATTTACTTGAAATTTTTATAGAGTCTTCTTTATAGGCTTGTCTATGGTTAGAACTAGCCCTATCCCCAAATTTTAATTTTTATTATTTTTAAAAAATTCTAAATAGTCAGAAAAAGTGATCCAAAAAAACTTTTTTTTCAGGCAGTCGCCATTTTGTGAAAAATTTTTTTCCCACTTTTCCGTAGTTCCGGCTATTGCGACATAATTATAGATTAATAATCTTTTTTTCTTTTTGGTTTCAGATAACTAGGAGGGTTGAAATCATGGGTATGGTCACGTGGACATTTTTAGAGACCCCCCCACTTCGTCAGCTCATAATTTTTACTTTTTTTAGTTTTTACTTTTTTTAGTTTTTAATTTTTTTCTCTACTCTTCTAAAATTAACAAATAACTAATAAAAAAAATGTATGGTAAAAATATTAATTGCCTTTTTTTACGACACTTTAAAAATTATCTGAAATTCATGCTTCTAGACTAGAATACCCCCTTAAGGTTTTGAATATGTTACGCCTTTCGAATGACTCTTTCGATTATTTCCATATCGGTTGTTGAGAACGCTAAGGCGAACAAACTATTACCCGTACCTATAAAAAAATTACTGCTTTACTCAGAGGCAACATGTTGCAAGAGTATAAAACTGTACTCGTACATAACATAAAAGTATTTTACAAGCTTGACTAAAATTGATTAAATTCTGTTCAAACAAATAAAAAAGACCAAGCCACATAAAAGCTACACATCATAAACAAGTCATAAGACAATGCCAATACAAATCATGTTTGATGAAATTCACAATACCCATCATAACATACATGCTTTATATGGGCTTAGCCCAATAGTCAAAATGTCCAGGCAGCAAATAAATATTCTGGCTGTGCAAGAAAAGAACATGTATTTATATGTACGCTAACTAAATTATTCCAAAAGACCTGTAAACTGATATATACATACATATTTACATAAATATATTCATGCAACTACGTAGTAACAGTATTTTTTCATAAAAGTAGTACAACGTCGGTAAATATAATAACTTTTGTTATGTTTTCTTTGCAATTTCTTTACGAAGTTTTATTTACTTGTCAAAAAATGTACAAAGAAGCAATAAACATACTGACATATCCTACACCGACTACGAAGGATATGACATGATATGATTTTTGTGTGTTGCTCTTCCAGATTTTTATGCAAAGAAAGTTTAGGTTATGTTATACTGGCCGGCAGTCACACCAAAAGTAGACTTACTAGTCCTTAGTAATGCCAGATGGAATACAGTTTATTTTGAGCTGGAATAGTCGTCATACAGGACATCAACGCTTTTTCAGAACCTTAAGAGGTATGACAATTAAGTAATGAGACTGATTCCAAAAAAACCGTATATTTGAAAAATACTCTACAACTCTGCTATCCCCTTTAAAGTAGTCCCCCTGGGCAGCTATACAGCGATTCCAGCGCGTTTTCCATGCTTCGGAACATTTCTGGAACGCTTCGACTGGAATGTCCGCGAGTACCCTCGTCACGACCGCCTGTTCCTTTGACCACCGATTTTGTTTTAGGAAACAAAAAAAATTACAGGGTGACATGTCGGACGAATAAGACGGCTGTTGCAACATGGCGATCGCTTTAGAGGCTAAATACTGGAACTCACTGAGGGCGGTGTGGCACGGCGCGTTGTCCTGATAAGGATCCAGTTACGAGCGATGTCTGGGCGCACCCTGTTGACTCGTTTTCGCAATCTTTCGAGTACTTGGCAATAATAGACTTGATTCACAGTTTTCCCCGGTGGAACGAATTCTTTGTGGACGATTCCACGGCTATAAAAAAAAGGCAATAATCATCGTTTTCACCATCGACTTGCTCATGCGAGCTTTTTTCGGGCGGCGAGCGCGCGGAGACAACCATTGTGAGCTTTGGCGTTTGATTTCCGGGCCGTATTGGAAACTATGGCACTATCACCATACACTCTTACAATTTTAGCGTACGTTTTCGAAGCTGTTCCGCCCAATCTGGCGCAAAATTTTATTGCGACGCGATTGCTCTTGATTTCGTTTTTCCATATTCAAACACACGTCTACTCAACTTGACGCAGCAGGCGAACTAAACAAGCTAGAGCGATGGTACATATATCAATGGAGAGGGGAGGGATGCAGGAAAAAGAGAAAGGAAATTTCAAGGTCAAGGGTTTACCACAAGCAGGGCAATAAAATCAATCTCATTACTTAATTGTCAAACCTCGTAAGAACGACCTGATACTTAATATTGTACTAAGAAGCTCGTAGATATGTCAGACGACCTCTAAATAGGTAGGGATCTAAGACGCGTTCTAAATACTGCTGGACAGAAGCATAGGAGTAGTTCCAGCGTCTCTCTCATGCCTACTTCGTGACTTATGTCCCATCTGACTCACATGTGATGCCAGTAGGTTGTTACTTACCTTTAGAGAACAACCGTCCTGCAGATCATGTGAGTCATGCTTTTTGCATGGGTGTTTTTAGCCAGAGAAAAGTGTTGAACATTATGAAATATAGAATTACTGAAGTTCAGTAAACGAATTCCAATAAAATGTTGAAATAAGGATTATATTTTATCAAAATGTTTGCTCAAATCATTCAGTGAGAACTCTGGGATCCCAGAAAATACGTCTAATTCTATAGTGGTCCGATCTGAACAATTCATTCATGTGTTAATAATTCATGCCAAGGTTTGTGAAGATATCTGGTCAAAAGAAAAAGTTTTTCATACAAGCACTTTATTCCGATCAATCAGTTTGTATAATAGCTGTATGATATAATACCCCCATATCGGCTGGTTTCTGTGGTCCACACATGAGTCACGATCGAAATTACTTTTCGCTGGAGCATCATCCATCATGCGAGGGACTTGGCCTAACTATTCATTGGTTTTTTATACTTGGCCGGTAGCACTCATACAGTTCGTGGCTCCACCTTCTACGATATTCATCGCTCACTATGACAGCGTCAAAGCTCTTGCGGAGAACAGTTGACTCAAATGCCCATCGTCGGTATTTCTGCACCTTATATTAGGTTGGGAATAATGAGAGACATATAGAGCCTAATTTTTTTTCTGCAAGAGCGGAATCTGCATTCCAATTGCCTACCCATTCCATAATGACATCTAACGGAAAGAGTTATTCTGCGCTTAAAGTTTTTCAAAATTGGGTAACACAAAGACTTAACTGTAAAGTTCAGCCGAATCCGCATTAGGATATTGTATAGTTTAACAAGAAACACTATGAACTAATATAAGAGAAGATGCGTTTACCGATAAATCTTCACAAGTTTCTTAAACTATGCTGCAAAAGCGATTCGAAGCTCTCAGGGCGCATCAAATCAACTGCACTTCCTTTCAATCAAAATTGCTTCATTTTTTACAACAAAATATTCCGTACACAATATTACTTATTTGTAAAGGTGTGTGTAGGATTTCATTCCACTTGCGGAAAGTAACTGAAAAACTACAACAAACAACACCCAGTCGCCATTTTCTGCATTTTCAAAGCAACTTTTTGTGGTGGTTATCAAATTGATTTGATTTGATTTCATTTTTTCTCATATTCCTTGTATACCTATATTATATAATGCAAGTATTATAAGCGCAAGTGAACCAATAACCGGCGACGAGGACGTCTATAGAATTGCGGCCATTAAAATGCGATTGGTCAGAGGAAACTATTGTGGAAAGAATATGGATGAAAAGAAAAAATGATAAAGAAAGAGCGGAAGGTGAGAGAGGTGAGACGCTGGTGGTGTGAGTCAAGGTGGAGGTGCACCGAAGATGGCAGGTGACGCGGAGATCAAGTGAACGGTTTGTGGTGACCTCGCTCACCTCAGCATAACGGTGATAGCTGGCGACCACAGACGGCACAACAACAACAGCAACTGCAGCCATAAAAGTTCACGGCTGGTGCGCTTGCCGGTGGGTGCTGCCACCGACCAAAGGTGTTTCACAATTCTGATATATTTATAGTAACTATATAGTTATAAGGTATTTCGCATGAAGCACGTTTGCCACCGCTCAATAGCGCTCCCCCCGCTGCTTGGCTTTTGTATCAGCGTTTAAGTTTCTTTCATTTCAGCGTCTATTGTTGGCGCTTTGCGCGCCTTTATTGCCACTTCAATCACATTTGTACGCCAAAGAGCGCTGCTGCCAATGTTGCAAGTATGTAGTGTATGTTGCATGCAACATTCAAGTATTTTTGGTATTTTCAAAATGAGAAATTCTTATCGATGATTGAAAGATTGCGCGCGACTGCTCAAAGCTTGCGGCTGCTCATGTGTGTATGTATGTATGTATATGTGGGACGGGCAGACCATTGGTCACGTACCACGGATATGTGTATGTACATATGTGGCATGTTTATTTATTTCATATATCAGCCAACATTTCATATAAAAAATACAATGGAAAAGATAAAATATATTCGCTTTTATTGTATTTCTCCCGCGGGGGATTAATGCCTCATATATACACCACCACACTTATATACGCTCACACACACATACAATAGTATGCTATCAATATATCTTCCGCGCCAAAGCGACGCTTACATTCAAACAACCCGTTCTTCGCCCAACCCACCTATGCACACCCATAAAAACATATGCTACCACCCTTTCTCTAAGCTCACCGTTATATTCTGTCAATATTATTGGTAAGTTGAAATGAAAATTTCTTTCTTGTTCACCTTTTTTCCTGGCATTATTTCCAATTTCATTTTTATCATTTTTCCACACTTTTTATTTTATCTTTTTATGCTCCGCACGTGTATCTACATAATGTTGTAATGAAAAACAACAACACATTAAAGCAAATAAAGCTTACACTGTATTTTATGCGCAATATTTCAACTCCCCTTCCGCATAACAACAACAATTCAAAACCAACTTGTAAAATTAGATGAACTCAGCTCAAAGTAAAAAATATACAATTTCTTAAAAAAAATCGATTTATATGCATCAAAACTAGTTACTTTTAAACTAGTTACTTTAAAATTAGTTTCCAACTGGTTTCTTTTGGAACTAGTTACTTTTCAACTAGTCACATTAAAAACTAGTTATATTAGCAAATAGTTACTTTTGGAACTAGTTACTTTGCAACGAAATACTTTTGAAACTAGTTACCTTTAAACCTAGTTACTTTTTAACAAGTCAAAAATTAATTAACAGTTTCTTGCATAATCGTCCAGATTTTTTCGCTTTCAATGAATTTAAAAACATTTATTTCGCATAATTTCCCTCTTTTGCTTCCTCTTCATATGTAGCTCTTTGGCAAATTGTTTACACTGGCTTAGCTGCTTTTTTGTCTGTTCCGAAAGTAATAGGACTGAGTCCATTTAAAAAAAATGTGTTGAACCAACCATTCTTCTTATATTCTTATGTCATATAGCACAATCTTAAATTCAGTGTGTGCCACTTTATGATCAAAAATTGATCAAATCCTATAAAGACTATTCAAGACCCTAGGTACCGAACATTTAGACCCCGATACCTATAGTTGATTTTTGATCGAAAATGTCGATTAATGTGTGATGTATAAAACTGAAATTAAGGGATAAGCATTCTCTTATAATGGTATGTCTGTATGTCAAAATGGGGTCCAATCGGACTAATACTTCCCTTAGCCGCCATATACTTATTATAAAGATTCTCGAACTTCCGGTTGACTTTGTATTGCATATATCGGCCAATAAGTGAGTTATCTCAATGAAAATAAGAGAGCGTGTTTTACTCAAAACAGTGTATCTTTGTGCCGAAAAAAATTAACTTCGAGCGAAAACTTGGCCTTTTCCCTACATAAATAATATCAGGATTTTCGAACTTTACTCTACATGATTGGTTTTGCACCTTCAAGTATTTCCCTGGCTTCGATTCTTGCAAGTTGCAGAAGTATAAAATGTTCGGGTACACCCCGAACTTAGCCCTTCCTTACTTGTTTATTTATTTTTTTTTATAGCTTCAGGGCCAGTGGCACAGAGATCATATCGGGAGTTCGTGACTTAAATATAGCTCCTCTCATGAACTATTGGAGCGATCTCACCAAAATAATAGGGAAATAGGTCTATAAATACGATTACCACCCTCTAATACCGCATAAAGTATTTAAAGAAAAATTACAAAATCGTGTAAAAAGTCGTATAGTACGATATTTTAGGGTTATTATTATGAATCAGTAGGAAAATGTGATCTCGTCCACTTCTGAAATAAATTTTATATGACACAGGGCAAAATAATCGCTGAACTTTGTATTGGAAAGAACTTTGTATCTTCGTCGATTTGAAAGCTGCTTTTGACAGCACGAAAAGGAGCTGCCTTTATGTCGCTATGACTGGATTTGACATACAAAAAATCAAAGGTTTGAGGCTTGTCGACGACTGACAATTAGAGACTGCGCTGATAATATTGTAATACAATTTGGCTCAGCTGAAACCATTTAGAAGAATGTTTTTTGTCTGAAACGCGTCAAGTTTCGATTGGAGTCTAATCGCTCAAATATGTACTTATATGATGCCAAACTGCTTTAGTTCTTCATGACTTTTTTGCCAAAAATTCGACTCACATCTAAATCGCGTATTCGCCTGATTTGGCAACGTGCGATCGATCCAGATATTTTGGGTTAGCAATTAGTTAAAAGGGCAACTAGTCAATTTCGCTGCAGTAAAGATCCTACAAACTCAACAAACCAAAAAGTTTCAACCAACAACCAGCCTAAACAACCGAGGACTCCCCGCATTTGACTTTTTCCTCTTGGTCTGTGCTTTTATCTGGTTCGCTCAAAGCTTCAGTGATTCTCCTTCTGCTGTGTTTTCTTGCTTTATATATAAGTGTGTGTGATTTCACATTTGTAGTTCTTCATATTTTATGAGCCTTGGCTTTTTCATCATTCTGTTGGTATCTTCCTTAATCCGCTGTGAAAAGGTGTTCCGCACCTATCCAAGCACCTGCTCCACCATTTTTAGGCGCTTTATACAAACACATATATACATAAATATATATCCTTTCATATACTTTCTTTCCGTTTCTAAATAAATAAATGTAAATGTATTTTTAGCACCTATTTATGCTCCGCTGTCTTCGCTACAGCAAATTCCTACAAGCTGTCCTTTGTTGGTTATAAAAATATTTCATTCGATTTTTCATTTTCCAAAGCCAACGCTGCAATTTATATCTGCGCTTACTTTCTACCGTTGAAGTCACTCACTTCGCTACACAATTTCTCTCTTCTTTCTGTTTTATTATTTATTTTATTTTTCATTTTGCACTTTCTTGTGGTGTCTGCTTACCTCCGCCGTTGCCAGCTATAACTTTTATTCTTTTTCATTTATCCTTTATGTATTTCTAGTCCGAGTGCCATATTTCTTTTCTTATTTTCGTTTTGCTATATTTTTACTTCCGCCGCAACCGCATGGTTTCTCATTTTTCTGTCAACTCATGTACGACTTCAGCTCGGCTCCTCCGCCTTTGCCCCCTTTGCGTACTCCACAAGTCCCTGCCACCATTTCATTTCTTATCTGCCATTTGCCATTTTTATTTTATCATTTTATTTATGTATTTCGTATTCTACGCCAGAGCTTCATAACTTCGTGCTGACCCCGTTCATATGAAGATAGTGTGTTTGTGGCTCACCGTGGGGCTAGGGCTCGTTGGTTGGCTGACGCTCGGTCCATCCATTCAGGAAGTAAAAATGCGCTGCAGAAAAATCGCCAGGATATTACGTTGTTATATCAGGCATGCTTTGTATCGGAACGTTGGAATGAAGAAACGTGCGAAAAAAGGAATGGATGGTCAACATTAAATGCAGCAAGTTTGTTTGTATTGATTTATGAGCGTGTAAGTATGGATTCTCTTTTCAACCCGCTCGGAAATATTCAGCACCATCATATGTTGCTTATGAGCGGAAGTTGAGATCATCTTTTCGTCTTCGAGCAGTTTTACGGCAGTTGGTATGAAGGTCCAATATAAACCTTCGACTCAGGCGGTAATGCGAATTCCGATCTTATGACAAATTTTCTGATTACATCATTACAGCCAAGTAAGATCTCTTGCTTCGAAATCCGAGTTCAATATTTGCAAAAAATTGTCGACCCAGGCACTTTCATTGAGTATATTCCGAAATAAAACAGGCTTCAGTTTCAGGTGGACTTGCTTTACAAAGCTTTGAGTAATTTGTTGGAAAGAAATTGAAAAACCGTCGGGAGGAAAATTCGGTCGAACATTTGTCAAAATATTACAAACTAAATAACGTCAAAAGTGGTTCAAAGCTGGCCAGAATTGCGTTAAAGACGAACGGAGCTCTGGACAATTACCAACCTCCACTGAGGAGGGCCACATATCAAAGATTTGGTGGTGTTAAAGATCACGACAAGCTCTGTCGAGAGACAATATTGACTGAATATCAAGCTCACGATCCCCTAGGGGAAGGAAATTACATTAGGCAAGAAATCGAGAATCTTTACTTTTGATGAAGTCTAGTTAAGAAATAAATATTTGAGACGACCTTTTAAAATGGCGAGCATTAAAGTTAGTAAAGATATATCAAGATATGGAACTATTGACCCTGATTCTATCCAAACGAACCCTATAAAGACTATGTTCTGATGAAGGACGATATTAACTAGACATCAAGCTTCCGATCTCCGAAAGGAAGGTAAGTATATACGACGACATTGACATAGCGAATTAAGAGACAACGGCTAGGCATACTATGTTCTACGACTATAGAACTATTTCCTCACCCAAGAAACGCGCGTTGCGTGGATTGTTGGTTACATTTTTTGTTATTCGGACCTAATATAGACTAAACTAACCTTAGAGTAACGTAGCCGCCGATATCTCGCTCTACACTCATTACAAATCGGACCCCGACGAAATTAAAGGATTATTACGAAAGTACTTTGAAGAATTCCGAGAAAAAATAATATATGAAAAGAACATGAAGCTTGATAGTCGGCTGATCTAACGAAAATAAGTCTTCTGGAACGTCACATCGTTAGAGCAAAGACCGGAAGTACTCCGAACAGCTGCATAGTTCCTACTGGCTCCCAAAATAATCTATTAAATTATTTTTTCTTCTTATCCAACGTATTTATATTTCATTTCGTTCACCGGAGGGGCATACAAACACAAACGGACACTGGTCAGCGGTGAGGCAACCCAAGCAATGGCAACCTGAGAAAGCACGTCGAGCAAAACATGGAAAAAATACAAAAGAAAAGCAAATGAAGGGAAAAAATCGAAACGAGGTAATGAAATAAAAAAGAAGCTAAGGTAGAGAATATTTCAAGCTAACCACCTTGAGCGCCAACGGAGCCGCATACATATAACAGGGCGCAAGTGGGTGTTCATGTGTGTGTGTATATGTATGGTGGTCAAACGAAGCGAAATGCAACACTATGGGCGCAGATAGAAATATGAACATTGGAACGACTGACCACGTAGCAGAAGCACACACACAAACATACAAATAGAGAGTGGGTGGTAATAATATATGTGTGTGTGTGGCTATCGTTATGGGGATGTTTATTTGAACTTTTATAACAATGTTGCTACGTTTACGTGGCGCATTACAGAAGGTACGCCTTCCAACATGCGAAAAATATATAACGGACACATAAATATATAACGGTTTGCGCTGCTAGTTGTGTGTATGCGTGTTTGTATGAATACTTTATGAATGGGTGTGCGTTGGGTGGGCCAAATGTACGTGGCTGAAATATGATGTCATACTTTTATTAGTTGCTTTACTCCACCCAGAAAGGTAAATATGTACTTGAGTACATATGAACATACAAACGAGCAACAGAAGCTGAGTCGATATAGCTTTGTCTCTCTATCTGTATATACCGGAAATAGGCTTTCAATTTTGAGATATCGATCTGAAATTTCATACACGTTATTTTCTTCGCAAGAAGCTGCTCATTTGTCGTAAACGTCGATATTGAACCACTATGGCATATAGCTGCCCTACAAACTGAACGATCAAAATCAAGTCCTTGTAAGGAAAATTTTTTTATTTGACGAGATATCTTTACGAAATTTGACTTAGATTATTGTCCAAGGCAATGCTACAATATCCAATCAAATTATTCAGATCAGACCACTAGAGCATATAGCTGTCATACAAACTGATATAGCAAAATCAGGTCCTTGTAAGGAAAACTTTTTTATTTGACGAGATGTCTTTACGAAATTTGGCATGGATTATTGTAGAAGATATTCCTACAATATCCGAACATATTGTTCACATCGGATCACTATAGCATATAGCTGCCATACAAACTGGACGATAAAAATCAAGTTCATGTTAGGAAAATTTTTTTATTTGGCAAGATATCTGCACGAAATTTAGCGTAGATTATTGTCTAAGAAATTGCTACAACCTCCGAGCAAATAGTTTATGTCGGACCACTATAGCAAATAGCAGCCACATAAACTCAACGATTCAAATAAAGTTCTTGTATGAAATACTTTTTTATTTGACGAGATATTTTCACGAAATTTGGCATGGAGTATTATCCAAGGTATCGCCACAATTTCCGAAGAAATCATTCAGATCGAAGTAATATAGCATATAGCTGCCATACAATTTGACGCTTCAAAATCAAGCAAATAACGTTTTAATTTTATATTATGCTAAAACAATGCACAGGTGTAGGGTATTACATCTCCGTCCGTCCGTGCAGTCAAAGTTAACATTTTTTTTTTCTTATTATATCACTACTTTCTTACTTTATATACAAATATATGATTTAGCTGGGGTTTATAGCCTCAAATGGTATGGAGTGACTAACATGAGAGTACAGTGACACACACATAAACAAACATATTTATGAACCACCCATTGGTACACCCACTAACGCTGCCTTACACCTATCATTTTGTGTTTCCTTTTTGTTTTCTTCTTCATTTCCACATTTTTTCGCTTAAACTCATGTTCGCTTTTTGTCCCGACGCCGCTCTCACTGACCGCAGCAGCACTTGTGTGAATTGTAGCATGTGCAACAGTGCGTATAATTTTATTGTATTTGAACATAAAGTATTATACGAGTATTATATATTGCACTTAGGTTTGAGCACATAAACCCCACTACTCTCTTATATGCTTTGTGTGTGTGTGCAGATATATAGTTAACTACTTTTATGGCATTGCTGGCTGACCTCTACCCTAAATATAAAGTAAGAAAATATGCTCAGCAAAGAGAAGGGTACATAATGAAAATATGTATATACATATATATTAGAAATTTTCATTTATGGCAATGGCAATTGCCAAACAGTGTTATTTATGTACAATATGTATGTATATAATACATTTGAAGTAAAAATGAGTCACAAAGGTTTTAATTTCCTGCTAAGTAATTTCGAATGCAACACTGCAACTGTCAGCTATGTTATTATCTTATAATAGACTTCTGTCAAATTTTGAATACTTCAGACATTAACAAAGGCAACTCCAAATGCCCTCTGATAAGAGTAAATGCTAATAAAAACCATCAGATATTCAGAAATTAATTACATAATCTTATTTCCCCTATTTCTCTGATAAAAACCTATAAGAATATAAGTGTACCCCCTTCGACTTATATGACATAAGTTTCGATCGTTAAATAGCATGTTATTTAGAGATGCAAATCGCCTAGATAGTCCTTCTAGGGGCGTGTCAATCACCCAAAAACCAATTTGCAGGACAAAAGTGTCGGCATTTATAATGAACTTTAATGAATCAAATATGTACCATTTCGGTCGACCACTTTTTGCCATTCTTCTGCTAGACATTATTCCATCAGTGTTAAACTTTTCTGGTTTCTCGGCGAAAAACTGCGACAAGTAATTTTCACAGGTTTCTCTTGAAGCCAACTTTACTCCATTAGGAGAGTTCTGCATTGAACGAAACAAATGGCCGTCCGATGGTCTAAGGTCAGAACTATATGGTGGATGCATCAAAGCTTCGCAGCCAAGCTCTCGCAGTTTTTGCAGAGTCATCAAAGATGTGTGTGGTCTAGCGTTGCCCTGTTGGAAGACGAAGCCCTTTCTGTTTATCAGTTCTGGCCGTTTTTTTTTCGATTGCTTGCTTCAACCTCATCAGTTCTTGACAGTAAAATGTAGAATCAATCGTTCGACCAGGCTGGAGCAACTCATAGTGAATGATTCCTTTCCAATCCCACCAAATACTCAACATGACCTTTCGAGCCGTCAATCCTGGCTTTGCGACCATTTGTTGAGCTTCACGACTATTGGACCATGATCTTTTTCGCACAATATTGTCGTATTTCATCCACTTTTCGTCTCCTGTTACCATTCACTTCTGAAATTCGGTCCATAAAATTTTTCACAGACCCAAACATCGAGCTTCATTTTTTAAATGGTTTAAAACCGAAGCTTAAAATTTTATCTTTCCAGTACTATATGGTATGACACAATATGGTAGCACTGGATTTATACGACTGCAACGATATCTATTGACAAAATACGAAAAGACTTTTTCGGCTACCCAATAAGAGTCAATCGTAATCTATTAAAGTGCTATCGGTCTACGCTATATGGAAATTTTTGGTTGTGTCCATCGAACCATTATCGAAAACACGATAAAATACTGGAAATCGTTGAGTCCAACCTTAAGTCAGCACTTTTTCCAAAAGCTAAAAATTGCATAACGGTTTTAAGAGCCACTGAAATAAAAGTGGATACAAAAAGATCGATTTATGCGTGCCTCACGAGTAAGCAAAAAATAAGCCTTACTTGACCGCATTGCTAACTGTGAATCGCTGCTGAATCGCAATAAAATATATCCATTCTTGAAGGAGTTGGTTACTGATGATCTAAAGTGACACTTAAGTCTCAATGTCAAGCAAAAGCAACCGTGCTCGAAGAGCGGATAGTCGAAGCAAACTGTGTCCGAGCTGTGATTGATTGTTAGGAAGGATTTAGGTTGTATTTGTTGGGATTGCCAGGGAATCAATGAGCCCCTCCATGGCTAAACTCTTTATTCGGATCTTTAGTTTTACCGTCTGAAGTCAGTAATAGCCCAGAAGTGACCAGCATTCGCCAAACAAATTGTTAATCAGAACAACGCAAGCCAGCACAATGAAACTGGCTCACCAAAAGCTTCAGTAGCTTGATTGAGAGGTTTTTATGCATCCACCCAATAGTCAGGACCCTGCAGCAAGCCATTATTTTCTACTCCTTTCTATAGCACACTATTTGGAAGGTGAAAAAATCGCATCAAGAGAAGCTTCTGAAAATCGACTGTCAAAGTCCTTTGCCAAAATGACTAGGGTCTCTATGAGAATGCTGCATATTTGACCATAATCGATCAAAGTATGATCTAACCTTTACAATCGTTTCTTAATTAATATCTATCATTCATCAGGAACCCCATTTACATCTCAATATTGGCCCTTAGGTTGAGCGCTGGGTTTAGGAACCGCCACGGAAAAAAACAACCTCAATGCAAAGAAAGAAACAACCTCGGATTTCGGCTATAACCACGTAAACTGTGTCTATGCAACTAAATAAGATCAGGAAGGATCTCAAAGCAGGTTTCAGTTAAGGCATTTCCCTATCATGCGACTTCTTCATTTTACTGCTAGAGAATATAATTCGAGCTGGAGAGCTGCATAGAGAAGGTACAATCTGTTGACTGCCATAGTTTCTCAGCCGTAGACAATTTAATCTAATATCATCAATAGAAGTAAAGTCCTCTCTCGACGAACAAAGACCAACTTCTACTCGTATAAGTCACTCATCATCCCCGTTCGGCTAAATGGTGCAGAGGCATGGACGATGACAACATCTGATGAGTCGGTGAAAGGTTCGATGCAGTACCCGCCAGTGGAAGCAGAGGAAGTAGAAAATCTCCCCTCCGTTGGAATGACCAGATGGAGAAGGAACTGGCTACACTTGGAATCTCCAATTGGTGCCAAGTAGCGAAAAGGAAGAACGACGGGCTTACTTTCGTAACTTGTCTATAACCACATAAGCGGTGTCTATGCCAATAAAGAGGAAGAAGACTTGTGAAGGATATTACAGACAAAGTTAATGTTTTGCTTTATTTTATTCAAAGCCCAGCAAAGGTGCCTCCCTTACTACCACCTCAACCAACGCACCCTCTTTAAATTTCATTAGACTTAATCAACCGCACTATATCACTTACACTATCAATCACAACCCTCTCACACTCCCTCTAAACTGAAAAAAATAAAGTAATGTAACAATACAAGAACGCGACGCGAAAGCATTTGAGGGCAAAACGCGCACCGGTGTATCAATGTGAGCGCCGCATCGCGTCGCGGCATAAATGTCATCTGCTTTCATATTAAATTGAATTTTCCACTTAAGGTTACCACAATTGATTTCAGGTTGCAATTGAATTGGATTTGAAGATGTTACTTACACCGGCCAAAGCCAAAGAGCTAAAGAGTGGCAGCGCTAAAGCGCGAAAGCAGTCGGGCATATGGCCACAATGGCGGAAACAGCAGTAACCAGCAGCCGCTTTCGCCGAAAAAAAGGATATTGGAGATATGTAGGCAAGCAGCGACGTCGAGAAAGTGCAAATAAATAAGAAGTGCTGAGAAAAGAATTGAAAAAAGTGCTGTTTAAAAGTAACAAAAGTGCCGCGTCGGTCCGAGTGAAGTGCGCTGTGTTCGTGTGTGCTTAGTGCTGAAGTCGAGCGGGACTTTTATACCCAGGGCACTTACGCTCTACATTATTTTTTCAAAGAAAATTATTTTTAAAACTTTACGATCTAATGTGCGTGACTCGGAGAGGGAATATCGGTTAAAAATCTCTCTAATACTATAAAAGTTTCCTCAGAAGCTTATGCTTTGGATGGACATTTTATCGAACTTAAGCTCCTATTTTCGTATTTGTCTCGATTTTACCGACAATTTGTTTTTGTCATACATGCAATCGAATGCTTGACTTTGACATTTAATGGATCTTCTACAGTTTTGGCTTTTTTCTTGGAAACGATTTTGAAACGCAACGTTCTGGGTAGTAGTCATACACTATACGCGTTGGACCATAAATTTAGATAAATGGAGAAAAATTTTGGGTTATGGAGGTTCACAATCTTTGGGGCCTGAAATGCTGACGAAAATAAGGCTTCCGGGTTGAATAAATGAAGCGAGTGAGGCGCTAAAAGTTGTCACTATCGTAAATTTCGAGCAAAGTCGACCGTATTAAGACAGAGCTCTAGAATTCAGACTATAAAATTAGGTTGCTATAAGATAGGCTTCATTATTAATTAAGGTTTTGACTACGCTAATAAGCCCTTCTACCACCGACAGATCTACAAAAAGATGGTTCTGGTACTAAGACGATTAAGATTTCGGTTTTTAATCTTATATAAGGCAATCAAATTTAGGACAAAATACAGACGTTTGAATATTTGACGTCGTCTTAAAACGCCAGAAGATATAACTGAAAAAGTAACAGTTCGGCTCAACCGAAATGCTGAAAGAAGCATTTAACAACGGGTAAGGCTTGTTGGGTTGCAACAAAGCTTGTATATTAAACGGTGGATGAAGATTGCAGACCCAGCCACGGCATAGCACTTTTGTTAGGATTATATACCGAAAACTCACACACACTACAAATTATTAAAACAACTTTTCCAAATAAGTGAGAATAAAAAATACCACACAGTCCGAATAGAGTATATTAAAGTTGCCCAGAAGTGCGTAGCACCCAGAAGAAAATGCCGGAGATTATAACAAGTTGACTCGATTTAAACAAGCACATGTCCTTTTCTCTCCAAGAACCTGCACATTTTTTGTAACCGTCAACATCGATTCACTATAGTATATAGCTTGTAATGGGTTATAGTTATGCTTCTGAATACATTATTATAGTATATAAGTTAGCACCCCATACATTCAAAAGTATCATATGATGCAGTAATATCATATGATACAAAGTAAAATAATATGATACCACTAAATCGCTGAGACTGCGACAAGTGTAGTGGCAACCTATGGGAAGCGCAACGTCAGCGAAGTGCCAACCTGTGGGAAGCGCAGCGTCAGCGAACTCCGTACCCGTTGCAGCGGCAAACATAGGTCTAGAGTTAGGTATAATTAATTGTAAAAGTTAGTTCTTAAGCGAAACTCAATAAAGGAGCATAGCTCCAATAAAATATTTTTTTATTAAAAACTATAAAACGTTTTATTAACTTATATATACCCAATCTCTAGTCTCACTGCGCACCCCGGAAACGTGAGTAACCATTGTGTAAGATGCGGTAGCCAGCCAACCAGGGTGGAGTCTGGGATCACAGCTAAAAGAGAGGAAGCTTCAGCGGTGCCACTTCGACAAATTCGGTTTAAGGGTTCGCAGATGTCTAATTGACGCGTGTGTTCACCAAAAGTGCGGCTGAGAGCGGGCGTCGATCTTGAAACAGGCGGCCCCGCTATATAAATGTGTATAAAGCTTTATACTACTCACATAGCGAGGTTATGAACTGAGTTTGGGACCAGCTACGTAGAAACCACTCCCAATGAAACAACAGCCGTGAGTGGAAAAGCCGACTTTTGATGACGACAACAGCTAACGTAATAAAAACTATAATTTAAGGGCATGCAGCTGGAATGTCCGTTCCCCGGTGTCGATGCCCAGCTGGTTGATGTCCTCGTGAAAGAAAAGGCTGGCATCATCGCTGTCCAAGAAATGCGATTGTGCGGAAGAAGAACGGAGACGAGTGACATTTACTACAGCAACCATATAATGGAGCGCAAATTCGGTGTGGGATTCACGATGGGGGAAAGACTTAGTCGCCGAGGCCTAGTATTCACTCCGATGGATGAGCGTCTAGCCACAATCCACATTAAGACAAAATTAGTCAACATAACACTGATTTGCATCTGGAGCCCGGTGGTTTTAAGACCAAAGAAGACATGTTTGGTATAAGAGTTGGAAATTTTAGCCTCCATGAGGAAACCTCTCCAAATGTGTTGAGGCTGATCGACTTTGCCGGAGCCCGAAATATGGTTATCTGTAGTACTAGAACTTGTAGTACATACAGCGTCTGCTGGCTCTGGTTGTGAACGAGGATAAGACAAAATGTCTCCTGTCATCAAATAAATAGTAATTTTTTCTTATTTATAACATAAAAATACCCATAAGATTAAATATGCAAAGGGTATAAAAAAATCGAGCACTTTGCATTCAATTTTGACTGAATTCAATTTTCTAACGATTCAATTTGACGGCGAAGCACCATACTTTATGCAAAATTATCGCCAAATACTTTATTGAAATTCAATAGAGGAAAAATACAACAACAAAAAAGTTAAAAAAAAACGACAACAACATGCAAATGAAAATTCGTTGGAAAAATGCAACGAATTGGAAAACGCGCTGGGATATGATATGGCATTGACACCACGCAAAGAATAAGACATACATACATACGAGTATGAATATCGAATGAGTCTCGAGTTAAAAAATAATGCTTATTGAAAAAATGGCATAGAAAAGCACACGCATATGCTTAGTTAACGGTGAAGCGCGCTGAGGTGGTTATTGCCGCCATGGAAGCTGATGGTGGTGGCGCCGCAAGTCAGGAGCAAGAGTCTTCAGCGCACTTTACGCTGGAGTTTGCTGCTATTTTGAGCCATAAGCATAATGCATGAATATGTAAATTGGCAAACAAATCACTTTGCACGCCGCGAAATACCCTTAGGGGAATCCTTTCCTTTCCTAAGCGTTATCCTTTAGGGATTTTTCAAATAATCTAAGCCCGCACAAAAATCCACACACACACATGCACAGCACATACATAGTGCGCGCAAAAAAAAGTGCCGTTAGGCGCGCCAACAACAGTCAACTAAAGAGGCAAACATGTGAGTTTAGTGGGAGAGAGTGGGGGGCAAGCCCTACAAGGCATGAACAACAAATCACTGACAGCTTTTTAGGCAAATTCCCTAAAGTTTGAAGTGAAAGAGAAATTCTGAAGAAAAATGTGACGCAAAATAGCTCAAAAGCTGACAAGTAAAGTGGCTCAAGTCATAAAAAAGTATCGAATTTCTAAAATAGCTATTTTTTTCGCCTTCATATTTAGTTACACTTCATTTTATTACACGAACTTGTTAGTGTTGCTATTTGAAAAAATATAAAGAAAATTGGAAAAAAAACATGCTTTGTCATTGATTTAATTTTATTGTCATGCTTACTTTGCTAACGCACTTATTCACTTACGAGCAATGCCGACAACGTTGACAGCAACACCCGCGCGCATATATTATGGTCATAGCCTTATGTGTGTCCTCACAAACACCGCCCACAAACTTTCGAAGGGCGAAGCGAGCAAACTTTAACTGGCTGCAAGCGCTAAGCAGCTGGCTCTCAGTGTCACTTATGTGCCGGGGGCGCATAAACTGAAAGCCGCTTGTAACACTTTTGAGTTCGACTAAACGCTCGCGGCTATGACTTGCATGACTTTCGCATTTATTCACTTTATTTTTATACATAATCAGTTTTTTTGTTGAAAAGATTAGTTTAAAAAGTTTCATAGAAGTGAATAACGACATTTGAAGGGAAAGTGAGAAGGTTTAGAGATAATATGAGAAGGCAAATTATGCAAATTAAAAGTTATAGGGTTACTAATGGTAATAAAAATAAGTAAGTACGTTTAATACTACTCTGCTATGTATTTAATGGATATGATAGTGAGTTACTCTGGGTGACGAGGCAAGACCTAAAATTATGAAAAAAATGTCAACTTTGTCTGCACCGAAAATTTAATACCCTTCACAAGTACACTTCTTATGGCATAAAAGGGTATAAAAGGATTTGTAGCTTAATTTTGATCGGTCTTGAGTGGCAGTTATACTACCGTGGGCAAAAAATAGTAAGACGTTTTCATTCAAATTTCCCACATTAACCCATCCTTCGAAATATTTTTTTCTAGGTTGGTATAACCGTCTGTGACATCTGTGCCAAAAATCCCATCAAAATAATCCTTAGGTGTTTAGTATACGCTTGTCTTTTTGAAGTACATAAAGTGCATTCAGCGATTTTTACGATGAGTAAAATTATTCAACACAGAAGTTCTATAAAATAATGCGTGCCAATAAAATAAAGGAATGGTTGAGAATCGACGCTGCGCACTCAGAGATATTACTGGCATCGTTGATATATCGGTAGGATCAAACCCATTACGAAAGATCATTTGGGACTAAGAAAAGCGAAAGCACGATAGATTCCAAAATCACAAGATTTTTTCGAAAAACAGCATCGTGTTAACGTATTGTTTCACAGACAGACACAGCCTTCCGACTACCAGGATGTCATGAAACGTATTATTACTGGCAATGAGTCTTAATTTATGCTCACGTCCCAGCAACAGACGATCAAGCGGTCGAATATCGTGACAAAGGTGAGCCGAAGCCTAAAAAACACGTCCGAGCAGGTCAAAAATTAGGTTGGGTTGAACCGTTTTCTTCGGTTATCGAGTTGTCGTGCACCCTGGATTCCTTCCGATTGGTTAAACTGTAAGCAAGAATATTATTTGAGTGTCTTTTCGTACCGTCGCATACTGCATTTATTCTTCGTGATTTTACGCCAAATTCTGAACCGATAACGTGCCGCAATCACCGAATTCGTCTGATTCAGCTCCGTGTGACTTTCATTCGACATACTATATATCGATAGCTAGGCGCTAATTAAGGTAGTAACCTCACATCGCATTTCGTCAGAGAATCTTTTTAGAAGCAGTGAGGTAGTAGATGTAACGGCTGTCGGAAAGCGGTCACAAAGGAATTCCGAGAAACGAAACAACTGAAAAGATTGCCAAAGTGCCGTCCATCTGACTAACGAACAAGCACAGAAATTAAGGAAGTCACTAGAAAGATATGCAATGAATTTTCTTAAAAGGCTTGCAGGCAGGTCAGGGCCCTCTCGCCATGTGCAAGTGACCCTTAGGAAAACGTTCATGCTTTTAACTCACTTGATCTCGAAAGCACTGCCTGACAGCTATTGGTCTTTTGACAAGTCACAACCTACTTGCATCACATGCGAGCCGGATGGGCATTAGTAACGACGATACATGCAGAAAGTGCAAAAAAGTAAGCATAAAAGAGATACTGGAACATTTCATAAGCCTCTGTCCAACACTATTTTACTTCAATGAGTAATTATGGAAAATTCATCAGAGGGCTTTAAGCAGAATAGAGTAAAAGAAAGTCAGAGACGAAAAAACAAATACTGGGAGATAGAAAATGTCATCCGCAGAATAGGTTAACCGACTGCAGGATAGGAAAAATAGATTTTATGAGGGGCCAGTTTGCTTGGATTGGTCGCAAAATAATTCTAAAAAAAAAGCAAAAAAAAAAAACGTAAGCTCAATAGAGAGGACAGAGCATGGCTGGACCTTCAGTTAATGCGTTTATAAACTAATGCAGGAAAGAAACGATAAACCTGCAATGGGTACCAGGACAGTAATTCCTAGTAACTGTGAATCAGATGAAGTAGCCAGAATAGGCAACACCTTATAAAAAGACACAAGAAGGAACCGTTCCCACCGCAGTCGGGTCTAAGTAACCGGAACAGATCCGGATTTTTACCCGGCCAAGAACTGTCAACTGGGCTCCATGCATCGAAATTACTTCAGGAATGTTTACTGACACTACAAAAACAGAAACACCAGATTGAATTTATATGCCTATGGCTCATTTTAGATATTCAATCGACAAACTTGTTATAAATATAGTTCAGTATCGGTCGAAGCAATAACGAACTTGTTCAAAAAGCAGACAAACATGGCATGAACCGATTATGGGCCGCAGATCAAACTATTTCTACGGATGAACTTTATAAGAAGCACAGGCTGGTTCAGAGAGGAGACCATAAAGTGAGAGGATTTTAGTTTCTGTGGTTTCTGATGAGGTTCATCATTACTTCATTACAAACACAGGGTGGTTCAGAGAGGGCATAATAGAGTGAAGAGATTTTAGCACCAGAGGTTTCACAATTGGTCCCTTAAAAGCCTAGGTGAGTCGTCAGACAACTACTCCACCTATCTACCTAGAACAGAAAGGCCACAAAAAGACAGCGCATAACAGGGAAAAGAAAACGAAGCAAATCGTTCAAAAAGGTCATAAAAGGAAATTCCAAATAAAATTCTTCATTGCAGAGAAGCAGATACACAAATCCCGCCCATAGTTTTGTGCTAAAAAAGTTGACGTCGGTGCTCGAAATACGTCCGGTAAGCGGACGTCTACAGAGTTTTATAGTTTGCAGTGAAACAGCTGATTTTTAAAAGGATTTTTTATTAAAGTAGCCAAGTTTCAAAAGTTGAGGAAAATTTCAAATCATTGGAATAAAGAGATATAGATCAACTTAAGCGTTGAAGTAACAAGATGAAGCCCGAAACTACGGTTAAAACTTAGGTAGCGGCGGAAGTAGCCCTTCATCTGCTATGTTTTCATCCAATCGGACATGACTTAGCCGGCGTAATCGTTGTCTCTTAATTCGCTGAACTATGGCAATGTCGTCGTAGCCGGGTCATAAAGGTATAGCCGGTAACGAAAGGGTGGACGAGCTCGCCCGCTCCGCGGCCTCCACCAAAATGGTAGGACCCGAACCCTTTACGAGGGTGGGTCCCCACACCATAAAGGAGCTGCTCCGTAAAGAGGAAAGAGTAGGCAGAGAGGAGAATTGGCTACAGGCTCATGGTATGAGACACGCCAAGCTGCTAATGGGAGGTTACAACCTAAAGAGGTTCAAAATTGGAATAAACCTCCCCAGGAACAAACTCCGGCTGCTAGTCGCATGGTACACTGGTCACTACAAGCTAAACAGGCATCTGCATAGCATGGGCCTATCAGCTCGCGCCAGCTGCCGTTACTACAACATGGAGCCTGAAACCCCGGAGCATCTGCTGTTTGACTGCACAGCAGCCTTGGAGTACTGTTTCCGGATAGGGATCGCATTGCCTTGCTACCGCCTGGAAGTCTACTGGACTTTATTAATGGGATGGGTCTAGGTGAGTCAATGTGAGTAAGGAGAGGGCACAATAGACCAAAGGTCGCAGTGCATTGCTCATCGGCATTCAATGTCGTCGTATAGCTCGGACAGCTCATCGTTCCATCGACTGCGGTATTCGCCAATGCGTAAAGGACCATAACTCCTTCGCAGAACTTTTCTCTTGAAAATTCGTAACGTCGACTCATCAGATGTTGTCATCGTCCATTCCTCTGCACCATATAGCAGGACGGGAATAATGAGTGGCTTTTAGAGTTTGGTCTTTGTTCGTCGAGAGAAGACTTTACTTCTCAGTTCTACAACTCTAATCATTTTCTTCAGCAGTAGATTGAAGAAGTCGCACGATAGAGTGTCGCCTTGTCTGAAATTTCGTTTGGTGTCGAACAGACTGGAGAGGTCCCACCCGATGCTGATGGACCTTTTGTACTGCTCGATGTCAGTCTACGCACCCGTTTTAGTTTTGCGGGGACCTAGTCGACCTTTTAGAAATCGAAGCTTCAACCATTCACTCACAGGCACTTATATTTCGCGAAAACAAAAACTGAAAACTTTGTGTTCAATGCAACAGAAATTCTACAGAAATCATTTTTGGACTTTTGCTCGATTCGAAACGAAAGAAATGGCGAAAATGTTCATAAAACCTGGCAAACGTTAAATGCAACGAAGCGAATAAATCCGCTGAAAGCAAGTGAATTGCAACAACCGTATGTACACAAGCGTTTCGGTCCAAAAGCGTTGGTAGGAGTGGTGGCTAAGGGAGGGGGATGTACAATGTAAGCCCATAGAGCAATATAAATGCGTATTGATGCGAAAGCCAACGAAATAGTCGTACACACACACATACAAACAGACTCACACAGTCGAGCAGCAAAACAACGAGCCAAAGCGGTTTCGACTATTTGTGCAAATCAGCTTTTCCAGGTTAGCAAAATCAAATTTGTACCGAATTAAAATGCCTGAATGTTCACACAAAAAGCCGACGCACATAGACGAGCCCACAGGAGAACGCCATAAAATGGACTCGCTGGACTCATTGCAAGGCAGCGACCAAAAAACAAAAAATCTGGGATGTGTAAGTGCATGTGTGTGGTGTGTGTGTGGTGCAGCAGAAAATAAGAAATAAAAGCCAAAGCATGGAAACACATGCCACGCACCCAACGGCCGGGCAACTCCAACTCTGAGGCAACGCATCCAATCAGTCAATCAAACAAACAATCGTTTCGCCATTGAAGTAAAAACACAGAGCAAAATGCCTAAGCACCTCGGCCACATACCCAATGCTCTCTCTCTCTGTCTTCCTCTTCCCCCTTCTTTGGTGCTCACGCACAGCCGACACAGCGAAAATCTGACAGCCCAGTAGTTGGACAAAAAGGCCTGAAAGCTGACAATTCAACAAACCTAGAACAACAGCCGACGCACTGAATTGATGCATTGAGGCACTCACTGCCCACACACACACACACCCTTATACACATATTGTGCTGGCGAGTTGTGCACTGAAAGTGTAGGGAGTTCGTGCTGTCCGGCCGTAATCGTCGTAATCGGCAGACTTCACCGAGCTGGCAGACGGCTGCTTCAAAAATACCACAATCTATTCGAATTCGCAATCAAAATCAAAATCCCAAATTCCATTTGAATTGAGTACACCCTGCCAGTGTGTTGAAATGCAGCAATAGAGGCATTCCTACATCATCTTCATGCGAACGGAAAGGATACAGTGTTCTATGGAGGATTAAATATGGCGGACATTTATTGGGTTTAAAGAGAGAATAGAATTTTGATGTCATTTATTCCAAAAACGATTATATACATATGTCAAATCTCTCGGTGAAGACTTATACTATATAGACAATCTCAAAACCCCAGGGTCCATTATTTAAACAAGATTTCCATAAAGAGCTACAATTTAGCCTGTTAGTTAGTTATACGAGCAAATGAAATACAAGCGGACGTGGTTAGGTTAGGTACGACGGTTGATCCGGAGATCGCAAGTGCACTGCTATATGCAGTCATTCCTGAAGCCATAAAAACAGGATTTCTGTAATTCGATCTAAATATCTATTCCCACCAGTTCCGTAGGATATCTGAAAGTGTGAGTCTTTAAGCGTTGATCGCCCAAACTCGGGACAATATAAAAGGAAGTGCTGAGCTGTTACCACCTCATCGTCTTTCATACAGCTTCTTCAGCTGTCCCCCGGTAAAATTCTCAACCCTACATCATGGACACCGATAAGGCTTGTCTAGAACTCCCACGAATAGGGAGAGGTTAATCTTACTGAGCACAAAGAGCTCAGTGGATCTCTCACGATCGATTTGGACCAAAAGGTTCTTGCGAAAGGAGATGAAGCAATGGTAACCCAGGGCCGGTTTAGTTACCAGCTACCCAGTAGTATAAAACACGAGGAGAGGTGAACCGACACGTTGCCATTCTACTGCTAGCGGTTCCAGGATACCTTTTTTTGCCAGCTCATCAGCTTTACAGTTGCCTGCGACTCAGCTGTAGTCTGACATTCAAACTAATTTTATCACAAAGTGACTCGATGCCATTGATAACGAGGTTAGGCACTCCTTAACCAGCCCCAAACGCACGATTATTGAGCTCAAGAGACTATCTTTCAACTAATTTTAGTAAGGATCGAAAAGAAAGTAATAATAGTTCAACGGGCAAAGCTCGAATTTACTACGATCTCGAAGGTTCTTAGAGCAAACAAAACCCACATATTCACAGTCGGGTCGCAATTTCTAAGTTTCACATCGCAGTGTAAGGACTAATAATCGGTTCAAGATCTTTCAAGCTTGTTTTTGTTTGTAGAGGAACTGTTTACAAGAGTTAAAATTTCAGAAGATGTCGGGAATGTAATGTTGAAAATGTACAGGTAGTTCCGGTCGTTAGTGTAGTTGTAGCGAATAGTCAATACAGTTTAGACGTAAGAAATTAGGGATGGTTCTGACAGCACTTAATAGGAAGTCAGAGAAAGATGTCGATCGATAGCAAAAAGAGCCCGTTGAATGGGTACGTAGGAGTAAGAGTGCAAGAAGATGTTTTCATTTGGTATAACCAAGTATTAGTAACTACTAAGTACCCAAACTAGAATTGTCCAAGGATTGTTTGTCGCGAGAGGGAACCGAAGTTCTTCGACCAATCAACGATTTAACATACAGAAAAAATCGTATGGTATTAGTTCCTGTCTCTTGACCATGTGTTTCGCTATCTTGCATTCGGTTGTAGATTTCCATCTGCTCTAAGCTATCTGTTTAAATTGCATATTTAACTCCCTCAGACTATCCTAGAGAGGCTAACTCGTCTGCTTGTTCGTTGGCGAAAATGTTCCTATGATCGGGAACCCAAATTATGGGCAAATGGAGCTGACCTGCCAGTGAGCTTAAAGTTTATATTTGGCGACGATAAGGCTAGCAATACCGCCTGGTTATCAGTGTATATGATAGCTTTCTATTTCCTCATATAGTTATTTAGTAGAACTCTACATCCTTCCGTTTTTTGGTTCCAAAGATTGTAGCTGAGTTTGGTAGATGGCTGGAGGGAATGATACCAAGATCCTCGAAGTATAACCCCGATCCCACTCCGCTAACCATTTTGAACCCGTCGGTATAGAAAATGTTTTCCGTTCGGAAGATGCTATCTGAATTTGGTAGACGGCTGGAGAGAAATTTATCAAGATCCTCGAAATATACCCCAGACCCTACGTCGGTAAAGAAAAGTTTTTCCATTCGGAAGATGCTAGCAGAGTCTAGAAGACGGCCGGAGAGAAAGATATCAAGGTTCTTGAAGTATACCAGACGCTACACATAATAGGGATGCCGAATCCTCATTGTAGAGCCAAAAAGAAAGGACTCAAGCGCAACTATGAGATTTAAAGATACCAATCAGACTCTAGAAAGAAATCAGTGCAGTTTAAATTGTCACAAAGTAAGTAAAAAATTTTGGAAAGTTTATGAAATAGAACCTACAGAGCACTGTGCACAGGGCGATTGAGCCATTTGCCGGCAATATTTCCATAGACGAGAAGGAGTAATTTTCATTTTTCCCCAGCCATAGCTCAATTCGACAGCTTGCAATGAGTTGTTGCCCATTCGGACGCTGTTGTTGGTGCGCTATGTGCGCTGTTTTGTCAGCTTCTCACCCGCACTTGCTGCCGACGGATTACTACTGGTCGAATGCCTACGCTTGTACTCGTGTATATTTAGTGGTGGGCTTAAAAATACACTGCGAACGCAGGCAGAACAACACAAGTTGCACAATTTCGCAATCAAACGCATTAAAATGCAGACATACAAACTAACAACTTACATACAAACAAGTGCACACATACATACAAACAAGAACACACATACATACAAACCAGTCCACACATGCAGGCAAATGCATAAAATTGCGTCTCAGTTAAGCTCGCACTATTTTTGCGTACAAAAAGACTATCGAGCACCCGCTACACCCCCGCACAGTCGGTCGGCTTGCTCGTTATACTATGTGTGTGTTGCGGGTAAATGCTGGCATGTGTGTGTGCATTTAGTTCGCGAAATTGCATATCGTTATATGAATAACGTTGGCCTGTCCTTGGTGCGCTGGGGCGTATACGCGACCGAACGCGTCAATCGATTACATACAAAGGAAAAATTGTTGTTACTTTGTAGTTGTTGCGTTTTTTTTGTTCGGTATTTTACGAAATTCGGGTATTTTAGTGATTGCGCGCGAAATTGCATAAATATTGACTCGCCTTGAACTGACCACAAGCACACTACGCGACCGCACCTATACACACAGCGACACACACTTATATTGAGGCTCAAAACGCCCAGCCAACCAATCAATTGGAATTGCACTTTGCTTTTGCGCGCAAACAATTTGTTGTATAGGTTTTAGTTGTTCTTTATGCGTCAGTTTCAATTTACCGTTGTAACACCGCGGTTTTGTTAGTCAAATGCGCACAGGCCGCCATAAAAATATGATACATACACATGTATATGCCAATATATGGGTATGTGTGTTAGTTGCACTTTGTAAGCACTTAGATTTATCAACTTAATTTCTGGAGGACATTGCAGAAACATACCATACATGAGCACAGCAACAAAATGCTGCTTTGTGAATAGTTAGTCAGACGTGTGAACACTTATTGACCTTAGCTTTG
Source organism: Bactrocera zonata (assembly GCA_037783105.1). Lineage (NCBI taxonomy): Eukaryota > Metazoa > Arthropoda > Insecta > Diptera > Tephritidae > Bactrocera > Bactrocera zonata. The sequence continues at coordinate 641,344 of JBAWJQ010006014.1, read as the reverse complement.
TACAATTGTCAATCGTTTGTGCGCCCGTAGATTCGTTGAACGCTAGTAAATCCACGAAATTCAATGTGCGATTCGCGTTCCCTTGTGGTTAGTGGATGCCAAACCCAAATGTGGTTATTATATGGCGATTTAGATAAGTAGTATGTAAGAAATAATAACAAGTGTCGATTTAAGGGGGTATTCTAGTCTAGAAATTTAAAAACATCGATTTTTTTTTTTTATATATATTTTCAAAGTTTAACTATTCAAGAATATGTGTACAAGAGGATTTTTCAAAATTCAAATTATTTTCGGAGATATAGGCATTTTTCTGACCCTGCATCCAACCTAGTTCTGCTGGAACTAATCGAACAAAAGACATTAGGGAAACTTTAAACGCGTTTTTCTCAAAACTGACTTTTTCGGAACGATACCCACGATTTCTCAGGTTCTACTCGACCGATTTACTTGAAATTTTTATAGAGTCTTCTTTATAGGCTTGTCTATGGTTGGAACTAGCCCCATTCCAACATTTTTATTTGTATTATTTTTAAAAAATTCGAAATAGTCAGAAAAAGTGATAAAAAAAAACTTTTTTTTTCAGGCAGTCGCCATTTTGTGAAAAATTTTTTTCCCCACTTTTCCGTAGTTTCGGCCATTGCGACATTATTCTAGATTAATAATCTTTTTTTTTTTTTGGTGCCAGATAACTAGAACGGTTGAAATCATGGGCATGATCACGTGGAAATTTTTAGAGACCAACCACTTCGTCAGCTCATAATTTTTTAAATTTTTTACTTTTTTAGTTTTTAATTTTTTTCTGTACTCTTCAAAAATTAATAAATAACTAGTAAAAAAAAATGGATAGTAAAAATATGAATTGCCTTTTTTATGACACTTTAAAAATTACCTGAAATTCATGCTTCTAGACTAGAATACCCCCTTAAATTAATAAAATTAAAGTTCATGAAATCAAAGTTAGGGTTGTGACATACATAAATATTTTTCAAAGGTATCACACTCATATTATACTTTCAAACGCTTAGAAAATCCATAGAAGTGGCTCTTTTCAAATATCTAATATTCAACTGTTCTTAGGAATGCTTATAAATTATTGGAAGACAAATAATTTTGAAAAAATACAGTATTAACGCCAAAAATATGTTTATACAGTAAAAAGATATTTAACAAACAAATACTGCAAACTGTTCTCAGCTGTGAATCTGTTCCCAGTCTTCGAAATCTATACAGCCTCCTCCTTTCAGTTATGTAAAATTCAACTGTCCTTAGGAACGCTTATAATTTCTATTGATTTAATGGAAGGCAACGATTTTGAAAAAATACAGTATTAACACAAACGATATACAGTAAATAAATATACAACAAACAAAAACTTAAAACTGTTCTCAGTTGTACATCTGTTCCCAGTCGTACAAAAACTTTCCGTTAACTGCGGCCTGGCATTATAAACGTATCAAATTACTTCTTAACCAATCGATAATATGTATGCTTCCCTTAAAAGTGTTCCCACATCCAATTTTTGCATTTATAAAAAATACCATACATTGGGTCGTTTTGTGTAATGACAACAACTGATGATTGAATTTTTTCGCAGCCAACTTCACACTTGTAATGTTTATTTGGAAAATATTTTTTTCAATTTTTTGGACCAGATTTTATTTGTTGACCTATCGAAGATGGAAGATCGAAAACCGAATTTTCGGTATATTTTACTGTTATACTACCAAAAAAATACAAATACAGTTTAAGCAAGGCGATAGTAATGCGATGTATACGGAGCAGAGCAGCGCACTACATTCTGGAAGGACTCTTGAAGCCGTGTGCTTAAAATAAAGGCGTTGGTGGATGCAAATCATCGAATAACAACTCAAAAGACGTCTAGGATTAATTTCGAAGCTTGGCGTATAGGTTCGACATATTCTTATGGAACGAAAGAACACGTATGGGATGGGATAGACACCGAGTTAGAGGGAAGCGAAACGCATTTCCAGACAAATAAAGAGAGAGGCCGTAATGTGTGAATACGAAGAGCTTGACAAGCTGGTCGAGAGGGGAAATGCTCAAAAATTCTAAGAAAAGAAGCGACGACTAACAGAAGGTTTCAATACGGGTGCATACTCCCTTAGAACCCCGAAGTGATCTGGTAATTAATGCCCAGAGCATACTGAAATTATGGATGAAACACTTCTCCAACCTACATACTTGATGGCAGTGAAAGCATAACGCCTGGAGAAGGCTAACCCGATTCCCCAATCGATGACGATGGAGGAGACGTTCCACTGCCCGACCATGAAGAAGTTCGAACAGCAATTGCCTGTCTGAAGAACAACAAAGCGGCGGGGCCGTTGGATTCCCGGCGGAGTTATAAAAATACGACAGCGAAGAACTGATAAGGAGCATGCATCAGCTTCTTTATAGAATGTGGTCGCACGAAAGCATGGAATTTAAGTATGCTCTGCACAAACCACATAAAGGGAGACAGCACCATCTGCGCCAACTACCGTGGGATAAGTGTCCTAAACATCGCGTACTGTGTGAAAGATTAAAGCCCACCGTCAACAAACTTCTTTGGGCTTTATCAGTGTGGCTTTAGACCTGGAAAATCAACAATGGATCAGATATTCTCCATGCGCCAAAAAATGAAAATGACCCGTGAAAAAAGGATCGACACAAACCACCTCTTCGATTTCAAAGGTGCTTTTGACGATATCTGAATTTGGTATTCCCGCGAAACTAATACGGCTGTGTAAATTGACGTTGAGCAACACTAAGAGCTCCATCAGCATCGGGAAGGACCTCTCCGAGCCGTTCGATATCAAACAAGGATTTAGACAAGGATTCCCTATCGTGCGAATACTTCAATCCACTGCTGGAGAATATAATTCGAGCTGTAGAGATGAATAGAGAAGTTACAATATTTTACGAGAGTGTACGATGACATCGACATCATTAGCCATAACAACTGCGCCGTTAGTTCTTTCAAAATGGGTCTGGTAGTGAACGAGGGCAAGTCAAAACATTTTCTGTCATCAAACAGTCGTCGCATTCGCGACTTGGCTCCCACATCACTACTGACAGTCATAACATCGAAGTCGTAGATAAATTCGTCTATCTTGGAACCAGTACTAAAACCAACAACAACGTCAGCCACGAAATCCAAAGCAGAATAACTCTTGCCAACAGGTGCTACTTCGACCAAAAAAGACCACTTTTTACAAGTCACTCATCTTCCCCGTCCAGCTATATGGTGCAGAGGCATGGATGATGACAACATCTGATGAGTCGACGTTGCGCGTTTTCGAGAAAAAAGTTCAGCGAAAGATTTATGATCCTTTGCACAACCGCGAATACCGCAGTTAATGGAACGATGAGCTGTATGAGATATACGACGACATTGACACAGTTCAACGAATCCAGAGACAGCGGCTGCGCTGGCTAGGTCATGACGAAAACTCTCCAGCTATAAGAGAATTCGACGCAGTATCCGCCGGAGGAAACAGAGGAAGAGGAGGTCAATTCCCACAACAGCCGGTTCTACGCACCGGAATTGACTCGGATTTTCCGACCAAGGGCTGTTATTTCGGCGATCTAAAAAAAAAAAAAGGAAGAGGAGGATCACCAAGCTAGGAGAAGTACCTAGCTACACTTGGAAACCCCAATTGGCGCCAAACAGCGAAAAGGAAGAACGATATTATCATAAGGATATTACTAGAACATCCGAAAACTCATTTCATATAAAGTATATAATTTATATAAGTATCAGGGAAAGTATATTGTAGTATGTATGTATAACCAAAGAGATAATTGCCAAACATAAATGTGGACATAAATATATGTATGTACAAGCACATGTGGCAATATTCGAAAAATATCCAAAACACTCGTGCATTCGCACACACATCACACTCTCCCTCCTTCTCCCCCACTACGAGTGTGCTGTCATTTTGGCGCTACTTAAGCGCATTGTCCTTTTTATAAATGCGAAAATTATCTACTCGTCCATTCATTTGTCGATTTTGTCAGCTTCTACACTACTACACTACACTACTACACACACAATCGAACACACAACACATACGAACCTGTGAGTACAGCAATGTGTTGTTATTGTTCTTATTGTTGTTATTTGCTGCTGCTGCTCATTTATTTGATTTTCAGCTATTGTTCTGACAGTTAGCCGACTTGCTTGCTGGGGCAACGCTACTATTTCGGCTAATTTATCGGGATAATTGCCAAATGACCAAATGGGGAGTTTTATTACACCAGCTGCACAAAAATGATGACCAAAGCACAAACGCCAAAGTAGTGAAATAAAACTTCGAGCAATCGGCAGTGCCGCAAATATTAGAAATATGTATGAGGCTATGTGCATGTGTGTGAGGGTGAGGTTAAATGAATGGCTAGTTAGATGTGCGGATGAATGAGTAGTAGTGGGTGGCTGGGCTGTATGTATGTATGTACAGATGTGCATGCTGCTTGTAGCGGCTATGGCAGCGGCGAACGCTGATGATGCTCAGCTTGTTTGCGCTTCAGCTCATGTGGCTAATTTTTCCTTTTTAATTGTAATTCATAAATTACATTATGTAGTAATTGTTTTTGTTGTTGTTGTGATGCAGTGGTGTAAGTTTGCACTTATTTTACACATGTATGTACTTATGAAACTGTATGAAATGATGTGAGGGTGGTTTGCTGATTGTGACTCATGTGAATGTGGCATTTGTGGTCGATTGTGGCGAACACATAACTGAGTATTTCGTAAGGGCACACGCGTTTGTATGTATTGCAGCCTCGTTTTATATGCAGCATTGTATGTATTATTTATTAATATGTAGCTTAAAGACATCTTAAGTTTATTTCGTTATACGCGTATATTATAGGTTATGTAGTTATATGCCAAATTTTACTGCTATTCGCTTAACTTTCGGCAGACACAGCGCTCGCATCGCTCTGCGCTGCCGCTGGTTCCACTGTGGTTGGCGCCTGCTCTTGCTTAAGCAATACTTCGGGTATTTTGTTGGGCAACAAATGTTTTAGCGGCTCCAATATCTTTTGCTGCTGCAAGTAAGTAATCCCTTCTTGCTCCAACGTCAACAAATTGATACCCAAATGATTAGTTAGCGTCTGTTGCGGAAATATGGCGTGTATGCAACGCTGTATATATGGTATTAGATCGTAAGCCAAGCTGGAACACAGCTTAACGAATGTCTCACGCTCGGCGCTGGTGAACGCTTGCTGCTCCTGTCGATAGAAACTCAACACTTTGGTGGCGACAAATTCCAGTGACGTTTGTAGTGCGCGTGTGACGTCATTCGCCAAAGCGATGGGCGCACATAGACGCAATTCGTTCAGCGCATTTAAGTAGCCATTGCAGAGTGAGGCCAGCGGATGGAAATCCAGCAATGCTTCTGGCGGTGCATACGATTCCTGCTCCTGTGTTGTAGTCGGATTATTGCTGGCTGTATCCACTTTGTGTCCACGTGTATGCAGTGTCACTTTATTAATGAGCGTGTAACGTTCAAGTTCTTGTGCGAAACTTTGATTCACGTTGGAAATTGCATTATCGAAATTGCGCCGTATAACACGCAAAAAGATGGGCACCATTAGCCCACGAAAATCTGCTCCAACGCGACTGAAGGAGAGCCCGAAATACATGCACTGGCCGAGTACGGTGTCAAATGAGCTGATGCCGCGCTCCAAATCGAATTCCAAAGTGTGCAGAAAATCGTCAATCTGAAAAATAATTGTATTTGTAGCGGTTTTTGTTCTTGTCAGAAATTGAAAAAGAGTTTGACAAACGTGTTTTAGTTCTAAGAGCCCAACTTTTAGCTTAATTTAATTGTAGAATTATAATAATAATAAAGTTTTAAGTTTTTTGAAGAGGATAGGGTTTTTTTTTTAATTAAAAATTATATTTTCAATATTTAATTCCGCGAAAAAAATTAATTTTTAATTTTTAAGTACAATTTTGGCCAAGAACTACTGACTAAAAATTATAATTTAAAATTTATACACTGATTTTGAATTTTTTGTTTATTTTAATAATGATGTAAATTTTTGGATTTAATTTTCTTTTTTTTTTTGCATTAATTTTTTTATTTTTAAAATTTTTTTTTACTACAAATTTTTTTTTCAGGATTAAGAATTTAATTTTTAATTTCTAATCGAATTTTTGAGATCAGTTTTTATGTGTTTTTTTTTTTTATTCTTGTAATCGGTATTTGGTATTCATTTTTTTTTTTTAATTATTCAATTAGGTATTTGAGATAAGAACTTTGAAATTTAAAACTTCGGAATTACAACATAAAAAATTTTAATTCAAATGTTAATGGAATTATTTTTTTAAAACATTTTTTCCAACCCTGAGCGCAATTGAATAGTAAAATTATACGAAAAACAAAATTCAAAGTAATTTTGAGAAGTTTAAAAAAAAATCACACATCACTTGTTTTTTTTCACAATTTTGAAATCCTTAAATTTTCAAAAGAAATACAAAACGCCTTTTTCACAAACTATAAAAATAAACAAAAAAACCTCATTTATTACTAACCTTCCTATGCAGCCATGCCTGAAACAAACGCTCACCCTCACACGTAACCCCTTGCATAGGTTTGACGGCTGCAACCGCGCTCGGCTCATCATCGGGAAATATCGCGCGATATTGTGTTAAAATATTAAATAAATTAATGCGCGTAACCTCAATGGTTTTGGTCAAATGTTGCTGGGCTGGTATATGCAAAGACATGATTTTCGAATAAGTAAATGTTATTAAATATTAATATACTGCAAACAGACGCACCATCATCCTTAGCTATAGCTTTCAATGTGCCTTTAAGCCACGTATCACGCGCTTGCAGAAACTTCAACTTCAATTCATTATTGCTAAATGCCTGCATGCGTCGTAGATAACCAACAATTTGCAAGCATTTGGGCAACTGTAAATCGGTGCGCAACTGCGCCACTAACTGCACCAACATGGTGTGCCAAAGCGCCTCCACTGAGTGTACAATACTCTGAAAGCATAATTATTGAAATTAATATATAAATTTTCGACTAATTAACTACACCCACCTTTATAATTGGTATATCACTGTGGTTGTGTCCTAATTTCTGCACATAACTGGCCAATTCCAATGCTTCTTCATAACGGCCTTCGCGTATGCAACGCTCCATCAGCTGCGGCAACTCAAGTATTTCCAGCAGCTGTGCATTCTTTTTCAATGTTATCGAATTAATGCGTCTTTCCTCATTTATATCCTCCGCTTTGGCTAGAAAACTCTCACATTCCGCCGTAAAAACGGGCAATTTATCCAACAAGGTGCTCACTTGCTCTTCTGTATTTTTGAATTCAGTGAAAATTGAACGCGAATTCTCGGCTGTATGTATGAATGTTCTATAATTGGAAATGGCCAACTCCTGCGTCTGCTCCACAATACGTTTGTTTTCGTCGGCCAGACGCGCTTGCTCCTTTTTCAATTGCTCCACCTTATAGGTGCCCAAATTAGCTAGATAACTGTAAAGTTCTGAATTGTCACGAAGATTCTCTGTAAATAAATGCATATTGTTTATAGAGATTTTACTTTTAATGATTTCCAAACCTGGCAAACCGTCCGGGAAAATCAGTTTTAACACGCGTTCATTCTCTAAATCCATTTTAATGATATTTTAAGCTGAAATATTTAAACAAATTTATTTAGCACTTGTTTTTTCGGGCGCGTCGACAAAATGCAAACAGCTGAGTTGGCGCCACAGCTGATTGGGATAAGGTGAGAAATGGAACGAAATACTGAGTGGAGGGTGGAAAAAGAACTGAAAAAGGGATTATGTCTGTGCTAACCGTGGTTTCAATGTTGGATAAATTTATATTTATAAAGATTTCAATGACGAGTATGGTTCGCAGCCTTGATTAAAAGGCTTCATGAGTCGTTATTGTTGTAAGTTTATTTTTGGTTAAAAAGAAGTGTTGCATGGGTTATTAAAACAACTATAGGCATATTTTTAAATAATAAAAATGAAAATAAAAATGTCAATTTGTATCATATTGATAAGTATGTAGTACTTATTTCTTTTGATTGAGTTTCCTTCTCTCCCACTGCTACCCGCTTGGCCATAATTTGAGCAGAGAACGTATATTTATAGAGAAGGACCACCGCGTTGCCAAATTTAGGGATATTTCAATTTCGGGACATTTACTGTTTTGGATGAGCGTGTTTCACCACAGAAAATTATTAGCGTGTTTCACCACTTAACATCAGGGGACAAGAAAATAGCAGAATTGAGCATTTTCAGTGTTAAATGAGAAAAATAATGATAATTCCAATGTTAAGGAATGTACGCTTACAGATTCCCTTTTTTTCTATGCGCAAACGATGCTGCATATAATTTATTGATCGGTATACATATGTATATTTTTATGAAAGCACATAAGTATACATTTTAAAATTGAGCTATTTTATGATGAATTCCATAAAATCTTTGCAAATGTATAATTCAATAAAATGTGTATTACCACCCAAATATGCATTTTATATAGGTTTGGTACGACATACATACATTTTTTGCTTTGGTCAATAAACTTTTCGATATCATGTTAAAAGACCAAGCGGTCGCACATTTGCTCATACATATAGAATTGTGTTTGCATGTAAACAAATATAAAAGAACCATACGCATAATGTTTGTAAATTTGTCTACATGCAACAAATGTATGTAAATATGTACATTCAATGCTTCATGCGAAATTTTCGTTGATGCGGACAACCAATGGCGGAGCTCATATTTTTTGCTTTCATGTCAAAGAATCAATGTGTCGAAAGACTGACGCGACACAACATTGTGTTGTTGGTAGAAAATCCGAGCTGTGCCGAAAACACAAACGAACGATCGCCAATTGCCACTGCTTCCCTTGCCGCTGAAACAGCTTCGGCTTCCAACGTGCGTAAATGTATATGTACATATACGTATGAGCATGAATACATACATATCGACGCAGATTTTTGTCACGGAAAAATATTTTAGAAAAATATTATAAATCGACAACTCCTATGTTGTCAATTTTCTCACTTCTTTCTTAGAACAAACACCAGAAGATGTTCAATTTGTGATTTTTAGCTTTTGCCATAAAATAAAAGGCAAAAATTAAAAACAAATTCTGTCGAGATTCGAACCTGTATGCTCATCGCGGCTTTTCAAGCGCTTACCACCAGCACCACCATTGACACTCATTCCATGTTGTCCTAATTATGGTTTGGTTATGCATGAAAAAAATATACAAAGGATCGCCGATTGTTACCGCTTTCCTTGCTGCTGGAACAGCTTCGCAAACAAACTAGCGTAATTACATATGTATGTATGCATATGTATGAGCTTGCATACGTATCGACGCAGATTTTTGCGAGCCACGGAAAAATACTTATTTTAGAATTGACAAATATTGTAAATCGACAAGAGCTACATTGCCACTTTTGTCACTTCTTTCTGTGAAGAATCATCAGAAAGTTGTTCATTTTATGATTTTTAGCTTTTGCCATCGTCGCGAAAAAACGCTTCTAGGCAAAGGCATGCTCGGGGAGATGTAATGGTGTTTGTTTTTATGAATGAAGCAAGTTTGCCTGTTGAAAGTGCGCTTGCGTTCATGAATGAAAATATTGTTGTTGGGTGTTTTTCTACAAATTTGGGCATCGACTGTTTGGCTGCCATATTGACTTGTGATGCTGCTGACGCTATTTGAAACCATTGTTGTTTTTGTAAACAATATTCGTAATTTTTGCGGGTGACAAATCGCCATGTGAACGCATATAAGTATGTATGTTTTGTATGCATTATTTGTGGGGGAATGCCATACGCACATATTTACATGTGTACGCATATTTGTATGTTGGTTTGTGTATACATTATTTGTTGGGCAATGCCGTACACATATGCATATGTATGTACATGTAGAGCAGTGCGCTCACACTTTTTACTGATAAATGATAATATCGCGATTTGAATTTGAATTGTACTTATATACATATGTATCTATGTAATTATGTGCAAATATGTAGATGAGTATGAAAATTTATATAAAGAAATGTAATTTACATACAATATTATTGTAATATATTAAGTTTTTAAGGATATTATGATAGTATCTCATATACATAGTATGTATATCACATATATGTAAGTATGTATGTAAAAACATTCATATATGAAATTATATTATATTACCAAACATAAGAAATATTTAAAAATTAATTATTATTCACACATTAACTACAAATATATATTTTGAAAATAGCATAATTTAATTAAAATGTTATCAGTTTTGCATGTATTCGTAAAAATTCGCAAAATGATAATCATATCAATTAATATGATGGCATGTAAGCATATAAAAATATAAGCAAAAGGCCAACATACGTCTGTAGTAGCAATGTATATTTCTGAGCATAATTTTCATTAAATGCTCAGCTCTGTTCACGTGCCACTGTTAACATTTCTCCTTCTGAGCTAGCTGTGGTGAAACACGCTCATCGCATTTTGTTAGCTTTTGACAGTTTACACGCTTGTCCGTTGTTGGACCTTCTCTATAAATATACGTTCTCTGATTTGAGTGTTGTTGCCACAATGTCTGCGCAGACCCAAAACAAGCTAACATAGATGACAGAAGCCATCTGCTTGCACTAGAACTACGCATTACAACAATAGAGAGTGCCTTGTGCGTAAAGAGAGAAAGCGTGAGAGTATTGCCACACAGGTGCGCAGCGGCGCATGCGTGACCACCTAGACTTTAGTAGGAAATCGTAATAAAAAGCACAACAGACTACATTTTTTATGCTCGTTGACTAATTTTCGCAATTTTTGCTCTTTTTGCGCGCGCTTTCGACATGCGACTTGCGTATGTGGCGCTTCTTTGTTTTTGTTGTTGTTATTATTATTGTTTTTGTATGTGCAAGTTGCTGTCGCCACATTGCGAGCGCATGCGGTTGACTGAAAGCCGCTGCTTGTTGGACGACACGCGACTACTTGCGGTTGAGCTGAATTAAATGCGGCTGGGCGGCTCATCGGCTCGTCGCCGCTGCAGCGTTTGGTGAAAGTAGAACATTTGCTTGCTAAATGCCACTAAAATCGTATACAAGCGCTTCTTCTTCACCCCTGAAACACTGCGCCTTATTATTCAACGCTTTAGTTGCGTTAGACAGATCATCCTACTCACCGACTTCGGATTCTTGCAGACATAATTGTTGCCAGCATGCGATTTTACGGCTGAGAATTGTTTTTACACGCCGCCGCTTGGTCTTGGGTTTAATGAGCGCGCAGGCATTGCATTGCTTTAAGGCAGTTATATAAAGGCAGAATTAAAAGTCGTCGGCTCAACAACGATGCATTCATGTGTCGCATCGTTTCAAGTTGTCTCTTGGCTTGGGAAATCGCTACTTGGTCTGTATGTGTTGCTGTCTTAAGTCTTTTGTAATTTATTGTTGTTTTTATTTACCGAGACTTTGATGGCAATTCGGTCTTGTTCTTGAGCTTGTTATGCTCTTCTTATACCCTGCGTTTTATTATTTGCGTATGCTTTTTCTTTTTGATTCTAAGATCTACTCCTTGTAATAAGCTGATACAGTGTGCGAAATTTGCTTAGACACACTTCATAAATAAATAATTGGTAATATACTTAAATATGTGAATATTTTATAACGGTGCGTTTCTAAAACTATAAAAGTGCAGCCAAACTTGAAAATCACCGATTTGAGAATTTTTGTGCTTTTTATAAAGTTGCCACCAGTTTAAAAAAACTAATGCAATAAGTCAACAAAAATAAAGTTTTTAATTGAACATCAAACCTAAAAGGTTTAAGAATCTTACAGCTAAAAAAAAAAATTAAAAGAGTTGCCACCTCTTAAAATTTTTGAATCAGCAAAAATATTAAAAATAAATTTAGTAATATAAAATTAACATAAAAAACATATTTTTTTCAAACTAGTGTCAGAACAAAAAACAAAAAAACAAAAGTGCTGCCACCTTTTAAAATTTTTTAATCAGCAAAAATGTTCAAATAAATACAGTTATATAAAATTAATTAAAAAAAAAACAGATTTTAAAAAACCGAATTTAATTTAAAAAGTGTTACCACCTGTTTGAAAATAACTTATGTAATAATATTGCTTTAAAATGTAAACTAGTTAAGAACTATTTTGGTTGAAATTTTTATTCAAACTAAAAAGTTTTAAGTTGATAAAGAGATTTACATACATACATACATACATACATACATATGTACATAAGTCTTACAATAAAAAATAAAAGAGTTGGCACTTGTATAAAGTTTTTAATCAACAAAAATTTTCAAATAAATTTAGTATTATAAGATTAACATAAAAAACAGATTTTAAAATAGCAGAATTTATTTTAAAACTAAACTAAGAGGTTTTAAGTTCTCAAAGCAAAATTATGAAGAGCTGCCACTTGTTTAGAAATAATTTTAAATATGAAATAATTGTAATAATGAATAACAGATTGGGCAGCAAAGTAAAAAGAATTAAAAAACAAAACAAGTTATTTTTGAAAAGGGTTGCCACATGTTTGAAAAAAAAAACAACTTTATAAAATAAATTCAATTTATTAATAATTAAATATTGAAGTAATAGAAATTTTGTACAATTAAAAAGAGTTGCCACCTTTTTGAAAATAAATTATGTAATATATTGCTATAAAGAATAAAGTAGTTAAGAGTTATTTTGATTGAAATTTTTTTTAAACTAAGAAGTTTTAAATTGACACAAAAAAAATTAATTAAATTATGAGTAGCTGCCACCCTTTTAAAAATAATTATTTTATTTTAATTATGAGATAAATGGAATATAACAAAAAAAAAAGAAACAAGTTATTTTTTAAAAAAGTTGCCACATGTTTGAAAAAAAAACATATTTATGGAGACAATTTAATATAATATTATTGCTTTTAACTTTAAAGTAATCTTAATACAAATGTTGTACAATCGAGGTGGCTTTTAGGACCCAAAGAACACAATTTTTTGGGGGCTGAAAAATAATTTTCAACAAACCACTTCTTGTGTTTTGGCTTTTAAGGACGTTGATATGACATTCGAACTTAAAACTTTATTTTTCGAAACTCTCTCCACTAATGTATGTAATGTATATTTGCTTTCGATTTTCTAGTATATGTTCCTAAATAAATGTCGCGCAGTGTAGTGCTCATGCATAAAACTTGCCGCTGAACACCTGTTCTCTTGTATTCTGCATGTATTTATTTTACTTTGTTTTTGTTCATCTAACTTTTTGTTCTTCTTTTTGATTCTTGCAAATTTTCACCGTCTGCGCACCTAGACAAACTGGCGTCTTTATGCGGTTAGTTGCTTGTAGTTGTTGTTGCGTTGCAACGCACTAGTGATATCACAACTAGCGCGTTCTTTTTTTTCCTTTTCTTGGCTTTTGCTTTAGCGGTTGAGTGTCTTATTCTTGTCTGGTTCGCTGTTATTCTCTCAGATTTGTACACATTTTGCATGCTCGTCTATCTTAGTTACTTTCTAATTCTGCGACTAAACTTCGTTGATTTTATTTGAGTCGCTGAGAAATATTACGGTTTTATAGAGAAGATTTGTTGCAAGAGCGAAAGGCGTTAAGGGGATATTATAAGGTCCCACTGCTGGTAAATTCGGGTTCAACAAAGAATATGTCAGCAACTAACTGACTGAAGGGTAGCTCCAATCATAACAAAAATAATGTTGGGGAACTAAATAATTCTCCGCAGTATCATTATGAGATTTTTGGGTAAATATGAGATTTGGAGAACTTTTTGTTAGGAAAGAGAATTAAAGAGTAAAGACTGGGTTGAAGCAAAATTGATTGATAGAGTATGAGAGTGGAAATGAAATGCTGTTTCTTAAAATAAATTTTAAACCCAGAAGCTAACTGAGACTAAGTATCATAGAAATTGTCTCTCAGTGAAAATTTTTTTAATACTTTTTTTGTGATGTAGGTCCAACTTATTGGACATTATCAGTGTGGCTTCAGGCCTGGAAAATCAGCAATTGTCCAGATATTCACCATGCGGTGAGTTCTTTAGTCTACTTCTGAAGAAAATAATTCGAGCTGCAAATTTGAATAGAGAAGGTACAATCTTCTACAAGCCTGCTTTCTCCAGGCGGGATAAGAAAGTGAATCTTATGGGTCTGGTTGTGAACGAGGACAAGAGGAAATACATATCTCCTGTCACTTTTGACAGTCATAACTTCGAAATCTTAGATAAGTTCGTCAATCTCGGGACCAAAATTAACATCAACAACAACGTCAGCCTCGAAATCCAACGCAGAATAACTCTTGCCAGCAGGTGCTACTTCTGACTGAATAGGCAATTGAGAATTAGAGTCCTCTCTCGAAGAACAAAAACCAAACTCTACAAGTCGCTCATCATCCCCGTCCTGCTATATGTTGAGTCTGGGTTACGAGGTTTCGAGAGAAAGGTTCTGCGGAAGAAATAAGGTCCTTTGCGCATTGGCAATAGCGAATACCGCAGTCGATGGAACGAGAGCTGAGCAAGATATACGACGACATTGACATAGTTCAGCGAATTAAAAGACAGCGGCTACGCTGCCTAGGTCATGTCGACCGAATGGATGAAAATACTGCAGCTCTGAGAGTATTCGACCCGCCGGGGGAAGCGGAGGAAGAGGAAGACCTCCACTTCGTTCGAAGGACCTGGCTTCGTTTGGCGCCACCATGCGAAAAGAAGGAACGACTGGCGCGCTGTTGGTGACTCGGCTATGAGCGCGTAAGCGCCAGTAAAGAAGAAGAAGAAGATTGGTTAATACGTCAGATTTATAATTGATATTCAGAGAAAATTCTTTCTTGATAGTAGTATGTCTGTGTGCTACAAATAGGCTAAATCGGTTCAATACTTCCCTGAGTTCCCATTTACCTAATTTCAAACTTCCGGTGACTTTATAACGCACATATCGGCAAATATGTGAGTTATCTTAATAAAATTTAGAGAGCATGTTTTTTCTTATAACGGTGAATATTTGTGCTTAGAATGAACATAAAATTCTGTAAATCTTTACAAAAAATTCATAAAAAGCGCATTTTTCTGACTTTCGAGATTATGTAACCCCTCAATGCCTACAATTATGGGTGCCTCACGAACAGAAGTCGATAACTCAGAAAATCTCCCTTAGATTGCTATTTTCATAATTAAACTCCTTTTCTCAAAATTTGTTTATATTTTCGCTCTGCAGTGATTCTCTTCCAGTCTCGCGGTGGTTACACACATGGTTACTCGTTTAAAAATCGATTGAGCACATCAATAAATGATTTCATCCGAGATCAGCCCACATTTCTGATCATAAAATTATATAATTAAGTCGCGGCGTGAAAAAGAGCGCTAAATATTGCTTTCTCCGATTTAAAATCAACAACAGCGATGATGTAACTCAAACAGAGAAGGAAAATAAAATGGACAAACTGAACGGCAACTTTATTGCTTGACGAAATAATAAAAAATAAATAGTGTTTGCATATAATCACACTCTCATAAATGTATATATAAGAGGTGGCTATACATACATACATACATATGTACGCCTGTACGTCTGTACATATGTATGTCTTCGTATCAGCAGAAGAAAACAGATTTTTCGATTGATTTAGCGTTTAAACACGCTCTCCCAACTGCCAAGCGCTCGAGTTAACAAGAAATACTAACTTAATATTTTTTCTATATCTTTTTCAGTTTGCTTTCGGCTTCACTTCATCGATTTTGCACTTTCACTTAATGGCGACGGCACAGCAAACAAATAAGGCGATCCCAGCGCTCGTTCGCCCAATTTATAAATTGTGGCTTGTGCGCTTACCCCGTGGTTAAGTGGGCATTTCGCGTTTAGTTAAATTTACCGTAAGTAAACGTTTATATATATGTACTTATATATATACATATATGTAAGTATGTATATACACATAATATGCATTGCATTACATCTCTCTGCTTTGGTCATTTCCTACAACATTCAGCGCCCTTTTTGAGTTTTTGAATGTGAGTGTGTGCTGCAAATTTCGCATGCAATTTCGCCACAAAGTAGAAAACAACAATAAAGGAGCAGAAAAAACGAAAACTATGAGAAATAAGACGTTATATAGTTTTCACACACCCAACAACCCCAAAAAAGCAAGAAAAAATTAAAAAATATATATTAATATATATTCAATATGTATGTATATTTAATAAAAAACATACAAAAACAAAAAAAGTGTACTTTGGGTCGTATAATACCCTTGACGAGCGTAATTCTTATGCCATGAAATGGTATAAAAAGATCTTTAACTTGATTTTGTTCGGTCAGTTTGCATGGCAGCTATAAGCTATAGTAGCCCGATCTGAAAAATTTTGTAGAAGAATACACCTTTCCTTTTGAAAATAATCCATGCTAAAATTCGTGAAGATATCTCGTCAAATAAAAAAGTTTTCCTTACAAGGACTTGTTTTTGATCGTTCAATTTGTATGGCAGCTGTATGCTATAGTGGTCCGATGTCAACAATTTTTTGTGAGAGTATAACGTTGTCTTAGACAAGAATCCATGCGAAAATTCGTGAAGATATCTTGTAAAATAAAAAAGTTTTCCTCACAAGGACTTGTTTTTGAACGTTCAATTTGTATGGCAGCTGTATGCTATAGTGGTCCGATATCGGCGGTTCCGACAAATGAGCAGCTTCTTCTAGAGAAAAACTCGGGTGCGAACTTTCAGAATGATTTCTTAAAAACTGAGCGACTAGTTCGCGTATATAAACGTATTTCAAAGGGTTTCCGACATTTCCTGCTGGAATCGTAATCCCTGTTAAAGGTATAAAAATGCAAGCGAAGCAACTTTTACATGTATTTGCACGTACTTTTATATGTATGTACATACTTGTATGTATGTATGTATGTATGTCTACAGATTTTTTGCGCTTTTCCCTTCCCCCTACAATATGCACTGAGGGCCGGACCACCCATTTTTCGCCTTTTCGCCGAAGAAAACACTAAAACACCATTGCCCACAACAAAAACAATCCCATACACAACAAAAGCAATGAAAACAACAATAACAACAAGTAAGCACGTTCTTCATTCATGGCACAAAAAGTTCCCAGCATTTCCTGGTCACATGGCACATTGAAGCGAGTGGAATCGAAAACTCAACTTCATTGCACTTTTGCTACTTAATCATGCAGCTAACAGCCAGTCAGCCCAGCCAGCCGAACGAGGTGCAGCATGCATCACAAAGTCTACACTGATTCAGACAAGCGGCCAGCCAGTCAGTCACTTAGTCGGCCCGTCAGCGCAGACAATAAATTTTGAGTCAAACAACTCGCCGACAGTTGAAGTGTACGGTTGAGGGGGCAGCACCAGTTGAGGTTAGTTTAATCTTGCAAAAGACCAAGTGAAGACTAAAGCTTGTAGATATGTGTGTTTATTATGCTGTTATATTTACATGAGTGTATGTATGTATTGCTTATATGTTGACAATCAGCTGTGTTCATATGATTATTTTTGTATATATATGTTTGGACTTGAAAGAGGGGAGCTCAAAAAGTTGGAAAATGAGAAAAACTTTTAGTTTGAGAATTTGGTAGATCACTAAGCCTCTATGAAATAAAAAAAAATATCACAAATTAAATTTTTGGAAACTTGGTCGTCTTAGTAGAGTTTTCGGAGAATACCTGCTCTCTTTATAATTAGAGTTTTCTTAACACAATAAAAGATGCCTTTACGAAAGAAAGGAAACTATGACACCTGAGGGGCTCTTTAAAAAAATCATTAGGTATTGAAATAAGAGATAATTCTGCTGATTGCGGCTCCTCTTAGTAAGCACTGGAAAAGAGCACTATAGTCGATGATAAAATTTTACACACTCCAACACAACGTGCCGCCCTGCATGGTTCTGAATGATATTGACCGGGAAGCATTAATGAAATATGTTGGTGAAATCCATTTATAAACGGGTAAACGTGGGATAGACCCGAGAAATGGTTCTAGAGTATTGTCTAGATTTAGATTAGACTGATAAACGAGGAATGCACCGCGATCTTAGTTCCATTGTGCGCTCTCCTAAATCACAAAGAGGGCATACGCCAGTGGGAGGCTATCCCTCATCAGCAGAACAAATTGCGACAGTATAATCTGTTCTATCTGTTGTAAGAGTCCACACCGGTGACATGAATTTCTCGAACGAAGCCCTAGCCCACATTGAACTTTCCAAATTGTTTCCGGGAAATACGCCCGGCTTGCAGGCTCTTTCATTCGTCCTCACTTTTGATCACCAATACTGTGTCTGTCTTGCCTCTGGCCAAAGCCTTGCTGCCTCGGGTGTAGAGGTGACGTTTTCATAGAACCTCCTAAAGCTTGCCTGTTTTACAGCCCTAATCTCCATATTAATGGGGTTATGTCGCATTTATATTTCTCCCAGATCCCCGTTCGTTTCGCCTTATTGAAGAGCCTATATATGTACCTTTTTCCTGGGATCTGAAAGTATGTCGGACCGCCAGGGACACCAATCCTTTTTTAGTAAAATAAGTAGTTTCTTCGTAACCAGTCAAAAACGTAGCGATCTCAGCTGTAAGGTGGATTCCCAAGATGTGTCGCGGTAAGACTGATTTAATTCGAAAGAATTCTAAGGCACTAAGAAGGGATGGCAGACATTACCCGACGATTCACGAATTTAGTTTAGAGACATACTAGATTACACACAGGTCACAAATTTTGAGCATCGTCCAACGAAATCTGGAATCTTATTTAGCAACCTGTGTATGTATTTCCAAACTGTATGCAAAAAATGAGTTTGAGCTACATTTTGCAAAGTTTCTGATTTCGATGAGTGGATTTTTTTCAATAGGTGACAGCGCCATTCCATAACACATTATGAAAAATTTTGTTCAGTGGTACTTTTTCAAAAGGTGGCAACTCTATACAAAAAGTCTACATTAGAAAATTGAAGAGCAATTTGTGAACGGTATTTTGAATGAAGCACATTACGAAAATGTTTGTTCAGTTTTAAATTTTTCAAAAAGTGGCAACTCTATTAAAAAAAAATAATATATATAAATTCTAAAGTATTCTTTCAGAGCAATTTGTAAACGATTTTTAAGTGAAACACATTATGAAAAATTTTGTTCGGTGGTACTTTTTCAAAAGGTGGCAACTCTATACAAAAAGTCTGCATTAAAAAATTTAAGAGCAATTTGTGAACGGGTTTTGAATGATGCACATTATGTAAGACTTTTTCAATTATAATTTTTTGACAGGTGGCAACTCTGTTCAAAAATTCTAAATTCAAATCTGTACTCAACTCTATCACAAATATGTCCAAATAAAAAACTTCCCAAAACTTAATTTTCACAAAAATCTCTAACTTTTCGCCTATATACATACATACATACATATGTACTTAAGGAATAAAGAGTAAAAAAAAAATACTAAACCATTATACTATATAATGCAAAATCATTAACCAATATTACTTGCTTCAACACTTTTTGACATCCCCTCCTGAGCATATAGGGGCGCCACCAGCCATCACCTCGGCTACGAACCAAGGCGAAAAGTCATGACTCTTTGTGCTCGTTGTCATTGTATACGAAGTAATTGTTTTTGTTTTCATTTATCCTGTTTTGTTTCCTCGTTTTTTCTTCTCATGGCAAAGAGTTGTGATGCTCAACGCCCGTCTTCAGTTTATTTTCAATATATTTCTTCTCTTATTGTGTGGTTGTGCAATAAGCTTGACTTTAGTGTTTATTTGTCCGTTCAGTCTCGTGGTGTTACGAAAGATCAATGAAGTTGACGTTGAAGTCAACACGATTTTGTACTGCTTTCATTTGTGCAAGTCTTCGCTGGAGCCAAACGCGTGTGTTTTTGGTTTTTTTTTTTTTTTGTTTTGAGTTTTAATTTTTTGTCTTCTGACTTTTCATCATTGTTATGGTTGTTAATCTTCACTCAGTTTAGTATTTGTTTTTGGTGTAATTGGAAATGATGGGGCACAGTGGTTGGAAGGTTGGCAAAATTTACATATAAATAAAGTGATGCAATCAGAGGATGCCTCTATTTCTTCTCAACTACTTATAACGATGCATCAGCCAGTCAATCCATTACCGTTACTATTTCCTTTCCGACGACAGTCGGGTATAGGACGGAGAATGTACCCGGATTTTTTTCTAGCCAAAGGCTGCCAACTCGACAAGAGTCCGCGAAATTACTTCAGAAATGTTTTATACCGATACAACAATAACAGCCGTCATTATTTTTTATATATGTATCTTCATGTGGGAGGGATCTCCCTTGGATCTACATCTAGAGAAAAATTTTAGTAATTTATTCTTTTTTAATATCTAATACCTTTTAACGCCTTTACAGAAAAAAATATTTTCGTACAGACTTGCCACTTATTTCGAAAAATTAAATAATATGCTACTTCTTTAAATATAACAATAATGAAATACATATGTGCTGAATCCACGCTTTAATGCTTGGAAATCGCGCTGGAAGCGGCGCATCGACGCAGAAGGAGCCTATTTTGAAAGTTTTTAAAGAATTGTAATGATTGGTTCAATACATTTTTTTAAATCGATTCAGTTCTAATACTTCCCGGACAGCCAAAGAGCGGTTAAGCTAGTGTAAACAATTTTCCAAAGAGCTATGAAGAGGAAGCAAAAGAGGAAAAGTATGCGAATAAGTGTTTTAAAATTCATTGAAAGCAAAACAAATCGTTCCTAGATAACTAGTTTTTTTTTTAATTTTTGACCGTACTAGTTCTTAAGTAACTAGTTTCAAAAGTAACTAGTTCAAAAGTAACTAGTACCGAAAGTAACTGGTTCAAAAACAATTATTTCCGGATGTAACTAGACAAAAAGTAACTAGTTTCGAATACAGCTAGTCCAAAAGTAACTAGACCAAAATTAACTAGTTTCAAATATAACTACTTTTGGAAGTAACTAGTTCTTAAGTTTAAAGCTTCATAAAACGACTCCGAATGCCTGAAGCTGAAGCCTGTTTTATTTTTTGAGTATACTCAGAGTTCCGAAAATGCCTGCGGTCGACATTTTCTTTGCAAATATTGGACTCAGACTTCGAAGCAAGGACTAAATAGAAGGAGATAATCCACCAAGTATCAATACACATATACGGCTAAATTGTGCACAGTGGAGCTCTGAATTTTATAGGAAATATCATAAGATCGGAACTTGCATAACCGGCTGAGTCGAAGATTTATATTGGGTCTTCGTACCAACTGCCGTAAAACTGCTCAAAACCGAAAAGATTCTCTCAACTTCCGCTCTTCACTTCACTTAGTTATTTATTATTGCGCTTCTTAACCAACTTGAAAGTTATGTATTTAAAAAGACCGTCTTACAATATTTATTCTCTAACCAAACTTAGTCAGAAATAAATGTTCTAGATTTCTTAAAGAATACACTTGTCTGCCTTTCAGGGGTCGGGAGCTTGATGTTTAGCTAATATCCTTCATTAGAAGATAATCCTTTTACGGTTGGCTTGGACAGAATCAAGGTCGAAAGTTCCATATCAATAAAAAAAATTCTAAAATTTTCAAAGCTCTCTGGACATGTCGGACAATTCAGACTAAGGTCTGTCTGACGCACCCATGTCTACTTAGTATTTGGGTTAGGTGGAAATCAAGATCCGCATGTTCCCTGTCGATCTACGAATGGATGTCCGGTATCAGGCTGTGGGTTCACCGTCCTTGACTCTCTCTCTCATCTCTTTTGGCTCCTATAGACGGCTTTGATAACTTATAGAGAGCCTAGAACCGATCCTCGCGGTACTCCTTTCGAAATAGAGTAGCTCTTGGTGCCTTCATCAGTAACGAATAATAGTCGCCTGTCTACATGATGTATGTCTGTATGTTTAGCATTCGCCAATTTAGAGAAGCTGCAATTTAAATTGTTACACCCAACAAGCTTTACCGCTAGAGATTCACTTTCATTTCCACACACACACCCATACGTGCGCACATATTTGATCATAGTAAAATAGAGTTACTGAAAAAGCAATGTTAAAAGCCAATGGCAACACCACCACTACATGCACACACACTACGCGGCGGCGTTAAGTTATTTAGGTTTTACACCGCGCAAGTTTGTTGCTTAAGTCTTTTGTGGCCCGGCCATGGTGGGCTCACCTTAAAATTTTCTGTTCACCGAAAAATAAATTGAATTTTCCAATTTTCGCAACAAACGCCTCCACTTTGGGGGAAAAAATACAGCAATTGCATGTCGGCTGCACCTTGTGAACATATTGCCGAAGTGTTGCAGCGCCGGTCCCCCTTCCCCAAAACGTCGCTATTCTCACGAATTAATATTTTGTATACATTATTTTTTTTAGTTTTTTGTTTTTATGATTTTCGCTGTCTGCTTGTGCGGTTTAGTCGCACATTTATCATTTAGACGAGGGCATGGAAAAGTCAACCTCAGCTCAGCATCACGCTCGGCGAAATCGTGTTGGTGTGGCTGTGTGTTTTGCATAATGTAGTAGTTTGTTGAGCATAACAACATCAAAAACTAATATGTTGCATGTAAAAAACAATGTTTATTTATACAAAGGAAAACTGTTGAAAATGTACAGTAAAATTAAAAGAAGTAAACTTAAATAAGAAAATTAAAATAAACAGAGACTTTACAATGAAATAGCCGACAGAGTTGCCATTGCGTTGAGAGTATTTAAGGAATATATAAATGGGTATACGGAACATACAATTTTATATATTTTCATGTCAGATTTGTTAATTGCATCTTTTTTATTTACCTCTTTACATAAATAAACGAAAAAATAAAAAATATGGCAACTTTGGCATCTCGTTTGACACCATTTATATGAATATGTGTAAATTTGGACAATCCAATATTTTTTAAGCCATTTTCAAGCCATAATTTCGTAGCTTGTTATTTCCTTTTTTTGTTGACTGGAATTCTGTAGCGATGGCAACTCTGTTTAAGCATACTTTAAGCTAAAACTTGCTAAAGCTACTGTTTCCATTCCAGCTTTAATAACTACTTCTTTTTTATACTTCTTTACAAAAGAAAATGAAATAAAATTAAATAATATGGCAACTCTTCTGTGAAAATTTAGGTATTCGAACATTTTTTGGCCATTTTCAAGCCATAATTTCGTAGCTTGTTAGTTCCATTTGTAGTTTGTTATTTTCATATTTTTGATAGCTGGAATTCTGTACTGATGGCAACTCTGTTTAAGAATACTTTAAGCTAAAACTTGTGTAAACCGTCGTTTAAGGCGCATTTTGAAAATGCTCCAAAAAATTATATAAAAATAATGTAAAACATGGCAACTCTACTAAATTTTTAGTGAAAACTTTTTTATAAAGAAATATTTTCTCAAAAAATTTTGAAATAAACTGTCATGACTTGTTTGGCTCTTATCATTTTTTGTTGTTTCTAATTAAAAAATACTTTAAATTTAATCACATGGCAACCCTTTTTCACAGTATAGGAATTTGTTAAATTATTTCAAATACAAAATATTCTTGCAAAATATTTTAACCAAGAGCAGCATTTTTACCACAATTTTTTTTATAATTTTATGTTGGCAACTCTCTTAACCATTTTATACTAAAAATTTACCCTATTGGAAAAAAATTTACCCTATTGTAGTATCCTTACACGCGTTTTCAAAAAAAATTTTGAAATAATATTTTTAAGTTTATGAAAAAAAATTAGTTCAAGAAGTTCTGATAAAATTCAGAGTCTAATGAGAAACTACTAAGCAAATACCTCTGTAAATAATGCTCTTGGAATACTCTATATTTGCCCAACCAATGCGAAAGGCAGGACTTAAAATTATTTGAGTACGCCTAGTGCCTAAAAGTATATAATTATAAATATGAAATGTTTTTCGAACTGAGCTAAATTTTCTTCAAGAATAGATATTCAGCCGGTTATAAGGGGTCGTTATTCTATGTATGTATAACCTTTAAAGACGATCAATATATTGTTTAAGGCTAGAAGCTAAGACTAAGAGACGTTTTATTTACTACAGTCTAATAAACTAAGAGCTTGATCACTGTTCGAAGGAAAGCCTCAACAGTTCTAAACCGACTTTTGGAGGTGTGCGACTTTGCTAAAAGCTTTACAAATAGTATTGCGCCTAATTGTAGGCTACCTCAACTCTTCAACAGTACGTAAAGACTTTTTGAGGTGCGAGACTTTGCTAAAAAGCTTTACAATTAGTATTGCATCTAATTGTAGGCTACATATTAATTTGTTGGATTGAAAAATATAAAGTAATGTTTCTTGAAGACAAATGAGCATTTTTACAGATTCTATTCAGCCGGGCATAAGATTGCTAGATGATTCAGGAGTCGCTGTTCTATGTATAACCTTTCAAGAAGATCAATATATTCGTTTAAGACTAGAAGCCAAGACTAGGAGCCGTTTGATTTACTACAGTCTAATAAACAAAAAGCTTGACCATTATTAGAAGAAAAGCCTCAACGGTTCTCAAATAACTTCTGAAGATGTGCGACTTTGCTATAAAGCTTTACAATTCATATTACGCCTAGCTGTAGGCTACATTTTATTTTGTTGGATTGAAAAGTGGCAGAACGGGAGAAACACATTTCTCATTTTGAAAAAAAAAAAGTTGTAGAAATGTACAAATCAATACTTTACGAACACAAATTAATATTTCTACACACTGAATACGATGCTTTTAGAGTTGTAAAGCATATCTATAAAAGACATTTCCATCTAATCTGGTTACGGTCATTAAACATAAATAAAATCACAAAAATTACGCAAAACAAGACAAGGAAATCAAACAAGCCGAAAGTAAATAAAATGAGAAATAAATTAAAAAGCAATGATAAGAATAATAATAAAAATAAAAGAACTCTCAAGTAAAGTATAGAAAAATTGAAGGCGAATGAGTAAACGAAGACGAGCAAACAATGACGCGCCAATTACCACTACTGACCTACTAAGGCGCGCATTCGCGTTGGAGCGCGTTAATGCGGCGAAAACCACAACAACGCACAGCAGCAACAAGTGTGCGCGCGCAAGCAAAAAAAAGTAAAACGAGAAAATGAGAGAAACAAGTAGACGGTACTACAGAGACAGACGCACATACGAACACACTGCGCATGCGCGCAAAGCGTAGAACGTGAAGCGATGATTAGGCAACGCAAAAGCTGCCGCGGCAGAGCTGACAGGCTCGGCAGTGGTAAAAAGTTGTAGTAGCAAGCTTGTAGTGAAACATTTTGGCGTCACACAGCGGTGTACGGAGTATAAAATGCTCGAGCTCATAGTAGTTAAGCGTCCAATCAGCTGTGCGCGTCAGCTATGCTGCTGTGGTGGCATGCTGAGTCCGATGCAGCCACACAAGCATTGGTACATACTATATGAATACTTGTAGTTTCTAGCAGCTGGGTGACTTGCTCACTGAGTGTATGAGTGTCTGGCTAGCTAGCGGTTTGACCATTTGACCAACAGTTTGTCTAGTTGTCTGTCTGTTTTTAAGTATTGGCTCAGTTCATCTTCAACGTTTACACATTTCTTTACTTTCTTGCATGCTAAATTGCACTTCAGTGAAAAGAGAAGCAACTCCCAGGCAGCAGTAGTTAATGTTAAAAATAGTAGTATTAATAGTAGTAAATATGGTAGTATTTGTAAGGGTAACAAACACAAAATAAAAGGGTACTAAATAGTACTAGAAAAGTGCAGAAGCTCTTATTATTATTAGTATTAATGGTAGTAATAATAATAGTAGTAGAAAGTCTTAGTATAAAAAGTAGTAGTAGTTGGTGGTACTGTTAGACAAACATCAACTCTGACCACTTTGGCACCACTTTTCCAAAGTAACCAGACATATCTTGCTAATCACAGGCCGAATTTCCACTGTTGGGTGGTATGAAATTTATCATACACCATTTACGTCAAGTACTCCCTTAAGAGGTATAATAAAGGAGCATTCTTTTGACATGGGGAACCAGAGAGCAGCGAATCATTTGCCTCTACCGCTCACCGTGAACTGTATTTACTTATTTCGCCTTTCGGCAAACAAAGTACTAGGCAGTATTTTTTTCTATCTTTTTATAAATATTCAAAAAACACATAACATTAGTATACAATAGTCAAATTATTTAGCACATGTTTTAAATGGGTGTATAAACAACGTAAAAAGTAGTAGTAGAAATAGTAGTAGACAAAAAAGTAGTAGAAAATAGTATTAAAATATTGAAATTGTACGAATGTTTTCACTATAGCATAAATCACCACCTAACAACAACACTTAGATAACTATAAGAACCGCAACTTTCATAATAAGTATTAAAAATTTCGTAGTATTGAATTTGGAGTTTTCAGAAATATGCAAATTGCTCATAATAATATTTACATATAAGAGCTAGATATGACAAAACCACAACAGCAGTAATATTAAAAGCAATAAGAAGTAAAATTAGTAGTAGTAAAAGAGAAGCAGAAGTAAAAAGCTAGTATTGGCAATAATGAAAAATAGGAGCAGCGGTAAAATAGTAAAAGAAAAAATGGTATTGGTTGTAGCAAAATAATAGTAGTAGTATTAAAAAAAAACGAAGAGTAAAATTAGTAGTAGTGGTAAAATAGTAGTAGAAGAAAAAATTAGTATTGCTAGTACTGAAAAATAGGAGCAGCAGTAAAATAGTGTTGGCAGAAGAAAAAATTAGAGCAGGTTCTAGCAAAATAGTAGTAGTAGTATTAAAAAAACGAGGAGTAAAATAAGTAGCAGTAGTAAAATAGTAGTAGAGGTAAAAACTAGTTTTGGAAGTACTGAAAAATACTAGCAGTAGTAAAATAGTAGTTGCTGTCGAAAAATAGCAATAACTGAAGAAAAATAGTATTTGGAGTAGTAAAATAGTAGTAGTACTATCAAAATTCATAAATGCATCTACAAACATATAAGAACAAAAACAACAACAAAAAACACCAACAAATAAACAAATCCATGTGTACAAATGTGGCAAATCGCTCATCGCTCGAAAGCTACAGCGGCGCTAACAACACGCCTGTTAACGTTATTTTTATTTTTGTTTTTGTTGTTTTTACTCTTTTCACCTTTTCGCTCCTTTTTTGCCTTTCTTCACTAGCACTTTACTGTTGTTGTAGTCTCTTCTTTAAGTAACTTTTTGTTTTTGTTTGTTTGTCAGTAGATTTCTGTCGTTGCTGTCCGCCGCGAATAATAAATAAGAAAAAGTTATACTTCAGCGCGTAAATTGCAGACGAGCATTGGTCTGATGGCGATGTGTGGGAGACGCGCGGAAAGATATGCGATAGTAGTAGTAGTAGAAGAAGACACCAGCGGCACTCTTTGCGGCGGCGTCAAATGTGACTGTTATACGCGAGCGCCTAACACTACGCCAGAAACGTTGCGCACACTCACCTACCCACAAAGGCGCTCGCTCTCAGGCATTAGGAAGCGCGCTTCTTTAACAACCGCCCACCGCCTGCCGCACAGCGCGCGTGCTTGGTGGCGCACTACCAACGCTATCAGCAAAAACAACGCGCCGCCCGCCACTCGCCACCTACTTGCCGCTTTGGTGGTTGCCAACTGTTTGACATTAGCCGCTGCCGCTCACTTAACTGTCTCTTGCCACTTAACTCAACTTAGCTGCGCGCGTCTGAGACACTGCGCCTGAGTTTGACTCTGCGCGCGGCTTTCATGTTAGCTTATTGGCTGCTGCTGCTGCCGCTTTAGCCACTTCTGCTTTGATTCAGCGCTGCCATCACACTTGCTTTATGGCTTATGGTCTGTCTGCGCTGTTTGGTTTGGTGGCGTTTGGTGTTTGCTGCTGCTTGCTGCCTGCTGCCTGCCATTCGGTGTTGATGATGTTTTCGCCGCTGGTACGGCGCACAGTTGTAAACGTGAGTGCCAAGCGTGTGAACGTGATTTTCTTCTTCGCCTTGTTTTGTTTTTGCTTTCGGTTACTTAGCCAAGCGTCGCGTACTACATTTGCCATTTAGTTATTCTGTGAACTGCTAGCAGGAAGTGTTCATGAAATATAAATCGGCCGAAGATAAAACGCCAACAGCAACAGCTATAGGAACAACAACAACATCAACGTTAAATAAATTAAAAACTCATAAAAGGGAATTAAGGTGGCATATCTGCGCATGTGTACGCACGCATACATCGCTGTGTGTGTATGTGTGTGGTGCGTTGCAGTGAAATACAATTAAGCGCTGAGACGATGTGTGCATTTAGAAATATAACAAAGTTGGTGAAATTCATATTTTGTTGTGTAAGTGTTGTTGCACGTGAGAAAAGTGCATAAAGTGCTTCGAGAAAACGGTAAAGTAAGAGTGAATTTTAAGCAAACAATAAACAATTATAAAAAAAAAATTAAAAAAATGAAATAATGTTAATTATAATATTATATATATTAATAATTAATGCAAAGTGCTAAGAAAATACAAAATAATAATATAATGAAATAATAATATAGACTTAAAAGACTAAAAGTGACAGCTGGAGTTGAAAAAATTATAGAAATATTGTATTAAAAGGAAAGGTACTAATTTAAAAACACAAATTAATTAAAAAACTACAAAAAAAAAACAATATCAAAAGTATTTTACTTGGAAAGTTAAAACGGGAAATACAAAGGCTAACCAAAATATGATTAAAAATAATAATAATATAAAATAAAAAAATAATATGGATTTCAAAAAACATAATGTAAATGAAGAAACAAGAACAAACGTTCATTTTAGCTGCACCGAGCTTCACAGGCGTAATTCTTATTGCATAAAACAATATAAAAGGGTATAAAAAGAGATTTATCTTGATTTCGATCGATCAGTTTGTATGTTCCGATAAATTAACAGTTTCTTAGAGAGAAAAAGATGTGGACAAAATTTGCTATCGATATCCCTAAAACTAGTCCCTGCGTATAAAATATAAATATCGATTTATTTATTCATAATGAGATTTATATACCCGGTCAAAATTGTCGAAAAAAAACAAAAACTCAAAAATAATTACAAAAATTAAAAAACAAATTGTTATTTAGGGATCATAATTTTTATACAAAGAATAATTTATAAT
The DNA here is from genome assembly GCA_037783105.1 of Bactrocera zonata. Lineage (NCBI taxonomy): Eukaryota > Metazoa > Arthropoda > Insecta > Diptera > Tephritidae > Bactrocera > Bactrocera zonata. The sequence goes on along the minus strand of JBAWJQ010006014.1, from coordinate 612,267 downwards.
GAGAACTAAATAGAAAAATAAAATAAAATGAAAAATATAGACAAAAATTATGAAATAAAGTAAATATATTAAAATTATTAATATTAAAAAATATATAAGTAACTGAATTTTTTTATTTTTTTAAGAAAATTTAGAAAAAGTAAAATCTCATAAATTATTCAAAAAATTAAAAAAAAAAATTGTTAATTGAGGATTATAATTTTTATAAAAAAAATAATATAAAATAAATTAATTTTTAATTTGAAATCATTATTTTTACACAAAACAATTACATAAATAAAAATAAAAATATAGAGAAAAATAATGAAATAAAGTAAAATTTATAAAAAATTGTTTTTCCTTATTTTTTTTTTGAAAAATTTTTATTAAAAAATATTAAAAATACTATTATTAAAAAATATATAATAAACTAAAAGCCTTTATTATTTTAAAGAAATTTTAGAAAAAATAAAAAATCAGAAATATTTATAAAAATTCATAAACAATTTAAAATTAGGATAATAATATAAAATAAAAAAATATAGAGAAATTATTTATAAGAAATTTAAGAAAAAAAAAATATTTTTAAAAAATTATTATTTAAAAAATATTAATATTAAATTATATATGTAACCAAAATTCTTTATTTTTAAGAAAATTTAGAATGAATACAACGTAGAAATAAATATAAAAACTCCAAAAAAATGTTTCATGGAGAATCATAATTTAAAAAAAAAAAAAAAAATTATTAAAAAAAAATAAAATAAAAGTATAAAAAATCAGAAAATATATTTTTAAAAAGTTATTATTTAAAAAATATTTAAAATATTAATACAGAACTATTACTAGTTTTGTTATAAATTGAAGGAAAAGGATTCTATAAAAATATTTATTTTTTTAGCGAAAATAATGAGATAAATTAAAATATATAAAAATTAAAGAAAAATTTTAAAAATTATTACAAATAAATAATATAATAATATAATTATTATAAAATATTAATATTAAAATTATTTAACCAAAATACCTTATTTTTTAAAAGAAACTTTAACTTTAGTTAACTAATAATAAGTATTATAAATTGAAGAAAATGGTTATAAAAAAATCCATATTGCACTTAAAAGTAAACAAAAATTCCACAAAATATGATAAAAAAATTAGAACTTTAAATCCATACACAAATTTCAAAACGCTAAAAATATATTTTATTTTTCTTAATTAAAAAAAAATAATAAATAAATAAAAATAAAAATTTTGAAAACAAAATAATTCTACTACTAGAATTATAATACTAAAATTCTTAAAATATTAATGAATTAATACTAAAAATATTATTATTTTTTCTTTATTAGTCGAAAAAAAAAACCAAAACAACCCTCTTGTGCCAACAAAGCCCTAAAGAAAATTTTAAAATATAAAATTTTGATGTCATAATTATATAGTAATTTTAATAGAGCTCTTAGTTATAGTTTTTAATAATTTTTGTAAAAATATTTATATTAACAGTGCCTTCGAAAACCATATGTATATAATTAAAAACAAAAAAAAAACATTAAAAATTAGTTTTTTTTATTACAGAAAAACAAAAAATTATTTAATTTAATTTTCAACTCTGCTACTCATAAACATTTCAAAACTTTAAAAAATTGGTATGCGTTAACAGTTAAAATAAATACAAATAATTCCCCTTTAAAAAACTACCCAACAAGCCTCTCACTAATAAAATATTTAATAATAATTACAGTTTTTTCCATTCAAAGTGAAATACGTGCAATCTACAATTAATTGGCTGCCTGCAGCTAGAGCACAAGAACAACACAAAGCAGCACGTCCAAGTGAACACACAACAAAACCGTGTAACAATTGCAATATCTTAGCTGAAAAAGGTGCATTCGCACAAAGAAAGTGTTAATAATAAAGCAATAATAATTAAACGCCAGCCACCCGACAGCGTCAACAGCTGGAGCACAGCGGTAATCACAGTAATCGGCCGGCACAATGGAATATATAAATATGGATAAGCGATTTAAAATCTCGAAAACGTTAATTGTAAGTAAACAAACATATTTTGCGAATTTCGCACGAACACAAAAGTTCCCACGGCGCGCTTGCTCATGCGCTTGTTGGCCGTGGCAGAATGAGAATGTAACAGAATAAAAGTGGCTTGCCTAATTGAAAGCGAGTTTGTGGCTTAAGTCTTTCGTTTGTTGTGTGTGTGTGTATGTAGAATGTGTGTGTTTGAGTGAATGGCGGCAGTGAGCTGTTGAGCGTAGTAAATTATTTATAAGAGATAAAGATAACAATTAAATGGACTGTGTATGTATGTATGTATGGTGGGAATGTGCCTAATGGAGCATAATTTTTTATATTTATATATTTTTTGATTCGAAAGTTCTGCGAGAATTTTGAAGTCTGTTTGATGCAAATAATTTGCAAAATTTTTTTATAAGAGAATTCGAATGACTTTCGGTTCAATTCATTTATTTTGGCACATGCTAGTGGGACTTTTAATTTTTTTTTATTTTTATAGAACCTGATTGTTTTGATATTTTTTAAAAACAGTAAATTTTTAAATTTCTCAGACATAGCTAAATCTATAAAGAAGATTCTCTAAAAATTTCAGGTAAATCGGTCCGGTAGAGCCTCAGTAACCGTGGGTATCGTTTTGAAAAAGACTTCTTACAAAAAAAAAGATTTTTAAAGTTTCGCATTTAGCAATATCTCCGATTTGCTATCTATATCTCCGAAAATAACTTAAATTTTGAAAATTCCTCCTGCAGACATATTCTTGAATAATTCAACTTCGAAAATAAAGAAAATCGATTTTTCTTATTTCTAGACTAAAATATCCCCTTAAGCTTCCAAAAATATTTGAAAGCTCATATTTAATATAAATTCTTCTGAATGTTTAAGCCAAGTTAATTATTTAAATTACTAAATTTCATAGTTTTCAGATAGTTAGCAATATTATCTTTCCATGAAGACTATGAAATTTTGACCCATTTAACGACAGCGCCATCTTTCGGAAGCTTTAGCTACAAAACATTTTAAAAAATTAATTGCTATAAGATTTTAGCTATAATAAGTAGACATAATTAGAGTAGTCATGCTATAAAGTTTTCAAGTTGTGAGGTTGGTCTAGAACCCACAAAAAAGCCTAAAATTTGAATATTTGTTTTGGGAGTAAAAGGGGCAATTGAATTTATTACCACTCTTGTTGAATTTATCAGTCGTTTCTTCGCCGGGTACTTAATCGAAAAGCTCCAAAGCTGGAGTGTTATCTTTCATCTGGACAACTTGACCTAGCCATCATAGCCGATGTCTCTTAATTCGTACTCGCCGTTCCCAAAGCGCAAAGGACCAACACTCGTACCCGTGTTACTCGGTTGAGTTAATATGTTTATAAAGATGTGTTTATGTGATCTGAAATGCTGGACTTCTGGCAGCTAACTGGCTCTACGAGTATATAAGGAAGGCTGCCAGGGCGGCTGACTAGTAGCCATGTGACTCGGTGTTGAGTTAATGTGCTGTCAAATAATGTGTTTTTGTGATCTGAAGTCGAAGGTTTTTTGCTACTGGCTTTATATAAAAAAGGGGCCAGTAGTCATATGACTGAATTGAAGTGTTGAGCCTCTGGCTGCTGGCTCAAAGGTTACCAGAAATGGCTGGGTGGTTAGCCAGTAGCCATGTGACTCGGTTATGTTGATGTGATATGAATAAGAGATTTTATAATGGGTTATCAAAAAAGTCTTGCGGTATTTTTATTGAATCAATTCTTGTGGCACCCATACATCGAGCTTCTTAGTGACTCCAAGCTTCTTTAAATGGTTTATAACGGATTGATAACTACTATGCCGGTCTCTTTCGACCAATTCAGCGATTTTATCGAAATTTTCGACTACAGGCCTTCTGGAGCGTGGCACATCTTCGACCACCTCTACACCAGAACGAAAACGTTGAAAATATCGTTGTGCGGTGGAAATGGAAACTGTGTCGGGTCCATAAACTGCACAAATTTTATTGGCGGCTTGATATGCATTTTTGCCTTTATCGTAGTAGTACTGTAAAATATGCTGTATTTTCTCTTTATTTTGCCCCATGTTTACGACGCTATAACTCGCGAACAACTTAAAAGAAACAACAATCAATCAAACACATGTTAATGAGCTTTCCAAAAAGGTATAGCATGACCCGATGCGACGAATAAAACTAGAACTACGCGCTTTCAGCGTCAACTAGCGAAAATATCGTAAGACTTTTCTAACAACCTAATATAAAGTGTTAGGTTTCAGGTTCCATAAGAAAGGAAAATGATTCTGTGTTCCATTTCGAGGCCAATTTTGTTGTTGGCGTTAATGCTGGTTTCAAGACAGATGAAGTTATCTACTACTTCAAAGTTATAACTGTCATCAATGACATGTCAAAAGGTTGTGCTGAGTGTTTGGTGGGACTGGAAAGGAATCATCCACTATAAGTTGCTCCAGCCTGGTCGAACGATTGATTCTACATTTTACTGTCAAGAACTGATGAGGTTGAAGCAAGCAATCGAAAAAAAAAGGCCAGAACTAATCAACAGAAAGGGCTTCGTCTTCCATCAGGTCAACGCTAAACCACACACATCTTTGATGACTCGCAAACTCTGAAAGAGTTTGGCTGGGAAGTTTTGACACATCCACCATATAGCCCTGACTTTGCACCATCAGTCTACTATTTGTTTCGGTCAATGTAGGACTCCCTTAATAGAGTAAAGTTTGCTTCAAAAGAAGCATGTAAAAATTACTTGTGGTAGTTTTTCGCCGAGAAACCAGAAAAGTTTTACACTGATGAAATAGTGTCTCTAGCGGAAAAATGGCAAAAAGTGATTGACCGAAATGGTACATATTTGGTTTATTAAAATTCATTAATTATAAAAAAACTCTTTCGACTACCCTCCAATAAGTATTATAAATATTCACAGCTAACTATTTGTCACCGAACTCATATTTTTGCTCCGTACTGCATTCATTTATGGGCGCCATTGCCGGCCACAAAAAACAATTTTACTGCAGTAAAATATTCAAAAACTCATATGTACCCAAGTAGCTTATGGCCATGCAATAAATCACGTGCATACAAATTACAAAATACGGAAAATGACAACAATAACAATAAAAGCAAGAGCAACCCGCATGAATGCGCAATCGTTTTCATTATACATTTTTTTTTTTGTTTTGAAATATTCATATTTTTCTACTTCATTTTGCTTTTCTCTTTTCACTTTTTTCCCATTTATTTCACCTTTACGCTCCTTTTATCGCTCACTCATGCACATATTCCATATTCCGTCCGTGAGTATAGTATTTCTCCATTGTTGTTTATACAAAAAAGTTTCACTTTCTTTGGCAATGCGAATATGAACACCAAAGTGGAGTGTTTACGCACCAAAAACAAAGCAAAACCAACAACAATAAAAAAATAAATGAAATCACTATATTACCGTAAGCGGTAGAAGGGAAGGGGAGTTGGCGGCGCAAAACAGCGTTGAGCAAAAGAGAGTCAACTTTTTCACGTTTCATCTACATTACATTATATCTATATGTATATATGTATGTATGTATTGTATGTATGTATTGTATTTATGTATTGTATGTGCTATATGTGTGGCGTGTAGAGCATAAATCGTCGTGGAATATTTGGTGCGCTCGCCGTTTTGAATAGTTAAACGATTTGACACATTTCTCTTGCGGCTCGATTTTTTTTTTGTTGTTTTTGCTATAACGCTTTTATTTATTTATTATTATTACGTTTTTTAACACTAACTGCCATACAAATATAACAAAAACAAACATTGCTATGCAAAATCGCTGGAAGCCAGCAAAATTTACGTTTTCTGTTGCGTGTTGCTAGCGTACAAACGCGTGTCGTGTCGCAATTGTCGCAAGGTGGTGTAAATTGGTCGGGAAGTGAAATTGCCTGTCGCCAACTGAGTCAGCTGTGCGTACTTAATTAACAATATTTTTGAAATTCTATTTATTTTCTTACTTCCTAGTCGCCGCTTTTATGGCGCGGCTAAAAAAAGTGAAGTGACATTTGCGAAATTCAGCAATTGTTGCCTAAATTTTGGTCAACCACTGTGTCGAAAAGGTGTAATGAATTATTGTTGGGGCATTTCGCTTAACATCAGGCGGTTTTTTAACTATGTCAAGTAAAATTATTTCATAGAAAATATTTTTATATACATATGTGAATATTAGAGCGGGTAGATTTTTTTTTATGAAATCATTGCGTTCTTTAGATCAACTGAACAACTTGGACAGGTCTAAAACTGGCTTGAAGTCAACGATTTTTGAGGCGAAGTTTAAATAATCTGAATAATCGGTTGCATGGGAGATTTGTAATATTCCCACAAAGAATCAATAGAACGTAAAAATTCGCATTCGGGTTTTTTATAATAAATTAGAGATAAAAAATCTTCCCAAAGCGGATAAGGATGCCCAATTCACTGGTTCACAAACGAAACTTAAGTTAATCCTTCTTTAAATAATTTTTTAATTAAATACTAAGTAAAGTCAAGGGATACAGCACTATCTGATCAAATTTGACCAAGACTGGAAGAAAAAAGCAAGATTTTCACACACTTTAATAAAAACAAAAACTTATAATCGCCATCAAAATCTTCATCCTTTAATCAGTTTATATCTCTTGCGAATTATTTTTCGTAGATACAATGAATTCATGATACGTCCCCCAAATCGGATTTCTCAGTTTCGAAAACAAAAAAAAGTAACGGCACCAAATCTGACGACTGCGATGGCTGAGCACTAACTTCCGTTTCGTGTTTGGCCAAAAAGTGAGTCACAATCATCCAAGAATGTGACGATGCTTTATCTTAGTGAAAAATGCATGCTCACTGGTTCGGTTGTTTACGATGAATTGCTTCACGAAGAAGACTCAAAACAGCCAAGTATTATTTTTTTGACCGTTTGACCTCGAGCAACGAATTTATGGTCCACCACACCAATACGACGAACGAGTATCTCCTTAATTTTTAACCGACTTTCATGTGATTTTTTAAGTTTTGGGCGCATTTTTGGAGCGCTATTCGCTAGATAGTTTGAACGTCATACTCAAAAGCTTCTTGTCATCAGTAATGATGCGTTTCATGAATGTAGGGTCCTCAGCTACGCTGTCAAGCATCTCTGTTGCAATCTCTGTTCGAAGACGTGTTGACAAAAAGGTCAGATCTTTTGGTACGAGTTTAGCATTGACACGTTTCGTACCTAAAATATTACCAAAAAATTATTGAATCTATAAGATTTTGAGACACTCTGCAGTCTCCCTGATACGATGACGATTTTCAAGCACTGTTTCTTTAATTTTTTAGATGTTATCGTCATTAATAGAGGCCAATGGACAACTCGCATGAGGTACGTATTCGATGACTGCACAACCTCAACTGAATGCTTGACTTTTTTTTATAGCTATAGTTCTTCTCAGTCGTCTGATTTGGAAAATATGAAGAGAAGAGAAAGAGGCAACTTCAGTTGCCTCTAAAATCTTTCAAACAAATTAAATCCTCAGAAATCGATTAATATAATTCCACTGTTCTAATTAAAATTAATTTCTTGTATGAAAAACTTTTTTATTTAAGGATATATCTTTACGAAATTTGGCATGGGTTATTTTCCAAGGCAATGCCAAGATATGTGAAGAAATTTTCTAAATCGGACCACTGTAGCATATAGCTGCCATACAAACTGACCGATCAAAATTATGTATACTCCGGAGTATGGAAGCTTCTTTTTTTGTGAAGGATATTCTTACTGCAATGCAGCCAAAGTTATCGGGTTTTCTTGTTTTAGGCTGTCAAAGTATATATGGTACGAAGGCTGCTATATATATTTCTGGCCCAATAATGAAAATAGGAATATTTATCAACGAAAATGGTTTTATTGTTTTTCAAAATATTCTCCATCAAGATTTATACACTTTTGCATGCGCTCAAACCAATTTTCGAAGTACTTTTTCCACTCCGATTGAGACACCTCCAAAACATGGTTTTTGAATGCTTCAACAGCATCTTCTGGCGACGAAAATCGTTGACCACGCATTATTTTCTTGATGTGTGGGAATAAAAAGAAGTCATTGGGTGCCAAGTCAGGGCTGTACGGCGGATGACCCATCAATTCGACGTTTTGGCCGGTCAAAAAGGCGCTGTTTTGAGCTGATGTGTGAGAGCTCGCATTGTCATGTTGCACAATGATTCGTCTTCTCTTGTTCGTTTTTCGAATTTCTCCGAAGACTTCAGGCAAACAAATGGTGGTGTACCACTCAGAATTGACCGTCCTACGTTGCTCAAGCGGAACAGTCGCCACATGACCAGTTTTGCCGAAGAAACAGGCGACCATTTGCTTTGAAGTGCTTCTTCCAGGAACAACTTTCGTTGGATTTGGCTCGTCTTGGAAGACCCACACCCTCGATTGCTGTTTTGTTTCGGGCTCATACGCATAGATCCATGATTCGTCACCTGTGACGATCTTATAAACGTCTTTTGAAGCACCGCGATCGTATTTTTTCAGCATTTCTTTACACCAATCCACACGAGCCTTTTTTTGAGCGATTGTCAAATTGTTCAGGATCCAACGAGAACAAAGCTTTTTTACGGCCAGGTGTTCATGCAATATCGAATGTATGCTGGTGGGAGAAATGCATAGGCATGCCTCTATCTGAAGGTATGTTACATGACGGTCTTGCATTATCAGTTCACGTACGGCATCGATGTTTTCTGGCACAACGGCTGTTTTTAGACGACCTTCACGGAATTCGTCTTGAGCGAGCGTCGGCCACGATTGAATTCGTTGTACCAGTTTTTCACGATGCTAGAGGATGGAGCTTCATAGCCATACAAAGATTTTAGTTCATCGATGCACTCTTGTCGTGATAATCCACGTTGAAAGTTGTGAAAAATGATGGCAGGAAAATGTTCACGAGTTAATTCCATTTTTTGGCCGAGATGAATTTTTTAATTCCCTGTAAATAAAACAATTCACGATTAAATGACAAAAAAGTTCTGAGTGATGTTATGCTAAAAAATGTCAAACTTTCCAATGGAAATGTCAGATTGCACCTGGCAACACTTAGTGTTGCCTAGGCCAGAAATATATATAGCAGCCTACGTACATATATTACATTGTTAAAGGTTTTTTTTTTTAATTTTCTTATTAAACCACATATTGAAATAAAGCTGATGCCAGCAATTCTTCAATATTTTGGTTTGAAGACCACTTGGATACCGCAGTTATCACGAAAGTAGATGCTCAGTCAAAGCTTTTTGCCTTGTCTGCTCTCCTTTAATATTTTCGTAACCACCTCATGAAGTGTATTATCTACATATTACGAAGTTTAGTGAACAGTTCCATCAAATATATAAGATGCGCCCACTCTAAGCATATATTCATATTAATTATTAATATCTGGAACTGTTTTGATTTAAAGATAGCTCTTTTACTAACAAACATAATTACATGCATAAATAATTAGTACTTATATTACAGTTAGTGGTTTGGCAGTGACTTAAATTCCAGATTTTAAACCACGACCTACTAGCATAAATATAAATAATTTACTCCAAACACTTCCCTCAAAAATGCAGAAAAAGATTAAGCTAAAACAAGGAAAAGTTCGTTTCTTAAGTCTTTTGTTGCAAATCCACACAAACGCCACTTTCCACGAAAAATCAATTGTATTTCTTTTTCTAAACTTTCTTTCCAACAACCAACTCTAAAATTGCAGCGAAGAAAACTCTAACCGTTCTAGTTAAAGTACCGCTAATTAATAAGTCGCGCACTCACATCTACACACACAAACAATTAAATGTGCATTCAGCTGATTTCACTTAAGTATTAGCTGCCACTTAACTGCCACTTATGTGCTCACTACGAGCGCGGCTGAGGACCGTTTAACCAAAACGACCATTAACGTTTTGTAGATCAAGCGATTTCAAAGAGTTCAATAAGATTCTGCGAACATTTCTAATAATAACCTTTCTTTCTGGCTTTTCCCACACTAAACAACAACTACTGCCTGTTTTTGCTGCTTCCTCTTTTGTTTTATGTTCTGCGCTTTGGTTTTGCTTTTGTGTTGTTGTTGTTGCGCTTAATTGCCATTTCGGTTGAGACAGCGCAGATAAAATTTCACCAGCTGCTCGTTGCTTGAATTACTAAATTTGGCTAAGTGTAACAGCCAGTTGGCGACTGCACTCACACACACACATACCCATACATGTACATATATATACATTGAGATGGGTACTTATAACTGCTTCGGGTCGCTGGTGTGCATATTCTGCTCCTTATTCGCACATAAATAATTCATTTAACAACATCAATTCAATTGATTTGTAATTGAAATGGCGTTTAAGATGCTGGCGGCAACGCTGCTGTTGCTGTTTGTGCTGTTATTGTTGTTGGCAACGCAGCAGAATAAAATCAGTTGAGCAGCTGTGTGTTTTAGGAAAGCAATTACTGGTTTACATGCTAACACATTTATTTAAATAGCAGAAAGAAGTGATAATGGAAAGCTTGCATCAATTTCTAAATGCAATATATATTAATTTACAGTTATGTTAAATATATAAGGCAACGAAATATTTGCATTTCATTAAAATTTGAATGTTTTTGAACGCATTATATAAAATTTCTTATAAAAAGTTCAGAAATGGAAAAAGTTCGTTTCTTAAGTCTTTTGTTGTCACTATAGAACAATTGTGTAATATAAATAATTGAAAGAGACCCAAAGTCTTTAGTCATGATATCGATCTGAAATTATGTACCTCTTTCTGCTCGTCTGCCCATTTATCTATATATGCATGTATATACGAATTAGTCACCCAAAACACATCGTTTTCTCACCAAGAAGCTACTTACTTGTCGGAACCGCCGACATAGCATATAGCTGTCATACAAACTGAACAATCAAAATTATGCCCTTGTATGGAAACTTCTTTATTTGACAAGATATCTTCACGAAATTTTACATGGATTATTGCCCGAAGCAACGATACAATCTCCGAAGAAATTATTTAGATTGGACTACTATTGCATACTGCTGTGATACAAGCCTAACGATCAAAGTCAGTTTTTTGTGTGGACTCTTTTGTATTTGTGAAGAGTATTATGGCTTCGGTGCAACCGCTACAACTCAAATTAAATTGAGTGGGTGGAAATAATAATTCTTACAGTCTGTCAAGTAAGAGTGTGTTAATTTATAAAAAAAAAATAATTTTATGAAACTTTCATATTTATATATACATTGTACACATTACAAACAATGATGCAATTTGGTCAATAATATGTCCAGTCACCACCGGCGTCGATAACTGCTGGCAACTCCGAGGCATGCTTTCTACTAATTTGACGGCGTATTCTAGTGGCAAGGATCTCCAGATACGACAAATTTCGTAAAACAACTGCTTCAAAGAGTATGTGCATCTTCCACGAAGCTTCTGTTTAATATATGCCCACACATTTTCAATAAAGTTTGCATCGGGCGACTGCGACGGCCAATCCAATGTAACGATGCCAGATACAGTTTTCCCCTGAGTAGAGAGCTCGCTGCGGTGTTAGGATCGTTGTCTTTCTGCAGAATCCAATCTTCATTTTTTCTGATGAACCATCGTTTTTCAGATAGCAGTAAAGCCTTTTTTTGTAGATTTTTATCATTTTCTCGGCATTTAGGTTGGTACAAAGGACCGAATCCCTGCTTTGAGAAGCAACCCCAAAGATGCACCTTTATTCCATGTTTTACGGTCCGCTGAACAAGCCTATTGGTGGAAGTTGATCAGGCTTGCGTGAGGACAGAACGTGCCCATATAGAACATTCATCAGCAAAAATGAAATTTTCAAAATCTCTATCAATATTCTCATGCGCCCAAGCGAGTCGCTTTGTCACAAGTTTTTAGTCAACAGATGCTTCTTCATTGTTTTGCGCCATTTCAGATCATGAGTATGAAGAAGGGTTCGGATAGTTTCGCAGGATATATCTAAACCGTTTGTCATTAATTTTTCTTGTCAATTCACTATTCTTTTTTCATCTTTTTTCTTCACTTTTCCTATTGAACCACGTTCTGGTAAATCATCGACATTTTTAGAAACTATATATCGCTGTATCCACTTCTGTACAAATGCCTTCGCCTTTCTCATACATTTAGCAGCCGCTGATTGCGACATTTTGGGACCTTAAGGCCTAATAAAAAGAAATACACTATTGCGTTCTTGAATTAGGTGGCTTACCCTTATCTCGCGTTGTATA